>JANZLB010000022.1:14572706-14590955 GCA_026167865.1 Notarius quadriscutis
GCCTTTCGCCCGTAGTCAGCTGGGATAGGCTCCAGCTTGCCTGCGACCCTGTAAAACAGGATAAAGCGGCTAGAGATAATGAGATGAGATGAGATGAGATATTGGTATATTAACTGTCTTATATGTACATTGAATGTCCTGAGTATATGACAATGCAACTTTCATAAATTGGTGAGCGCACAAGTGGTGAAAGTTTTGTGTGTACATGGGGATGTTCACGAATATCCACTAGCGTCTGTCCACGCTCTATTTCAGGGCAAAAAGCATAGTGGAGAGGCTGTGGTTACCCCACGCCTCACCCACCCACTGATTCTGGGGACTGATTGGCCAGGGTTTAAAGTTTAATGGAGCATGTAGTAGTGGGCGGTTCCTGCAACAACATGTCACGGGGGGATTCCAACCCTCCTCTCTCTCTCTCTCTCTCTCTCTCTCTCTCTCTCTCTCTCTCTCAGGGATTCCCTCAAGGATTTCACATTATAACAAACGCGAGATGAGACTCTGCATCATGCCTTTGACCAAGTGAGAGTAATTGATTGTCAAACTCTCCAGCCAAATGCAACACTCTCTTTCACGTACTTTGCAATTGTTAAAGGTAGGTTATATCGAGTGACGCAGGACACTCAAACTTGTGAATAAATAACCCAATTGTTAATCCCAAAGAGCTGTAGGGAACTTGTATTCCATGCCAGATGTGGATTTTTTTGGGGGGGGCATCCGGCACACGTCTCCCTGTCCAAAAAAACCCAAACAAGTTTTAGTACATGATTGTATTGATAATGGAACTTGATTGTATTGCAGATACCAAGATATGCCTGTCATTTTTTAATTAATAAGGTTTTTAAAAAATAAACAAAATAAATCATTATATGGGCTTGAGCTGAAGAGTTTATGATATAAATTTATATTTAATAGTAGGTCCTAGCTTAGGTTTTTTCCACTTGTGACACAAATGCAGTGAAAAGTAAGCTGGGCAAGTCCTGTTGGATATTAACAGGGCACGGGAACTTCGTGCATCTACATAATAACATACTGTATTCCCGGACTGAACTGTAGACTACATGTAAAGGGCGTGCACCATCCTTTTATGTTTATGGTATACTTAACATGCTTGTTCACAAGCCAAAATGATAAGATGCTGTAGCAGGCTTTCTGCATACACTCATGTGTCGGCTGTCTGGCTACTGTTCGTATTCATTAATAGGGTATTCCTGTACTTATTATACCCTGTGTATGTACATGGTACATGTGCCATTTTGGGATTGAGTCTCACTTTATTTTTTATGACAGTGGCTGGATAGGTCTGTGAGAGATGTTGATTTATGCAATGGCCCTGAAGAAAATCTGCTTCCATCATCAAGAAAATGTAAGTATTTTTTTCCTGAATTTATATTTACCAACCCCTGCGATAACCTGGCGACTTGTCCAGGGTGTACCCAGCCTCCCGCCCATAGTCAGCTGGGATAGGCTCCAGCTTGCCTGTGACCCTCATAGAACAGGATAAGCAGCTACAGACAATGGATGGATGGATGGATATTTATCAACGTTTATCATATTTCCTCCACATCACTATATATTATCTTGCTGTTCTTGGGTCTTAGAATTGTAGGCCGTTCAAAATGTGGTAAACTACCCAGGCCTGTGGTCAGAGAAAGACATGCAACTCTTGCGGTCTTTGTTTATAGTTATCTCAGTATTAAGCTCTTTCTTAAGTGGCTACTTACATTATCTCAGTTTACCTGGGTATATTCACTGTCTTATATGTATACACTGAATGTCCTGAGTAGGAGCTCAGATTGCAGTTGCTAAAATTTATTGATATAAGGTGTTTTGTGGTCATTGTACTACACCATAGTGTATCATGTGGTAATGTGTTATATGACAATGCAACTTTCATAAATATTACCATATATCAGTTGTAATTATGTTCTATGCATATACCTGCAAATCTGGCAATATAATTTTCAGTAACTAAATATTAATAGGAATAGTAATAGTAATAAAATGGTTTTGAAAGTTCCTACTTTTAAAATATATTTTTGATATGGTAATTTTTTTAAAGAGATTTCATCTACAACATGTCTCTGACAGTTCAAAATGCATCTCCATGCATTTAAAAACTGCAGAACCCCAGACCCCCGGCCTTACTCCGTTGATGCCCCCCCTTCCCATTTTCCTGGGTCTGCCCCTGCATGCGGCTCACTTTAACCCTATGGCTGGACACTTAGGTCGGGATAAGACACTAGCCCAAATATTGGCTTGCATCTATTGGCCAGGGATTCGTGGGGATGTCCATCAGTGGTGTGCAGCATGCCGCAAATGCCAGCTGATGAATCCAGCAGCCACTCCAAAAGTGCCATTCCGCTCTCTCCCTCCAATCGAGATCCCCTTTGAAAGAATTGGCATGGATCTTGTCGGGCCATTAGATTGGTTATCACAAGGATATTGTTTTATTTTAGTCCTAGTGGACTATGCAAGACGATATCTGGAAGCATTCCCGCTGCGTAACATTTCCACATGTAACATGGCAGAATTACTGTTTAAAATTATCTCCCAAGTTGGGATTTCTAAAGAAATCCTGATTGACCAAAGCACTACATTCATGTCATGCACACTTTGCGAGCTTTATGCGTTATTGGGGATTAAAACCCATCCACACCAGTATATATCACCCACAAACAGATGGCTTGGTAGAACGATTCAACCAAACACTTAAAAACTTAATTCAGAAGTTTGTAAGTGAGGATGAACGTAATTGGGATAAATGGCTTGAACCCCTGTTATTTGCAATATGTGAGGTCCCGCAAGCCTCCATGGGATTCTCCCCATTGGAATTATTATATGGGCATAAGCCTTGCAGCATTTTGGATGTGCTATGGAAAAATTGGGATGCACGACCTTCTAATAGTAACAAGAGTCATCAGGAGATGACATATCCTCCTGGCCCCCACATGAAACCCCACTCCAAATTTTCCAAAGTTGAATTGGTTGCCATCAAAATATGGAAAAATTAAAAATCACAGAAATCCCAAAAATTCCTAATAGTTTTTGAGTTATGCTCTGAAAATTTAAATGTTTCCATTGTAGTTTCCATGAATGGACAGATGGACGGACAGATGGACAGATAGGTGGACAGAGTGATAAATTATATGCTGGGGGGATAAAAACGAAATTCAGTACATTCTTGACTGACACACAAAGCTGGGGGTTTGAGTCATTTCCATTTCCAGTTGAGAGTACACTGTGCACATGAAGGCTATCGCTTCTCACCAGAGCTTTTTAATTTTTCTTTTTTTTCTCCCTTTGTTTTCTTTTTGTGTTTGTGTAGTTTAATGTTTGTTTTTTGCTTGAATGTTTTGTCTGCTAGTTGTGGCATAGCTCCAGACCCAGTTTTGGATGTCAGTTCCCTTCAGGCCTTGGCCCACCATGGGTGATGCTTATGCTCCTTGCTTTGGACTGCAGCAAGCTTGTTGTTCTTTTTAACATCGGGGTTGTCCAATGCTCTGTGTGGCAGGGCTTCTGTGTTTGGTGTGGTGTTCTGAGCGATTTTGCCCAGTGGCATCACGCTGGCTGTGCAGGTGGTTTGGGACATGCCAGCGCTCTGTGTAGTGGTGCTTCTGTGTTCACTTTGTGTATCCATGGCACAGTGTTCCAAGTGATGCTGCCCTGCAGTATTGCAGCAGCTGTGCAGGCTGTGTGAGATTTATCTTCATGCACTGTTTGGTGGGACTGTGGGTAGCTATGCCATTGGAATTACATCCTGACCCTCTTTTGGTGGATTTTTTTTTACCCCTTTCCCTAACTGTAAAGCGACCTTGCGTGTGAGAAAGATGCTATATAAATTGAACTAATTATTATTAATTATTAAAGCTCCACACACTCAATTACTTAACCCAGGAGAATTTATGTCCGGCACAAGAACGTCAAAGACTGGCTTTACAACAGGGGTGCTCACTTTAGAGAGTTCACACTGGGAGATAAAGTGCTTGTATTATTGCCCAATTTGAGCTCAAAATTAATTGCCAAGTGGCAAGGGCCCTTTGAAGTTACATGGCAAATTGGGGATGTCGACTATGAGGTGAGCCAAATGGATAGGGGTGAGGCACTACAAATATACCACCTCAACCTATTAAAACATTGGAACGAGGGGGTCCCCATTGCATTGGTGTCAGTAGTTCCAGAGAGGGTGGAGCTGGGGCCAGAGGTAAAAATGAAAGTAACCACTCAAGCCACTCCAGTCCCTTGTGGAGACCACCTCTCACCGGCCCAACTCATGGAGGTTGCCAGGTTGCAAGAGGAGTTTTCTGACATATTCTCACCCCTTCCCAGCCACAGTCACCTCATAGAACACCACATTGAGATGCCCCCAGGGGTGGTGGTGTGTAGCTGCCTTACCACTTGCCTGAACACAAGAAAGCGGTAGTTTGGGATGAACTCAAGGCCATGCCCAAAATGGGAATAATCAAAGAGTCCCACAGTGATTGGAGCAGCCCAGTGGTTCTGGACCCCAAGACTGAAGGGTCAGTGTAGTTCTGTGTGGACTATAGAAAAGTCAATGCGGTGTACCCAATGCCTCGCATTGATGAGTTGCTCGATTGATTAGACACTGCTCACTTTTACTTGACACTGGATTTGACAGAGAGATATTGGCAGATCCCTTTGACTCCTCTATCCAGAGAGAAAATGGCCTTTTCCACACTGTTTGGCTTACACCAACTCATCACTCTTCCTTTTGGGTTATTTGTCACTCCCACTATGTTCCAGTGGCTCATGGACAAAATCCTCTGCCCCCATGGCACCTATGCCTATGCTGCAGCTTACCTCTGCAACATTATTATATACAGCAATGATTGGTCGTGACACCTAGAACACCTTAGGGCTGTCTTGGAGTCACTGAGGCATGCGGGCCTCACCTCACAGCTAACCTGAAAATATGTGCGATTGGGTGGGTGGAAGTACAGTACCTGGGTTTCCACTTGGGTCACAGGCAGGTGCATCCCCAAATTGACAAGACTGCAGCGATTGTGGCCTGCCCAAGGCCCAAAACCAAAAAGTGGGTGAGGCAGTTCCTGGGGCTGGCTGGCTACTATTGCAGGTTCATACCTAACTATTTGGATGTCACCAGCTGGCTGACTGATCTCACTAAAAAGGGAGCACCAGATCCGGTCCAGTGGATGGAGCAGTGCCAACAGACCTTCACCAAGGCAAAAGCTGCACTGTTTGGGAGGGCCACTTTCACACTCCCCTGACTTCTCTCTCCCTTTTTGTTTTACAGACAGATGCATCAGACAGAGGGCTGGGGGCTGTTCTGTCCCAGGAGATGGAGGGCAAGGAACGTCCAATGCTGTACGACAGCCACAAGCTCTTGATGTGAGAAAGTAAGTACAGTGCCATTGAGAAAGCATGCCTTGCCCTCAAGTGGGTGGTCCTCACCTTCCAATACTACCTGCTGGGGTGCCCTTTCACCCTTTGCTGGGATCACGCCCTGCTCCAGTGGCTCCACCACATGAAAGATGCCAATGTGCGGCTCACCCATTGGTATCTATTCCTCCAGTCTTCAAATTCAAGGTGGTCCACAGGCTAGGGGTGCATATCGTGGTGGCAGAGTTCCTGTCCCATCAGGGGGTGGAGTCCGCTGCCTGCCGGCTGGCCTCCTGATCTGAGTCGGGTGATGGGGTTATGTGGTAGTGGGGGAGTGGTCAAGCATCACTTTGTGAATCGAGGGAAGGGCCAGGGAAGGTGAGTGACAAAATGATCACACCTATTGTCAATTAATGTGTGTGTGTGTTTCAGTGATGATGGAGTGGAGAAAAGGAGGGGGAGAGCAAAGAGGTGAGGTCTCTCCCAACCAGAGCATGTGTGTGTGTGTATGTGTGTGTGTGTGTGTGTGTGTGAGCAAATGAGCTGAAGTCAGTGAAGCTGAAAAGCTAAAAGAGTCAAAAATAAAGTCTGTGTTTGACATCATTCTTTGCCTGTCTGTGCTTCAGTATTCCACCCACCCAGGGACGTACTACATCATCATTAATCAAACATTTGAAAATATTAAGAGAGCAGGATAGCCCATATGGCATAATGTAGTACTCGTAGTGGCCAGAGGTGGTGCTAAAAGCAGTCTTCTGCTCATCATGCTGTTAGATGCACTCCAGATTATAAGTGCTGCATAAATAAAGCTTGGAAGATCAGAGTTGTTCAAGCACTGAGAGAACTAAAGGCAAAGGACAGGGATACTTTATGATGATCTGAATTGAGCCTTCTATAATCAATGCATTGTCTGAAACCCCCTCCTTTCTTCTCCACAAAGAAGAAACCTGCAGAAGCAGGCAACAAGGAAGGAAGGATGGATGGATGTAACCTTGTTGTAGAACTTCTTGAATGTTCCATAACATTTTGTTCAGAGAGTGATAGTGGGTAAATGTGACTACAAAGAGGCATGGTGGCAGGAAGGAGTTTGATGGTGCATTTGTAGGGTCTGTGCGGAGGGAGCCCACTTTCTTTACCCTTGCTGAACACCTCAATGAGGTCTCGATAACTCTCCGGAATGGTGGTAGTGTCAGGGCTCTCTACGGAGGTGGAAGCAACAGTAAGTTTGGAAATGCACAAACAATTTTGAATACAGGATTTGGACAAGTGCAATATTTCTCTGTCCAGACATGATAATCTGTGGGTTGTGCTGTTGCATCCATGGAAACCCCAGAATGATGGGTTGATTATTGGTGACTGTGATGAGGAATTGGTTACATAATGGAGAGTGTTGAATTGGAGTACAAGAGGTTTAGTGCATGAGGTTATGATACCACTTCCAATGAATTCGCCATTGATAGTCCTGATCTTTAGGGGCTGTTGAAGTGGTTGTGTGGGTGTTTGGAGACATCATACAATGTCACTGTCAATGAAATTTCCAGCAGCCACAGAGTCAATCAGGGCTGAGAACAAAGACAGATTCTGAGAGCTTTATCTGTATTTCAAGCATGAATGACTGGTGAGAGAAGAAATTAAATGGACTGACCAAGAGTGGGCTTGATGTGGCCAGAGTTCTTTCAGCTGTTGATGATGGATTAGAACTACCTTGATGAACAAGACAATGTGACACATAATATGTTAAGTCCCCAAAGTATCAGCATAACCTCTCCCTGTGCCTACACTCACGTTTGGAGATGCTCAGCTTTGTTCATGAGATCTGCATGGGCTCTGAAGTTTCTGTTACACTTGGAATGCTGATATACTCAGTGAAGACTGGCTCCTAAGCAGGTTATTGAATCAGATGCATATATCAATGAGTGAATCAAGGGAGACTTGATCATCACAACATGCCAGATCAGTGAATCTCAGGATTAAGACTTTGGAGAATAACGACTTTTAAAGCAGTCTCATTACAGTCACTTCCTGCCATGAGCATTCCCAAATTTGAGCATATTCTGTGACTCATGTCCTCCGCTGCTTGATGGGGGATAGCTATTCACCAATCTCTATTCCTTTGGGATTGGGATTTTAAAAAAAAACTTGGCAAAAAAGTTCAATGAAATGATCAAATGAAGATGTGAGTTTGCCGCCCTTCTCTCAGATTGTGGTCACCCACCTGAGTACTCTCCTGGTGAGGAGGTTGATAAACAGAGCAATTCTTTGTTGGTCTATGGTTCCCACCTGAGCAATAAAATATTGGGAGTACTACAGCAGAAATCCCTTGCACTCTGATGTGTCTCCTGTGAATTTGTCAGGGCATAGGATCAGTGTGTTTGAAGTTGACACTGGAACAGGGCATGGGAGGAGTGCCTGCAACTAAGTGTTGGTAAGCTGGGTAATCCAAGGGTCAAATTCACCTAGACATTGCTTGTGTTCTCCTAGGAGATGGCCCTGTACAGACCAGGTGGTGTGCCTGCTCTCCTCTCCTGCTACATCCATGAACATGGCAAAGTAATCTGTCAGGTATGCAAGTGGCAGATAGATGTAAATGCAGAAAGGAGTTTGTTAAAAGCACCCTAGCAAATAATTCCAAATCGTAAGGCAAAGGCAGAATCCAAAAACAAGCAATAGTTATGTGAGGCACAAACAGGCCAGAGTGACAATATCAAAAGGCAAAGTCCAAAAACACAAAGCCAAAAACCCAGAAACAGTAGTAAATAAACAAAAGGCTTGGTAAAGTCAGACACATGGAAGTGGTTCAGCAGGGTAACAGCATGTAAGACAGGATTGTGGCAGCGGGGTTATGGTCAAGCGTCAGTTTGTGAATGGAGGGTGTGGCCAGGGAAGGTAAGTAACAAAGTCAGTACACCTGTTCTCAATTAACGTTGTCTCTGTGTGTTTTTCAGTGACTGCAGAGAGTAGAAAAAGAGGGAGAGAGCAAAGAGAGGGGATCTCTCCCAACCCAAGCGCGCGCGCGTGTGTGTGTGTGTGTGTGTGTGTGTGTGTGTGTGTGTGTGTGTAAAAAGCTGAAAAGCAAAAAAAACATTGAAAATAAAAGGCTGTGTGAACAGCATTTCCCACCTGCCATGCTTCAGTATTACCATGAGTTGGCCTAGTGGTTAGCATGTCCGCCTCTCGATCAGGAGATCGCAAATTCTACTCATGGTCGGATCATACCAAAGACCATCATTTAAAAAAATGGTACCTACTGCCCCTACTGCCATCTGGCAAGGCACGCTACAATACAGATGCGAGTGGGGAGTCAAACTCTCGCGGTTACCAGAGGACTAGCCCCCCACTGTAACCCTACCTATGTAATAGGCAAGAGGTTGAGGGCTACAGAAATGGAGATCGGCGCTGCCCTATGCACCACATGGCTTGGGAAGGGGCTTTGATGCTTCAGTATTCCACCCACTTCAGGAATTCACTACAGTGGTGCTGAAAGCCAGGATGCTGAGGGGAACCACCCCATGGAGTCCTCCCCACTGAAGGATCTAATACATGCCTTCACTGCTGCCCAACAGAGCCAGCACTGAGCACTGACTCCTTCCTCTGGAAGGAGCAGGAGCAACTCTTCGAAGCCTTACTGCTGGCCCAGCAAGAAAATCACCAGGCACCTGCTCACATTGGCGGGGTCCTTGACTGCCACCACAGCAGATCCACCCCACATCACGCTGATGAAGATGGGACTGCACAATGAGCCTGAGGCATTCATTGCCCTGTTTAAGAAAGCAGCTGAAGCATGGGGGTGGCTGGTCAGGCAATGCACAGTGCATCTACTACTGCTGCTGACTGGGAAAGCACAGCTCACTGCACAACAGCTCCCTGCCGGCCATCGGCTTGTCTACGTTGACCTGAAGTGAGCCATACTGCAGCGGATCGGATGCTATCCAGAGTAACATCACCAACATTTATGTATGCTGATTCTGGAGGAAGTCGGTGGCCATTCTCGTTCGGCCAACAACTCCGAGACATCTGGCGGCAGTGGCTGAGGGCAGAAGACTGCAATGTCGAGGGGATCATCAACCTGGTGACACTGGAACAGTTCAACACCCAGCTTCTGGAAGGAACAGCAGAGTGGGTCCAGTGCTACCACCCGACATCACTGGATCAGGCCATCAAGTTGGCAGAGGATCCCTTGGCAGCAGTTCCGGTGGCAGGCATACATTCTGCCTATTTTCTCTCTCTCTCTCTCTCTCTCTCTCTCTCTCTCTCTCTCTCTCTCTTTCTCCTTCCCATCCTCCCTCCTCTTCCCATCCCCACCCTGTTCCCCCACTGCAGAGGCGGGGGCCGGCTTCCCCCCAGCCAGCCCGCCACACCCGTGGTGTGTCCCTCCTGTCTGCCCCTTCTATGTCTGTGTCTTCTCTGTCCCAGGTGAGTGATTCTCCTTTTGCCAGTGCAGAGGTGAAGCCTGGGCCAGTATGCTGGCACTGCAGGGAGCCCAGGCATTTCCAGGGCCAGTGCTCTGTGATGTAGGTGGGAGCTGTGGTCCGGGTCTCCAATGCACCAGAGACTGTCCTCGATTGGGCTGGAGTGTATTGTATACCGGTGAGTGTTCAAAGGGATATAAATCACACATTGGTGGATTCCAGCTGTAATCAGAACTCAATCCGCCAAAGCCTGGTGCAAGGCGAGGCATTGGGGAGAGCACAAGTGGTGAAGGTTTTGTATGTGCACAGGGATGTTCACAATTATCCCTTAGTGTCCATCCACATTCTATTTTGGGGAGAGATGCATAGCATAAAGGCGGCAGTTAATTCTTGTCTCACCCACCCACTGGTTTTGGGGACTGATTGGCTGGGGCTCAGAGGTTTAATGGAACACATAGTAAGGGGTGGGTCCTATGATAGTACATCATGGGGGATCCCGGTGTGGCATGGACTGGGGAAGCTGTCACATAGCCATCTATATCAGCACCGTGTCAGGGTGCTACGAGGAGTGAGGAGCAGCTCGCTCCTCCTCCTCCCTCTCTCAGGGATTCCCTTGAGGAGTTTCTATTAGAGTAGTTGTGAAACGAGGCTCTGCGTCATGCATTTGACCAAGTGACAGTAACCAATGGTCAAACACTCCAGCCAAATGCGGCACCCTCCTTCTCATTTTTCGCTATTATTAAGGATAGGCTGTACCGAGTGATGCAGGACACTCCAACCGGCAAGCAGTTAATCCAGTTGTTAATCCCAAAGAGCCGTAGGGAACTTGTATTCTACGCGACTTACTTTAATCCAATGGCTGCACACTTAGCACAAGACAAAACACTAGCACAAATAATGGCCCAGTTCTATTGAACAGGAATTCGCGGAGATGTCCGTTGGTGGTGTGCGGCGTACTACAAATGCTAATTAGTAAATTGACTATTGTTGACGATGAGGTGAGGTGAATGGATAGGGGAGGGCCACTGCAAATATAACACCTCAACCTAATAAAACATTGGAACAAGGGGGTCCCTGTGGCATTGGCATTGGTAGTCATGGAAAAGGGGGAACTGGGGCCAGAGGTAAAAAAAAAAATTATTCAAACTGTTCCGGTCCCCTGTGGAAACTACCTGTCACTGGCCCAAATCACAGAGGTTGCCAGGTTGCAAAAGGAATTTTCCAAGGTGTTTTCACCCCTTCCCCATCACACCCACCTCATAGAACACTACACTGAAATGTCCCCAGGGGTAGTGGTGCATAGTCACCCCTACTGCTTACCCAAACACAAAAAAAAGGTGGTTCAGGACAAACTCGAGGCTATGCTTGAAATGAGCATAATTGAGGAGTCCCACAGTGACTGGAGCAGCCCGGTGGTCCTGGTTCCCAAGGCTGACAGGTTAGTCTGGTTCTGTGTGGATTACAGAAAAGTCAATGTGGTGTCTAAAATTGATGCATACCCAATGCCACACATTGATGAGTTGCTCGATCCATTAGGCGCTGCTTGATTTTATTTGACACTGGATTTGACAAAGGGATATTGGCAGATCCTACTGACTCCTCTATCCTGAGAGAAAATGGCCTTTTCCACACTGTTTGGCTTACATCAATTTGTCACACTCCCTTTTGGGTTATTTGGGGCTCCCGCTATGTTCCAGCTGGTCATGGACAAGATCATCCACCCCCACGCCACCTACGCTGTGGCTTATGAGCACACACAACCAGAGCAGTGGGCAGCTATGCTACAGTGCCCGGGGAGCAGTTCGGGGTTAGGTGCCTTGCTCAAAGGCACTTCAGCCCAAGGCTGCCCCATGTTAACCTAATTGCATGTCTTTGGACTGTGGGGGAAAATGGAGCACCCAGAGGAAACCCACACCGACACAGGGAGAACATGCAAACTCCACACAGAAAGGCTCCCGTCGGCCGCTGGGCTTGAACCCAGAACCTTCTTGCTGTGAGGCGACAGTGCTAACCACCACACCACTGTGCCATCAAAGCAGTGCCATTGCCTTCCTGGATCTCACACAATTGCATCCTTGAATCAGACAAATGATCAAACACCACCTTAAACTGGTTTAAAAAAAAAACCTGCATTGTGTGAAAATGTCCATCTTTAACTGAATCTGCAATAAAACTCATTGTCTGCTCTTGGACATTATTAATCTTTTCTAGTTATAACACATTACTCAACAGATTCAGGAATATTGAATGTACCATTTCAGCAGGTACCCTTTCTAATTTAATGTAATGTATTTTTGGATGTACCCTAGGGGACAGGTTACAAAGTGATGGCCCATACTGGGACTCCTACATTATGTAGTAATGCAACACTGGATGCCAGCTGCCGTAAAACCCAAAAGAAGAAGGAAAAGAAGAAGAAGAAGAAGAAGAAGAAGCAGGTAAACCTGCACATGCACACACCGGACTTCCTCTGTCTGCTTTACTGCGCGAGGCAAGCAATTTCATGCACATTATTTGCTCGGGAATCCCCCAAATTAAATAACTTCCCAGCCACAGAATGCCCTGTTTTTTATTTTTTGAGATATTGCAGAAATAAACATATATCACAGTGACCAAATTTCAGAGGGAACTAAATTTCACCAATTTTATGAAATTGAAAGGCCAGATGGCTTTAAATAAATTAAAAAGATAGCAGGAAAAATATTGTATTCAAATTCACTCCAGTGGCCTCGATTCTATTACCAACAATGCACCTGATAGCTTGTTCTGCCAAAATACCTCAACTAGCTGTAACCTTGAGAACCTGACTGGCTTACATCTAAAACCAGAAATTAAGTTAGACTATCCTTAATGTGGTAGCACTGGTGAAAAATTATTAAATTTTTAACTAAAATTAAACTCTGAGGCATGATTAAATCTTTGAAAAAAATATGAATAATTCCTAGCTATTTGTGCATTGAACAACTCTCAGAGACTGCCTACTCTTAATTAAATTTTGTAGGCTCCAAGAAAGGGTCATGCCAGAAACATGGTTTTTCCAGCATACTCCAGACAACTTCTTCCCAGGACATGAAGTCTTCCACTTGTCATCTGAGGACAGGAGAAGGACTCTTCCATGGTAGACATTGGTGTCACATATTCATTGGTACAAGAAACCTTCTGGGGGTTGATTAAGGAAAATGAATAGGAGTGGGATTCCAGCAGTAGACAGACCTTCATCTTTGCTAATTGTAAACCTTAAGTTGTAAAGACTTAGCCAAGCTACATTCATGAGTGTTTCTGCATTACGAGCAAGCATGACCTAGCATTTTTTTTGTAGCTATGGATTTACTCTATTCATCAAAACTCTGAATTTTAAGAATGCCACCTGCAGCCACAAGAGCATACTTGCCCACTCCCTATAATGGTTGGCATCATTACAAAGGATGACCATCCATTACAGCAGAGGTCATATCACAACTCTTTAGAGAAGCAAGTGATAAAGGAGGCCATGGATAACATGCTTCAAAAGACATTATCAGACTGTCTACTTCCCCTTGAGCTGTAACTGTATTTCTTTGACCTAAGAAGGATGGCAGTACTCATTTCTGTGTGGATTACTGGAGGCTCAATGCAATGACAGACCTGGGTGCATATTTGATACCACAGGTGCAGAAAATCCTTTAGTTTTCAGCATGTTATACTTAAAGAATGTATATTGTCAGGTGAGTCTGGAGCCATACAGCATACCCAAGACCATTTATCTAAGTTGTCATAGATTATTTGAGTTTTCATTTCTTCTCTTTGGCCTTAAAAAGGCCACAGCCTCTTTTCAGCACCTGATGTAAACAAGTTAAGATGAGCACTCTATTACAAAAAGTTGGAAAGCTCTGTAAAACATGAATAAAAACAGAATGCAATGATTTATGAATACTTTTTTACCTATATTCAATTATATTATATGGACATGAATGTTTTACTGGGAAATACACTACTCGTATTTTTCATATAAACTCCATCCAGGACATGGAGAACCAAAACCATAACGTAAATCTTGATGTCACTCGTGAGGAAATCGATTAATTGTTTTGATAAATTTGGTTACATTTTGTTTGTGAATGTGTCTATATAATAAAAAGAAAATCACACATTGGCTTGAAGATATGAAGTTTATCTTCTCCTGTTGAAAAACTCACATTTTTCATCAGAAGGATATTGCGGATCCGAGTGACATATTTTCTGATATTTCACTCTGATGATGTCACTCCCGGTGTTTTCCCACTGGCTGGATGTGCATTGTCAAAATGGCGAACCAGTGCAAAATTAAAATTCTTTTGATTAACTTGTTTTTTTCTTTGGTTTTTTTTGTGTGTGAATTTGTCCATATCATATGAAGAACATTACACGATGGGATGAAGATATGAAGTTTATCTTATCATGTTGAAAATATTTTCACTTGTTCACTTCCGTCACTCATGAATATGTTCACCAGTTGAAGATAAACTTCATATGTTCGTGCAACCGTGTAATATCCTCTATGAATCCAATACAAAGACAAGATATTTGATGTTCTAACTGATCAATTTTATTGTAAATATACACTCATTCTGAATTTGATGCCTTCAACATGATATAAAAAAAGTTGGGATTCAACAGACTATAGGTCAAGATGGATATGCAAATCACTGCATTCTGTTTTTATTTACGTTTTACACAGTATCCAAACTTTTTTGAAATTAGGGTTGTACTAAAAGTGTAATAAGTCAGTGTTCTAATAGCATTTAATTTATAACAACTTCACACTAAGCTTTCATTATAAAATGATGCTCCTGGCAGGAGTGGAACCCAATGTGGTCTTCTGCTGCTGCATGCTGAGATGCTTTTCTGCTCACCATGGTTGTAAAGAGTTGCTATGAGTTACTATATCTTTCCTGGCAGCTTGAACCAATGTGGCCATTTTCCTCTAACCTCTCTTATCAACAAGGTGTTTCCACCCACAGAACTGTCGCTCACTCAATGTTTTTTGTTGTTCGCACCATCCTGTGTAAACTCTAGAGATTGTTGTGTGTGAAAACCCAAGGAGATCAGTAGTTTCTGAAATATTCAAACCAGTCCATCTGGCTCAAAGCAACATCCATGCCACAGTGAAAGAAAGTCACACTTTGAGATCACAATTTTTTCCATACTGATGTTTCAAGTGAGCATTAACTGAAGCTCTTGATTTGTATCTGCAAGATTTTATGCATTGTGCTTCTGTCAAAGGATTGGCTGATTTGATAACTGCATAAAACAGCAGGTGTATGGGTGTTCCTAATAAAGTGGCCAGTGAGTGTATAACTATTCCATACATTTATAGGCACGTGACAGTAATATATGTGATGCTATTGACTAAACAGGGTGCTAAAAATGGTAAATACATATTTTTGCCTGACCATCACATGAAAATATAAAAGCCACACAACCCAACAGGACAGCAGCTGTTTGACCTTTGCAATGATGATAAATTCACACAGATCCATATTCAAGGTTGGTAAATTAAGTTCCAATTTATCAATATATATTTGGCATGGGGAAAAATCTGTGTGCTGTTCAGAGGTTGTCAGGTCTTACTTGAATAGTAGACAAGCACTTCTCTTCAAGCCCAAAGAAAGGGACTGAAAGGAAATATAAATTACTAAATTGGATTATATTTTGGGGTGAAATATTTTGGCAATTTCTATGATGTAGCATAAAAGTAAGATGCGATTAAAACTAATAATAAATTTAAAGTGGTACAATTATATACAGTACATCCCAATTTCAAAAAAGTCAAAAAACCAACACTGAATGCCTGTGACCATCGATCCCTCAGGCGGCACTGCATTAAAAAGGGACATGATTGTATAAAGGATATTACTACATGGGCTTGGGAATGCTTCAGGAAACCGATGTTGATAAACACAGTTTGCTGCATCCACTCACAGTTTGCTGCATCTACCATGCAATGTGAAAACCATATATCAACAACATCCAAAAATGCTGACAAATTCTCTGGACCCAAGCTCATCTGAGATGGACAGACACAATGTGGAAAAGTGTGCTGTGGTCCAAGGAGCTGTGTTTTGAATTGTTTTTAGAAATCATGCACATTGTATCCTCTGAGCTAAAGAGGAAAAGGACCATCCTGACTGTTACGAGTACAAAGTTCAAAAGCCAGCATCTGTGATGGTATGGGGGTGTGTTCATGCCCATGACATGGGTAACTTGCACATTTGTGAAGGCACCATTAATGCTGAAAGGTACATGCAAGTTTTGGAGCAAAAACACTGCGGTCCAGACAACGTCTTTTTCAGGTATGTCCCTGCTTATACCAGCAAGACAATGCAGAGTGGCATTCTGCATGTGTTGCTTCAGTGTGGCTTCGCAGTAAAAGAGTGCAGGTGCTAAACTGGCCTTCTTGCCTCCCATTGAATATGTGTGATGTGTTATGACATGCAAAATATGACAATGGAGACCTCGTATAACGAGAGTTATATATCAAGCAAAATCAGGAAAGAATTTCACATTCAAAGCTTCACCAGTTAGTGTCCCCAGTTTCCAAACGCTTACTGAGTGCTGTTAAAAGAAAAGGTGATGTAACATAGTGGTAAACACACCCCTGTCCCGTTTTTTTTTTTTTTTTTTAACACTTTGCTGGCATCAAGTTCAGAATGAATGTATAAACCCCATTTCCAGACAATGGTGACCATGGACTATTGGGCAGCCAAAGTCTTGATTCAAGCAAGAATGGACAAAAATTCCAATCACAAAACTGCAACAATTAGTATAATGAGTAACCATAAAATTAAAAAGTGCTATTAAAAGGAAAGGTGATGTAACACAATGGTAAGATGCCTCTGTCCCAACTTTAATTGAGTGTGTTGCAGGCGTCAAATTCTAACTTCGTTTATATTTACAGAATACAATTATATTGGTCAGTAAAACTATTGAAAATCTTTTCTTTGTATTTTTGTCAGTTAAATAAAGGTTCACATAAATTAACAAAATCACAGCATCAATTAAGAGTTGGGATGCTGTGTTTTACACAGCATCCCAACTTTTTTTTTGGAATTGGGGTTGTAAAAATAGCAAAAAGGCAAAGATTCAAATAAACATTATATAGCAACCTAAAACATTGAAAATATATTGAAATTGGTTGTCAGTTATGCAAATCATGGTAATTTTGCTCTGCAAATTTGTCTCAATTTGGCAATCTATGATCCACCCAAGGCAGCACGGTGATGTAGTGGTTAGCACTGTCGCCTCACAGCAAGAAAGTTCTGGGTTTGAGCCCAGTGGCCAACCGGGGCCTTTCTGTGTGGAGTTTGCATGTTCTCCCCATGTCTGTGTGGGTTTCCTCTGGGTGCTCCGGTTTTCCCCACAGTCCAAAAACATGCGGTTAGGTTAACATGGGCGGCCTTGGGCTGAAGGTTGGGCTGAAGTGCTTTTAAGCAAGGCACCTAACCCCCAAGTGTGTGTGTGCTCATTGCTCACTCCTGTGTTCACTGCTTCAGCTGGGTTAAATGCAGAGGATGAATTTCAGTGTGCATGTGACAAATAAATGCTTCTTCTTCTTCTCGTTTGGCTCATTTGTTGATCACCTGACTTTTGCCTGTTTTTGACTCTATCACCACGGACAGGAGGAATGTTTAACTGTGATACTTGATTACTTTATAAATACACCTCTCCCATTGGTTAACTGAATCCATTCATTCACTCTTATGGTGATCTAAATAATAAAATTAGGCAGAATGTGCATTTCTAATTTGAGTGGAAGGCTGAAAACCATACATTTAGTTATTAGTTAATCATCATCATGTACAATAAGCTTTGTTTTTTGGCTTTCTCAGTCCCGCCTTCCACTCCAGTGTGCTCTATGACTGGGGATCCTGTGCTGCAGGGAAACGTGACGCTACACTGCAAGTCCAGCTATGGCAAACCTGTCCCTCAGTACAAGTGGAGCAGGACTGCTCCTGTCTCTGAGATCTACTTCCCTCCAATGCTGAGTGAGTGCATTAACTGTCGTATATCAGAATCAGATTCTTCTTCTTCTTCTTTTTTTTTTAATTTGCCATATACATTTACATGTATTAAGAATTTGTCATGGTGTTTGGTCACAATACGATACAGTCAACACACACATCTCAGACAATACAACGCAATGATCCTTCCTAATATACAAATATTGCACCTTAAACAGAAATTACAGACTCAATTGTAATTTACATTACAAATACTGGTACAGTTGTGATATATAATAAATAATAGCTATAATAAATAGATATTTATCCCAGGTTTGGTCACCTGCCAGTTCCCAAACCCTAGCTACCTCTATACTACGTATCATACAACAGTTGGGCCTTTCTCAGAAAATGTGACGAGTAACGGTAAAGACATTTTAAAAATTTTTGTATACAGGTAGTCGTCGACTTACGACTGTGTTTGGTTATGACTGACCGGTCGTAAACCGATCTGGTCGTAAGTC
>JANZLB010000022.1:14613743-14625010 GCA_026167865.1 Notarius quadriscutis
GTTCACTATAATTTCCAGGCATGCCAATAATAGCGCACATGTGTTTTTGTTGAAAATAATTATTTATTTATGAGGGAATTGTTTTTCTCTGAATAAATTTATTTCCATTAAAGGTTGGATTTTTCTCATTTTTTCAGTGTGAGATGAAGCAGCTTCACCAAAATGTGGATTTTTTTTTCAAACCCTTTTCACTAATCTTTACAAGGGGTGCCAATAATTGTGGATGACCCTGTATAAGTAGGTTACTCATATCAGAATTGAAAATGTGAAATTTGATGTTGACATTGGCAGGGAATAGATCAGGGGCACAAATCAGGGAAACTATTTGGCCACTTTTGCCTGCAGTGTGTACATTAACCCTAGTTTACTCTTTTATTGTATTGTATTTAATACATCCTCACAGTAGCTGTCCAAACAATCCTCATCTCTCCTGTCAGTGTTACAATGCACTTGTGTCCTGTTGAACTACAGATGTTAAAAAAGGTTTTCTGCAAAATATTTTTTGAGAACTAACATGGTGAGTAGACTCAATTTTCCCAGCATGTGCCCATACTCCTACTCTATTTCTGTATCTTATCAACCTTTCACATCTCTTATTCTTGGCTGGTGGTGGAGATGTGGAAGGGGTGGTGCTGAGGGTGCTACAGAAAGCCCTAGAGGAACACAGGCAAAATGGTGCTTTACTGATTATTGTTTGGTTTTGTTTGTAAATTAGTACATCGGATAAAAAACAGTGACATACAGTAGTTACACAGACGTAATGCCTAGTGGCGTCAACTTTCAAAATCCCTGGATAGTTGTATTGTTCAGACTAACATTTAACAATTGTTGCTGGCAATCTGTTATCTTCAAACAAACTTGGTTTTAAAATCTGTCTTGGGTGATCAGATCACAAGTGGACAATGCTAAATACAAGTGTAAACAACCACCAAGTGTAAACAACCACCACTTTCCGAGGTGATCTGGGATGCATTTGACCATGTATGTTTTGTAATGTAATGTAAATGCTAATGCATCCTGATGTGTCCCAGACAAGGATGAAACAGGAAAATACCTCATTAATGTAGGATGTGTTGGTTGTTTTTGTGACAACATGCCAATGCCCGAAATAATGGAGAGGAATACTGATGTATGTGGTTGCTGTACAAGAAAACAATGAAGGTATGTTGAAGGTTTAACATTTTGGACATAACTGTGCGCCGAGGCCCTTTGACATTTTAGCAGAAGTGACATAGTAATGAAGTAATGAAATCTGAACACAAGTGGTTCACTGGACACCTTGGAGACGCACAGGTGTAAACTGTGATGTGTCTTGGACGCCAATGCATCTCAATGTGTCCAGACAGCAGCAAAAGACTGCCTGATCACCTGCATCATTCGATAAAGATAATACTATAACAGCAGATATGAAAGCAGCTGTTTTTCTTCTTAACTACATTCATCATTTCATCTCTCATAGATTTATACATTTTTTTAGCAAAACATGTGATTAAATCTTGTGAAACAGCCTCTAAAGGTGCATGAGGTATAATTTGCAGGACATTTCTGCCTGAAAATACATGTAGCAGTTAGACTGACATAATAAATGGACATGACAACTTTACTCCAGTGGAAATGATGTATGGAATATGATCACTGAAAACTCATTCATAATGCCAGGTGTGAACGGGTATGCATCTCAGCTGTAGACTTATGATATGATCACCCAGGATACATGGTAAAGCCAGGTGTGAACAGGGCCTATTTCAACCTTTCTCTTAGCAGCTGGCACTGAGGACTCCACTTCGCCTCATTATTAACACCTACAGCTTGATTCCTAGCGAAACAAGGCCTCTTTAAAATACTCTCATTACCACTCTGTCTTTGTTCAGCTTGTGGTGTCAATGTGAGACTATCTGAGCTTGGTTATCTTGGTTATTTTGGTCACTGCTGCTGTATGTTGACATTACAATACTGTATTTATAAATTAAAAACATGCTCTCACACAACATTTCTGGGATCAGTTCTGTATTCGCTACTACCACTGAACATACAAGGGTAGACACAAAAACCTATGCCAGTCCATTGCAAAGAATCAAAACACTTGTTCACACCTAGGGGCAGTTTAGAGTAGACAACTCACCTACCATCATATTTTTTGGGGAGGTTGGAGGAAACTGCAGGACACCCACGTGAACATGAGAGGGCATGTAAAACACCACAGAAACAATAACCTGAGGTCAGGAGGTAGCAACATTACCACCTGCACCACCATGCTGCCTACAACCACTGTGACCCTACCCAGGATAAAACAGTTATTGAAAATGAATGAATGAACTTATATGTGCATAGAAGCAGCCCCATACAAAAAAAAAAAAAATCCTGTATCCCGACTCTGGACCCTTGATTGATGCCCTGCCATCCTGCTGGATGTCAGAAGTTTCTTTGCTGAAACCTTTTGAATTTTTGGAGAATTGGGATGTGTGCATTGAGTATTTTATGGACTGGGAAAGGTATGGCACAAGCAGCAGTGTTGGTTTGCAGCCTCATCTGAATCAGTCAGATTATCATTATCAAGTGTCTTGGCCTTCACAGGTTACTGGGGCTGTGCATTAGGGGGAATATTGACTCAGCTTTTGATGCTTTTCTCTGCTCTGAATCACCAGTGCTTTGCATTGCCAGCCTTCTGATCATCTCATATGTCATCTGCTTGTCTATGAACTCATCTGTGCCTATACATATACACTGCCCGACCAAAAAAAAAAAGTCACCATATGGATTTAAATAAGCAAATACATAAGAGTCTTTGATTGGATAATTAGTACAATGATTAGTGTGTTGCAGCGGGCAACAATTCTTTGAACCCTAACTGATGCAGTGAGTAGCTTCTCATTTCTTAAACAAACATATTGGAAGACATATCCTGTGCTCATGGAAAATATGTTACTGTGTTTCAGAAGGTCAAATTATTGGCCTGGAACAAGCAAAAACAACAACTAAGGAGATTACTGAAATGACTGTAACCTTATGGGTTAAGAACTGTCCAATGTACTATTACAACTTGGAAGGATAGTGGTGAATTATCAACTTTGTGGAAAAAATGTAGTTGGAAAAAGAACCTGACTGACTATGATCAGAAATTACTTAAATGTTTGGTGAAGTCGAATTTAAAAAAAAAAAAATCAACAACAGAACTCACGGCTATGTTTAATAATGAAATTAAGAGCATTTCCACACTCACAATGTGATGAGAACTCACAGGATTGGGACTTAACAGCTGTGTGTCCAGAAGAAAACCACTTGTTAGTGAGGTTAATCAGGAGAAAAGGCTTCAGTTTGCTAGGGAGCATAAAGATTGGACTCTGGAGCAATGGAAAAAGGTCATGTGATCTGATGAGTCCAGACTGACCCTATTCCAGAGTGATGGGTGTGTCAGGGTAAGAAGGGAAGTGCATGAAGTGATGAACCTATCATGCATAGTGGCCACTGTACAAGCCTCTGGAGGCAGTGTTATGATCTGGGGTTGATTCAGTTGGTCAGGTCAAGGCTCAGCAACATTATGGGGCAATAAAATGAAGTCAGCTGATGACCTAAATGTAGTGAATGACCAGATTCACATCAATGGATTTTTTCTTCCCTGATGGCATGGGAATAAAATTAGGGCTTTTGGAAGCATAAGGAATCATTTTCACACATGCATTAACCACCACAGAGTCCTGAACTTAACCCCATTGAGAATCTTTGGGATGTCAAGTCAAGTTTATTTGTATAGCACTTTTAACAATAGACACTGTCGCAAAGCAGATTTACAGAAAATTAAAGACTTTAAACATGAATTAATTTTATCCCTAATTTATCCCCAATGAACAAGCCTGTGGTGACGACGGCAAGGAAAAACTCCCTCAGATGACATGAGGAAGAAACCTCAAGATGAACCAGACTCAAAAGGGAACCCATCCTCATTTGGGTGATAACAGATAGCATGATTATAAATAACTCACTTCTATAACTGTGTCTTATATAGTCACAAAGTACAACTATGTAACCAGGAAAATCATTATAGTTTTAACATGAAGTCTATTTTGTTGAAGTTATAAACTGTTCATTGATGGAGCGCAAAACTGTTCATGACAACTGCAGTCCTAAAGTTAGCAAGTCAACTGTAATCCTCACTCAATAGATGCATTACTGTAAGTGTCCAGAGCATCTTCCAAGTGCAACTTTTGACTTTCCATATGCAGCCGTCCTCTACAGGAACAATGTGATGAGACTCCAGCCAGATGCAGGGCATCAGGATGGATCAGGCAAGTGCAAGGAGCAGAAGAGGTCAACGCCACTGGTGTCTCAGGATCGACAAGTAACTTGACAGAGAAAGACAGAGAAAGAGAGAGAGAGAGAACACAGGTTGCTAGGTATGTCCAATGTCACCTAATGAGTAAGAGCAGTATACATTTTGCACTGAGTGCAAGCAGAGACTCCAGTAAGACTAACTATGATAGCATAACTAAAATGGAGAGCCACAAGGTAACACAGACATAAGGGAGCCCTGGGACATAAAGCAACAGCCACTTCACCGTTAACAAACCCAAGTGAACGTGTGAGGAGGGATTTGACAGCATCCATACATCCCAGTTTACCAAAACACACTATGCCTGAGGATCATCCAGATCTACTCCTTTACCTAATAAAAACTATTAATAAAAGGCTTGACTAAAAGATATGTTTTCAGCCTAGACTTAAACACTGTGACTGTGTCTGAGTCCTGAACACAACTTGGAAGGTGTAGATCATTTGATAAAATGATCATCTTGCATTGTTTATTTGCTACAGGCCACCATACCCAGGTTATATGGTTCAATCAGAATGCTCTGTTGTTTGTTTTCTAGGATCTGATCTTTAACCGAACTCAGTCAAGTTTTCAAGTGATTAAACTACAGTCGAAGTATTTTCAGTGTGATCATTGACTCATGCACCATCAACTAAATTTCTACGTGGTGTCAGAAGCTAGAACGAACTTCTCGCCTGCAAGTATTTTTTGTCTTCGGATAGCGTATTGCCTACTCTGAACCATGCTAGCAGAGCTTAGTTACAAACAATGATAAAGTTGCGGGTTTTTTCATCATGGCGGACGGTTTTCACAGACCCGAACCTCTTGTTTTTGATGAGAATATTGCCGAGAATTGGCGTGTTTTTGAGCAGGACTATGACATTTTTATAGCTGCAGCACACGCTGACAAGCCAGCAAGAACCAGGGCTTACATTCTCCTCAACATTGCTGGGCCAGATGCCATTGAGCGGGAGCGTTCATTCGTCTATGCCCCAGAAGTGCGTGCGGCTGGTGAAGGAGGAGGGATACTCACCCCTGCCGAGTCTAGGGAGGATCCTGAGTGTTTGAAGAAAAAGTTTCATGAAACCTGCAATCCACAAAACAACAGGACGATGGAAAGACATAAGTTTCATACCAGACATCAGAAGCAAGGTGAGACTATTGAATCATTCATCAGCAATTTAAGGACAAGGGCTAAATGTTGCCACTTTGGAGACCTAACCGACGAGCTAGTCTGTGGTGTTACTAGTGACACTTTAAGGAAAGCTCTGTTGAGGGATAGCAAGTTAACACTTGCCAAAGCCATTTCAATCTCTTGAATTCATGAGATGACTGAGGAAAGTAGCAAGACGCTAACAACACAAGCTACCAGTGTTGATGCAGTGAAACCAGCTCCACATAGCAAATACAAGCTGAAGCTCCAGTCCTCCCTACAGACCATTACAGATTGCTCTAATTGTGGAGGTAGCCACACGGCTAGGCGGGAAAACTGTCCAGCATTCAGAAAATAGTGTCACAATTGTAAAAAGCTGAATCACTACAAAAGTTGCTGCAAGTCTAAACCATGCAGCCAGTTAGGCAAACCCAATTTAAACAAGACTGTAAGACAGTCAGTGAACAAAATTGAAGTAGATGAGTCAACTTATGAAGAAGAAACATTTTATGTGGACGGCATTGAGGTCGACAGCCAGGTTGATTGTGTCCATTTCAATGCGCATGAAAAGGATGAGGGATACATCACTGTGGACATAAATAGCAAGCCCATTGAAATGAAAGCTGACACAGGAGCAAAATGCAATGTAATGTCACTCAGGACTTTCAAAAGAGTGACTAGCGGAGAACAACTTGTAAAGCAAGGGAAAACCGCAAGCTTTGTTGCTTATGGAGGCACCAGAATCGAAACCAGTGGCATAGTCACACTGCCATGTCGCTTAAAGGAGCAGTGCCACCCTTTGCCTTTCTTCGTAGTGGACAGAGAGGTACAGCCGCTGCTAGGATTTCGTGCATGCAGGAACATGGGCATTGTGAAAATGAGTCCCGATGTCCACCACATCAGTGTGGAGAGCAACACAGACTTCAGCTCACAGGTACTCATCCAGTACAAAGACCTGTTCAGCGATGAGCTGGGGAAACTTCCAGTCACATACTCCATGATGCTGGATCCCAACATACAGCTGGTGGTCCGCCCAGCTCACCGCATCCCTGTTGCAATGCAAGAAAGAGTCAAAGCTGAACTTGAACGTATGCAACGTATAGGCATCATAACACTAGTCGCAGAGCCAACCGACTGGGTGTCATCCATGGTAGCAGCACATAAGAAGGACAAGCGTGAGATCAGACTGTGCATCAATCCAAAAGACAGCATTGAAGAGGCCCCACCACCCAATGCATAGCGTTGAAGAAGTGGCAGCACAGATGTCTGGGGCAACAGTGTTCTCTGTTTTGGATGCCAAGAATTCTTTCTGGCAGATACAGTATGTCTTGACAAATCTTCAGTGCTGACTACATTCAGCACCCCATTTGGACGCTTCAGATTTCTACGCATGCCTTTTGGCATTAACTCCGCAAGTGAAGTGTTTCAGCGTTTCATGGAACAGCTGTTTGTGGGCTATCTGTGCTCAGTTATCATCGATGACATCATCATTGGAGGCCGTGGTGTCGCTGAACATGATGCCAACTTAAAGAAAGTGCTAGAACATGCAAGAGAGGTCAATCTTAGGCTAAATCTGGACAAGTGCAAGTTTCGCCTAGACCAAGTAGCCTATGTAGGGCACATCTTCACAAGTGAAGGCCTAAAGGCAGACCCCACTAAAACTGCAGCGATCAATGCAATGCCAGTCCCCACAGATGTCACATCTTTACAGCGATTCCTTGGCATGGTGAATTACCTTGGCAAGTATATCCAGAACCTCAGTGACATCGCAGCGCCTCTGAGGAAGCTCACTCACAAAGAGGCTGCATGGTGCTGGTTCCAGCAGCATCAGGAGGCTTTTGACCGCCTTAAATCTTGTTTTTCCAGCCCACCAGTCCTGGCATACTATAATGCCAAAGAGCCAGTCACACTTACATGTGATGCGTAATGTTACGGACTAGGAGCTGCATGTTTGCAAAATGGCAGACCAATAGCCTTCGCGTCACGTGCTCTCACAGACACTGAAACACGATATGCTCAAATCGAAAAGGAGCTACTAGCTGTTGTATTCGCCTGCACTAAGTTCAAGGACTATGTCTATGGAAAACCAACCATTGTGGAAACCGACCACCAGCCCTTGGTGACCATAATGAAAAAACCTATCCATGTCACCCCGCCCATCTCCAGAGGATGCTACCCCAGCTGCAGAGCTATGATATCAGCCTGGTCTACAAAAAGGGAAAACACATGTATCTAGCTGACACTCTTTCCAGAGCTCCATGCACTAAGACTTTACAGAGCCCATCTGAAAACACTGACTATGAAGTCATGGCCGTAAGTTACATCTCCACAGCCCGTCTGGAGGAACTCAGAAGGCACACAGCGCAGGATGAGGTGCTACAAACCCTCAGCTCAGTAATTCAACGAGGATGGCCCTCCATAGAAGGCCAACTCCAGCCTGCCATCGCCCCCTTCTTTCCATATAGGGATGAGCTCAGTGTGGAGGATGATATTGTTATGAAAGGTCACAAAGCAGTCATCCCCCGTTCCCTGCACAGCGAGTACATCAACATTGTGCACAAAGGCCATCCAGGTATTGATGCAACTAAGCGTAGAGCTAGAAGTGTCATCTTTTGGCCAGAAGTGTCAAAGAACATTACGAGGAGTTGCTCTCTTGTGCAGTGTGCAATAGCACCAAGGCACATCAACAAAAAGAACCACGCAAGCTCCACCCTGTCCCAGACCTCCCATGGTCCACAGTAGCCACCGACATTTTCGATTGGCACGGAAAACACTACCAAGTCCTTGTTGATTCGTACTCTGGCTGGTTTGAGGTCGACCTCCTCCTTGACTTGACCTCAGCAGCAGTCATCTCCAAGCTAAAGAGACATTTTTCAGTACATGGCACACCCCATACACTCTTCACTGATAATGGCAGACAGTACACAAGTCAGCAGTTCAAAGATTTTGCCAAACAATGGGACTTCACTCATTCCACAAGTAGCCCAGAGTTTCCACAGTCAAATGGACTCGTTGAAAGAGCAGTACGCAGTGCCAAACAGCTTATGGAGAAATCACATAGGGACAGGACTGATGTTTTCTTTAACCTGCTGAACCTCAGAAACATTCCCCGTGATGCAAAACTAGGCTCCCCTGCTGAACGTCTCATGTCCCAGCAGACTCACGCTGGCATTCCTGTGAGCAGCAGGTTGTTGCAGCCCGCTGCAAAGTACGCCAGGCAAATCTGTGACCAGCTTCTCAACAAAAGGCTCACATTGAAGCATCATTATGACAAATCAAGCCACCTGCTACAGCCTTTACAGGAGGGACAAGTTGTCCACATGCAGACAGAAAAAGGATATGACAAGCTTGTAACTGTGAAAGAGATGAGTGAGGAGCCACAGTCCTACATCATTCAGGCCAATGGGAAAACTTACAGAAGGAATCATCACCACATCCTCCCTGTGGCAGAGCTACCACCACCACCGCTACTCCAACCCTATGATCCAGAGTGTCAGGATGCCAGCTCTTCTGCAGTGGACGGTTCAACACAGTGGACGGTTCTTCCTCTCCCATAGCCAAATCACCAGTGCATGTCCCCATTCAGAACAATGTACCATACACTACACGTTCAGGTCGCATCTGCAGACCAAATCCAAAATATTTGTTAAATAAAATACAAAAAGTGTTTCTGTCATGTTTAACGTAATTTGAGACAATATGTCTAATGTTAATATGCTGTGGTACGAGGTTTACTAGGTGTGTACCGATATTAATGCTAGAGTGACATGTTCATCTTATGCCAAGCACCATGAGGTTAAAATTGTGTTAAGAATCAATGTCGGACCAGTGGTGTTTGGAAAGTAATGCAGCAAAGGAAATGTTTTGTGCTATATTAGGTTTATTCAGGGTTTTTTTAGGTGCTAAGGACTAAAAAGAAGGGATGTAGATCATTTGATAAAATGAGCATCGTGCATTGTTTGTTTGCTACAGGCCACCGTACCCAGGTTATACGGTCCAATCAGAATGCTCTGTTGTTTGTTTTCTAGGATCTGATCTGTAACCGAACTCAGTCAAGTTTTCAAGTGATTAAACTACAGTCAAGGTATTTTCAGTGTGATCATTGACTCACGCACCATCAACTAAATTTCTACAGAAGGCTGTTCCACAACTGTGGGGCTTTATAAGAAAAGGCTCTGCCCCCTGATGTAGCCTTCACTATATGAGGTACCAGCAGATAGCCTGCACCTTTTGATCTAAGTAGACGTGACGGGTCATAAAGGACCAGAAGTTCACTCAGGTACTGTGGTGCAAGACCATTCAATGCTTTAAAGGTCAATAGTAGTACTGTATTTTATAAACAATACGAAATTTAATTGAGAGCCAATGCAGTGTGGATATGACAGGGGTGATGTGGTCATATTTTCTAGTTCTAGTAAGGACTCTTGCTTACTGTCATTGTCAGCAATCAGGACCCACAGTTCATGTCACTAGTCTGGACCAGGTTCAAGGACAAATTGAGGGTCTTAGTGAGCCTAACCTCGAGCCGCCAGCCACAGTCCAATGGCCAAGTAAAGAGGGGCAATCAGGAGATTGGATGTTTCCTAAGAGTGTTCTGTGCCAAGAATCAGACAGACTGGGTGCAGTTCCGACCATGGGCCAAGTACGCACAAAACTCCTTATGTCACTCTCTCACTCAGCTCACCAGTGCGTACTCAGCTACCAATCTCCCCTCTTCCCATGGGAAGACTTTCCCATGGATGTGCCTGCAGTCGACCACTGGTTCAAACACAGCAAACAGGTGTGGGAGAGTTTCCACCAGCGCTTGGAATAAGTGATCTAGAGGTACAAAAACTTCACTGACGGCCATAGAGGGGAGATGCCACAGTATAACCCAGGTGACAGAGTGTGGCTGTCCACCAATAATATCAGAAACCCTCATTGTGGTGGATCAGTGGGTTAAGGGCCTGGGCAAGGCCCTTAACCCTATCAGCTCAACCTATCAATACCAATTGAGAAGATAGCCAATATACTGTAAAAAGTCTTTCATGTTTTTAATGTAATATTATTTCGTTAATACTTGAACTGGATAAAGCTGAGGGTTGTACTATTTAGGGATAGTAGCTTCAAAAGTGACTTTCTGGAGAAATGTTCCAATAGAGTTAGTGTCAGAAATGAGCAGGTTTGGGTACAAGTGCAGGTTTTTTTTTTAAACAAACCAGGAAAGATAAACCAAAAAAGACAAAGCAGTAGTTGCTCTTCTTTGCACATTAAAAACCACTTTAGAATTACACTATTATTACAACCTCATTGCGAAAAAAGTTGGGACGCTGTGTAAATTGTAAATAAAAACAATATAATTTGCAAATTGAAATTCAATTCATTGAAAATAGTACAAAGACAACATATGAAATGTTGAAACTGAGAAATTTTTATTGTTTTTTTTTTAAACATATGTTCATTTTGAATTTGATGTCAGTAACACTTTTCCGAAAAGTTGGGACAGGGGCAACAAAAGACTGAAAAAGTTGTGTAATGCTCAGAAAAAGCCCACCCTAATTGGCAACAGGTCAGTAACATGATTGGGTATAAAATGAGCATCCCAGAGAGGCTGAGTTTCTCAGAAGTAAAGTTCAAAATTCAAAATGAGCATATATTTTTCAAAAAACAATAAACATTCACAGTTTCAACATTTCATATGTTCTATTTGTTGTCTATATTTTCAATTAAATATTGGTTTTCCCAGGGAAAACCCAGGGAAGGTTTACTCCAGGGTACTGGAGAGGAGAATTCGGCCAATGGTCGAACCTCGGATCCAGGAGGAACAAT
>JANZLB010000022.1:14675211-14685246 GCA_026167865.1 Notarius quadriscutis
GACTAGAATGACCCCACCGTTGCACTTTATTTCTGTTTTATTATGTTTTGCACTATTTTGATTATGTTTTTCATTTTATTGATTGCTTTTATTATTGACTTTGTACGGTGACCTTGAGTGTCCTGAAAGACGCCTATAAATAAAATTTATTATTATTATTATTATTATTATTATTATTATTATTATTATTATTATATATTTGTATTAAACTTATACAAAAATGACTACAAAACATTTAGAAGTGAGGAGTTTTCAAGATTTACTATTATATTATAAATCATTTTCATGACACAGCCCCCAAATGTACTCTCCCATCATGTTCTTGTTATATTGTCCTTGTTTGAGGAGTTCAAAGTCCAGTATTTATCCTGGAGGAAGTGCTCACCTTGCTCCTCTGAGTATGTTTTTCTTGAATTTATCAAGATAAGCATCAAGAAAATTAACCTTGAGATACAGCCTGCAGAACTACAGCTGTGTGAAGCCCTGAACTACTGGGGTGGGTGGGGGGGTGGAGCTGTTCCAAGCCACTTCCTAGTGAGCATCTTGGGGATTTCCTTGCACTCCAAGATCTTCTTTATCCGTGGTCTGACAAAGAAAGAAGTTTTGGAGGTACTTGAAAGCTGCTGACTCCTTATCTAGAGCTGTGACAAATTGTTTCATAAGGCTCAATAAGTCTGCTATGGCCAGTCCTGCCTTTGGTAGTGTGCCTTGGTGTTCCTGCTGCCCCAAAAGACAAAAACTTGGAGATCCATCAGGAAGGCCACCATTTTTAAAGTCTCTGATGACCTCACAGCCATTTCTATCATACTTCAAGGTGTCCAGCAATATCTTGACACTGTCGTAATCCTCTTTGAGGTAAAAACAAACAAACAAAAACAAACAAAAAACATCTTTTGAAATTCACCTGTTTTTTTCTGACTTTACGTGAACGAAGAGATGCAAATTCACCTGTTTTCTCAAGGTCCTGGTCTCAAAAGCAAAGTTTATCAGGAATAATAGCCATCTTCTATATTTTTCCAGTATTAGCAATTAGGAAGTAATACTTACTAGCCAGGAACAAAAACAAATTGTGACATAGGGTAGTACATGTTACTGTAGTTCCCCAAATAACCACCAAGGTTTCTCATAATTCAGAACCAGTGCCAACCTGGAGAGAACTCCAGTGTAAATGTCTTGTCTTTCAGGTTATGAATATTTACTCCAAGTTCTTCAAGTGATTTCCATCACTCAACCTACAATGTTTTGCGTTTTTGGTTGATTAAAATCTTCCAAATGAATAAATGTAAAGGTAAAGGAAGACTGTTCTATTTCATAGTGTTGTAGTACTTGAGACTGGTCTTGGTCTCAAGACTGGTCTCAAGACTACTTTTTGAAGGTCTCGGTCTCGTCTCAGAATCGACCTCATTTTTACTCGGTCTTATCTCGGTCTCAGACATAGAGGACTTGGGATTTTATTTCAAGACCAGTCAAGACTACAACTTTGGGGATTATGCTAAATTGCCTGTGCATTGTCTGATTAATTGTTAACATCATAACTGTGATTGGATGTAAAATTTCTTGGTCAAATGTGACCAGTAACATGACTCACTGATAATTTGAAAATGTTCATCCTGTTAATGACTGTCACCCCTCCCCACCCTCCTTCACACACACTGGTCTGGTCCTGGTCTTGACTCAGTTTTGCCCTGCCTTAGTCTTGGTCTTGAATTGATCTCAGCCCATCAAAGTCTTGGTCTCGATACACTTTGCTCTTGGTCATGACTGCCTCGCATCACTGGTTTAGGGGGTTTTGGTGGTGGGGGTGCACTCAAGGGCCAGTTTGTGAATGGAGAGTGAAGCTGGGGAAGGTGAGTGGCAAAGTAGAAGCACCTGTTGTGAATTAATGTGCTGTGTCTGTATTTGAGTGCAGTGACAGGGAGCATATAAAAGGAAGAGATGAGCAGAGAGTCTTCGTCTTCTCAGGGCTGAAGTCACAATGGTGCATTGATACACAGTCATTTATTTAAGTTAGCTGAAAAGTGTGTTTTGTTTTAAGTTGTGGTTTTAAATAAAATCCAAAAAGTGAACCTGATCCTGGCTGCCTGTTATTCAACATCCACAGTAATCAGGGAAGTGTTACACTGGTGCTGAAACCTGGGATGCTGAAAAAGAATCATCACCATGGAATCCTCCCTATTTAAAGAGCTGGTCCATGCCCTCACTGCCATCCAACAGAACCAGCACCAGGCATTGGTCGCAATGAGGACAGAGCAGGAGTGGCACTTAGAGGTTCTGCTGCAGGCCCAGCAAAAAGACCGCCAGGCGCTTCTGCACCTCATCACTTCAGCAGGTGCACCAGCCCTGGAGTATGTGGGATTCCCCCACATCACCCTCACAAAAATGGGGCTGCATGATGACCTGGAGGCTTTCATGGAGCTCTTCAAGTGAACTGCAGAGGCATGGGGGTGGCCAGCAGCAAGTGGGTGGCCCGGGGGTGGGGGTGGCCTGCCTGTTACCGCTCCTTACCAGTGAAGCGCACCTTGAGGCTCAGTGACTGCCCATAGAGAACCAGCTGGTGTATGCAGACCTGAGGTGCACAATCCTCCAGCAAGTCGGCCGCTCCCCAGAACAACATCGGCAGCACTTCCGTGCACTAACACTGGAGGATGTTAGCCAGCCCTTCACCTATGGCCAGCAGCTGTGGGATGCCTGCCAGTGGTGATTGAGGGCAGAGGACTGCGATGTCGAAGGAGGCATTGATGTGGTGGCGCTGAAGCAATTTAATCACTTGGCTGCCAAAGGGAACAGAGGAATGGGTCCAGTGTCACTGCCTTGCATTACTGGATTGGGCCATTGAGCTGGCAGAGGACCATCTGGCAGTGGTTCCAGTGGCAGGCAGACATCCAGCTTCTTCTTCTTCTCTCGCTCTCATTCTGTGCCCCCCTTGTATCTCCCCTCCCTCCCGTCCCCTCCCTGTACTGCAGAAATGGGGGCCTGATTCCCCCACAGCCAGCTCCCCAAGGCTGTGGTTTCCCTTCCCCCTCTGTGTCTTCTCTGCTTCTGTGTCTTCTCTGCAGGTGAGTGTTCCTTGCCCCAGCAGTGCAGAGGTGAGGCCTGGGCCAGTGTGCTGGTGCTGCGGGGAGCCTGGGCACTTCCAGGACCAGTGCCAGATCATGGAGGTGGGGGCAGTGGTCTGGATCCCCGATTGAGCTGGAGGTTAAGTGTGTGCATGGTGATATACCTACATATCCACTAAAACCCATCACTATTCATTTCCAGGGAGAAAAGCATAGTGTAGAGGCAGCAGTTACTCTCAGCCTCACTAATCCACTGATCTTGGGAACAGATTGGCCAGGGTTTAAAACCTTAATTAAACAGATAGTAATGCATGGATCTTGCAGTAGCACGTCACAGGGGAATCCCGCTGCAACATTAGCTGGGGAGGCGGTCCCAGGGCCGTCCGCATCAACTCCGTGTCATGATGACATAAAGAGTGAGGAAAGCGCTCCTCCCTCTATGGGGAATCCCTTAGGGGATTTCCCATTGGAGCAGGTGCATGACCAGCCTCTGAGACACACTTTTGACCAAAAGTAATTGATGGCCAAATCCTCCAGCCTAACGTTGCGCTTTCCTGTACTTTTGAATTATTAAGGATAGGCTATATCGAGTGATGCAGGACACTCAAACGAAAGAAAAGATGACAAAGTTGCTGGTCCTGAAGAGCAGTAGGGAACTTTTATTCCATACAGCTCATCATAATCCTATGGCTGGGCATTTGGGGCAGGATAAAACACTAAATCATCTCATGGCCCGTTTCTATTGGCCAAGGATTCACGCCGATGTCCACAGGTGGTGTGCGGCATGTCGCGAATACCAGCTGGTAAATCCAGCAGCCACACCAAAAGCGCCATTGCGGCCATTGACATTGATGGAGGTCCCCTTCAAAAGAATTGGCATGGATCTCTTCGGGCCATTAGATTGATCTGCATGTGGGTATTGCTTTGTATTAGTCATTGTGGATTATGCAACGTGATACCTGGAAGCAGTGCCTCTCTGCAATATCTCAACACACAGTGTTGCGGAGGTGCTCTTCCATGTTATCTCCTGAGTCAGGATTCTAAAAGAAATCCTGACTGATTAAGGCACAATGTTTAGTTCACGCACACTGTGCAAATTATACAAATTATTGGGGATTAAATCGATTCGTACTAGTGTTTATCATCTGCAAACAGATGGGCTGGTCGAACAATTTAACCAAACACTTAAAAACATGATTCGTAAATTTGTTCATGGGGACGTTAAAAATTGGGACAGGTGGCTCGACCCTCTGTTGTTTGCAGTGCACGAGGACCCACAAGCCTCCACTGGGTTTTGCCCTTTTGAATTGCTGTATGGGCACAAGCCCTGTGGTGTCTTAGACATCATTAGAGAAAATTGGGAGAAGAGGCCTTCTCAAAGTAATAATGAAATTCAGTACAATCTTGACCTGAGAGCAAAACTCCATGCACTGAATCATATAACCCAGGAGAATTTGCTACAGGCCTAAGAATGTCAATCTTGCCTGTACAACAGAGGGGCACAGCTAAGGGAATTTGCACCAGGAGATAAAGTCCTCATTTTATTGCCCACCTCAAGTTCAAAATTGCTTGCCAAGTGGCAAGGGCCCTTTGAGGTCACACGGCGAATTAGAGAGGTTGACTATGAGGGCAAACGACCAGATAGGGGCAACACGTGTCAAATTTACCACCTCAATCTCTTGAAACCGTGGAGAGAGGAGGTTCCTGTGGCTCTGGCAATAGTAGTTCTGGAGAGGGCAGAGTTGGGACTGGAGGTAAGTCCAAAAAGCATGGCCCAATTCACCCCAGTCCCCTGTGGAGACCACCTCTCACTGTCCCAGAGAGCACAGGTAATTAGGTTGCAGGAGGAGTTCTCCGATGTGTTCTTTCCCCTCCCTGGTCACACCAACCTCATAGAACACCACATTGAGACTCCCCCAGGGGTGGTGGTGCACAGCCGCCCATATCAACTCCCTGAACACAAGAAAAGTGTGGTTCAGGATGAACTTCAGGCTATGCTTAAGATGGAAGTAATTGAGGAGTTGCACAGCAACTGGAGCAGCCCGGTGGTCTTGGTTCCCAAGACCGACGTGTCAGTCTGGTTCTGTGTAAACTATAGAAAAGTCAACGCGGTGTCTAAATTTGACGTATATCTGATGCCCTGCATTGATGAACTGGTCAATCGGTTAGGCGCAGCTTGCTTTTACTCGACACTGAATTTGACAAAGGCCTTTTCCACTCTGTTTGGCTTACACCAATTTATCACCCTTCCTTTCAGGTTGTTTAGGGCTCTAGTGATGTTTCAATGTCTCATGGACTGAATTGTCCGTCCCCACAATGCGTATGTGGCGGCCTACTTAGATGATATAATCATCTATAGTAATGATTGGGAGTGGCACCTACAACATCTGAGGGTGGTTCTGAGGTCGCTGAGGCATGCTGGGCTCACAGCAAACCCAAAGAAGTGTGCAATTGGATGGGTGGAAGTACATTATCTGGGCTTCCACTTGGGTCATGGACAGGTGCGTCTCCAAATTGTTAAGACCGCAGTGATTGCGGCCTGCCCAAGACCTAAGACCAAAAAGGGGGTGAGGCAGTTCTCGGGGCTGGCTGGCTATTATAAGCAGTTCGTGCCTAACTTTTCGGACATCACCAGCCCACTGACTGGCCTCACTAAAAAGGGGGTGCCAGATCCGGTCCAGTGGATGGAGCTGTGCAAATGGGCTTTTGCTCAGGTAAAGGCGGTTTTGTGTGGGGGTCACTGAAAAATGTGCAAAAATAAAAGAGCTCACCTGTTCTGTCGCCTGCTTCCCGTTCTTCTGTTTCCCAAAGTCTGAAAACTGTTACAGCTTTGTTTTCCACTTCTTCCATGTATAGATTGGCCACTATAAGGGACACCAGTGAGCCCATGACGCATCCATGCTTCTGTCTGTAGAAACATTGGTTGAACTGGAAATAGGTGGTGGTCAGACAGAGGTCAAACAGGGTGCAAATGTGGCCATGGGCTCACCGGTGTCCCCTACAGTGGCCAATCTATATCTTAATTATTGTTTGTATCACAATAAAACAATTTGCACCTTTAAAGTGGTAGGCATGTTGTGTAAATCAAATGGTGCTAACCTTCCAAAAATCCATTTTAATTCCATCTTGTAATGCGACAAAACAGGACAAACACCACGAGGGATGAATACTTTTGCAAGACACTGTAGATGAATGACAATTAAAAATAAAATTAAATAAATAAATAAATAAATAAAACATTTGACTTGCCAGGAATCAAATTATACACAATGACCCACAGATAGAAAAGGGTGCATTAAATTTCATCACAAAACACCTACGCTAAATGCCCAGTGAGGCATGTTGAAGAATCAAGAGAACCACAGGAAACTTTAACCAAGCATTAGATCTCTCCATAAACATGCAAGTCATTTCAAAAGATATGAATTCAGCCTGTTTTTTCTTGGGAGATTGAATTTTGAGAATGTAGCCTTGGGCAGACGGATCATTTTGAAGCGTCGACGCATTTCATCCAAACATATCTCCAGGCTCTGTTCCTGCTGTGTTTATTAGTGGAATTTTCTGGAAACAGGGTACATACATATTGTCATTTTGTGTGATAAACGCTGCAATATCTGCGAAAGAGGACTGGAGCCCTAAGTGGTAATTGCGCTCTAAAAACAGTACCATCCTTTCAACACTTCTTCAAGTTCTGCAGCTGCAAAATGTCAGGGCTGACACATGTAAGAATTCCCATCACAATTTCAGCACAGAGCTGTACCACCAATCAGTACTTTGCCAACCAGTTTTAAAGGAAATTAGTTTGGTCTTCGGACAGATTTGAAATCACCAAGTGTGTTTTCAAAATGTTGTTTCAGAAACAGTGGATGTCCGTCTGGGGTCTAATAAAATGATATTAAAATGGGCCCTTTTTCAGTGGAGAAAAACTAATAACTACACTGGCAAAGAGTAAATCTTCAAGGATTAGTCCTTATGGGAATTGTGGAGAGGAAAAAGCTGGCCATGCTGTGATAAGCCTGGGTCTTCATCACATTACATGTCCGATGTTGCCTTGTCTATTGATTTTCTTCAAGGCGCAAGAATAGGGTCTGCACTCGATTTGAATTGCGTTGTACATGGCATGACTCACTTTTGCACCGTTCTGTTCAACGCCAGCCAAACACTCTTGCATTTCCAGTGACTCTGTTGTTATAAGTATATTGCTTCATCAAGGTCAGTGGGTGACATTTGAAATGGAAATAAAGATGTCAAAACAGGAAACGGACTTATATAAAGTGTGTCAATGTGCGTTTCCTTTGTCACATGACCCCAAACGATCAGCATTTTCTATCTTTGATAGGCCTGTCAGAACAATTCATCATGCTGCTAATCTGGGAACAATCAACATCAGTATTCTAGCATCCTGTAAAGAAAATCCCAGTCGCTAAATCATATCATGATGGATAGAAATGTCAACCTAATATCAGTTGTGGGTTTTTTTTCGTTAGCTTGTGAACAAAACAGGTCATGGCTCAATGCATGCAGTATGAGAAGGGATAGAGAGAAAGTGTGTGAAAGATGGACTGATTGTATGAATAAGAAGGGCAGGGAGAGCCACAGGCTGAAGAAGCTCAAAACTCGATTACTGTGATAGCATCAGAAAACACAACAATACTGACAACACACACACACACACACACACACACACATACATATTAGTGCATCACAAACCAATCCGAGTGTGACCGCTTTGGAATGAGCCTGCACGATGGAAACCCAGCATGGCAGCTCATGGGAACAAAACATGTCTGAGGCTCAAATCTGAGCGACATTAGTGCCACTCAACAGGTGGAGCTGACCAGAAATCCCATTTACCTTCTCCTCCATGTTTATCCTTCTTTTCTTTTTGTTGGGAAGGAGTTCAGGCTCTCAAGCACATTCAAACCAATCATATTTCTGAATGAAAAGATGTGCATGCTTGAAGGGAAGGCAGTGCAAGGCACAGATAGATACAAATGACATAAGCAGATCCAAGTCGAAGCAGTCAATGGGGAGATAAACTTCCTGCTTTGTACCACATCCACGTTCGAGCCTCTAGCACCATCACTCAAGATATAAGGAAGACATGCATCAAGAAGTTTCTCTGCCCTGGACCCAGGTGGTGGAAAGAACTTCACCTGGCTGTCTTTAAATCAAGACTAAAGACACTATCTCTTCAAAAAGCATTTAAGTGCACATGAAAAATAACCCCAAACCTGAAAATTGTATTGCTTTTGTTTACAGGGTTTTAACTTGATAGCATTTTTAGACTTTGACCTATTCGTATGAGCATAAGGTTATGCTTTTAGCTATAAAGACAAGCCAAAGACCTAGACTACCTAGATATAACAGTCTATAAACGGAGACGAGGGTTACAAAAACAAGACACTGGTGTGATAAACCAGACACAACAATATAATTCATAAGGGAGTGCAGGTGCTAATTACAGTCAGGAGTTGAGGGACAGTTCTTGTATTTTTGCCAGAGCGCCAAATTGGCATGCCTAGAAGAGGAATTTTCACCGACTGACTAATCTCCAATGTGCAAACGTGCACGTATGGGAGTCATCCGAAAACTCAGTGATGAGTTACACCTAAAACATGGACTGGCAACCCACTGATAAGTACAGTAGGAGCATGGAATTCCTCCAACCATTCCTCCAACCATATTAGGACAATTTCAACCTATGATTAACCCTGAAAGGTTCTACCCAGAGGCGAACCTTCTAGGTGTTCAGAGAAGGCTCAAACATATCAACATTTCAAATGTTACATTTAATTTTTTCATTCTTTAATTTCTTTTGTAATTTCATTACAATTATTCTTTTCTAATTTTAATTCTGCCTCATTTTCTATCAAATTTGCTCCAGAAATGAAAAGGTTACTGTACTGAAAACATTAGAGTTATCCAATGGGATTTGTTTGTTGTCTCCAGGCTGAGAAGAGTTTAGAGCTGCTCACTCATTGGTTAGGACTTCATTGCCAGGACAGAATATCATGGCAGTGTATGTTTATGTGGGATGTGATAGATGAATTAACCAATCAGATTTTGATTTATACTGAGATGGACCAAAAATGTATCGCCCTAGGCCTGCTCAAAGGCCAACACAAGCTGAAAGGGTACCTGTAGTGAATTTTAATTACTAGCTATTTCAAAAGATCACGTATGATACCAGTGGTTCCGTCATGCAACATTCATCATAAGCTCTTGTCAAGTACACGCGAATTTTAAGTCACTGCTCTGCCAGTCAGGCATGGCCAGTGACATGTTGCCTCCTTCATGGGCTGTTCTGGCACCGGTAGTGACGCACAGTTGTTGGTTTGTCCAATTGGCTGGGCTGCAGTGGACTGGTCACTGACCCTGTGTTGCAAACACCAGTCTAAGATACAGTAACACATTATTAACCGATCTGCTCATAAGAAATAGAAGAAATATTTACACTTCGTCGAGCTGATCTTTGGCTGGATCGAGTTGAAGTTAAAAAAAAAAAAAGGCACCGTTCATCCTCAGGATTGCAGTTCTCAAGCTTGAACCGAATCACTGTCCTGGATCATGAATTGATTTGCTGTCCTGAAATTGAATTGCTGTCCTGAATCATCCGAAGCGCACAAAATCCGCATGCCATCTCACAACAAGTTTTACCTCCAAAATGCCTGACCTATGTCAGACAGATTTTATCCTGTTTACGGAAAGGCATTCCCATGGTGAAAGAGAAACCAATTGAAATTGAAAGAGTGAAAGCGATTATCATGCTGTTCCCATGTCACTAGTCTTTTATGAATGCAGAAGTGCGCACTCAGCCCTCTGACTCCGGTGTGACAGAGTAAGGTGACAAGTTTTATGTTTCATCTAATTTAGGTAATTTAAAAATTATAATATTATTTGGGGTGGCACGGTGGTGTAGTGGTTAGCGCTGTCGCCTCACAGCAAGAAGGTCCGGGTTCGAGCCCCGTGGCCGGCG
>JANZLB010000022.1:14765539-14779802 GCA_026167865.1 Notarius quadriscutis
AACGGCCCAGCCAGAGCCCAGACCTAAATCCAACTGAAAATCTGTGGGGTGACCTGAAGAGGGCTGTGCACAAGAGACGCCCTCGCAATCTGACAGATCTGGAGCACTTTTGCAAGGAAGAGTGGGCAAATATTGCCAAGTCTAGATGTGGCAGGCTGATAGACTCGACCCTAAAAGACTGAATGCTAAAATTAAATCAAAATGTGCTTCAGCAAAGTATTAGTTTAAGGGTGTGCACACTTGTGCAACCAGCTTATTGTACGTTTTTTTATTTTTTATGTTTTTGCCCCTAACAGATATTTGTTTTTCAGTTGAATTGTACAGGTCACGTTAAAGGTGGGAAAAGTTTTGAAATTATTTATCATGGTCTCATAGGTTTTTCTGATGTAAAAAAAAAAAAATCATTTTAATGGGGTGTGTTCACTTTTTATATCCACTGTAACTGTGACTGAAATAGTGTTGAAAAATAAAAATGTAATCTACCTTATTTATGGAATTTGTAATATTTTAAACTTAGTGTCTGAAGAGTCACCTTTCTTTGTGTTTGTTTTATTTCAGATATCAAAGAAAGATTCACAAACTACGTGCTCTTATTAATTGTATGTCTCAGAAATATGGAGCAGTTCTCTTGGAACCCAGGTACACACGCTCTAACTAATTAATACCCATAATTTTTCTTGACTGGTCTATAGGCATGTAATGATGTATCATGCAGCAATAAATTGCAGAAAAATTTATGACAATTGAAATCAATGAAATAAAAAAAAAAAAATCACGATTATTATAAGGCTGCATAATCTGTTAGGTTTTTTTTTCCGAGCTGTAATTGTGGTATTTAGACAGCAGAGAGCGGAATAACACATAATAGCAGGAATGCACGTGAGTTCACCCTAGGCAGAAGTAACACAGTGGTAATGCCACAAAAACAAGTGCGTGCAGATCTAAAGTAGGAAAGAACTGTTGTCTGATTCTACAAATAGATTTAAAGTGATACTGACATGAGCAGGTCTCCTCGGTGTCATTTTATAGGCTTTAACACAAGTTTTCAATTTTTCATGTAATCGCAAGGTGTGGAGATGAAAACTCAACAAAATAAAACATTTAAACCTCCCGTCACGAAGCGATGCCCGGAATTCTCTTTCTTTCGGCTGAGAATGGCCCAAATGGGAAATGACTTAGATCGGTGAACCTGTGCCTGGAAGGCGTGCATGTTTTCATGATAGAACATGAGCTGTGAGCTATGACCTGTATCCGAAATCACTCACTCATTCACTACTCCGTACTCCCTATATAGGGAATTCTATATAGAGCACTATATAGTGGTAAAATGACAAAACACTTTCGGACGCTATTCCGCTGCGTCGTTATTTACGTCATTACTGTCACACAATTAAAACGTGCCAGATCGGTCGGCGGGTGGGTTTTCAAAATAATAAATACATGCATGTGTTTGTGATAAATCCATATTATACTAAGCGTACTGTATTTCCTACATTAATAAATAGAGTACTTTGTGTCTGCTGCATCTTTCAGTCCTTTTAAATCAAGGTTGACTACTTTTTCTTCTTTGCTGTTGCCTATGAGTCCTCTATAGGGGGTGTAATAATTCTCACTATACATTCAGACAGCACTACAAAATGGCAAACTCGCTATATAGTCCACTATGTAGTGAGTAGTGAGTGATTTCGGACACAGCGCATGTCTTGTATGATGGGATGAGGAGTTTGGAGAGGGAGAATGTAGGGCTCGGGATGGAGCCCTACTGGTTTGAGCCGTACCAGGACTGTCACATTAACAACCACAATGAGGTGAGTGAGTGCCACTCAGATCTCGGCAGGCTGACGAGTGGACATGGTGGAGGGATGATTGTAACAGACCACCTGGTTTTGTTTGCGTTAATAATTACCAATACCAGCTGCTGTTAGAATCTTTTACTGCTGTAATTGTTAGTCTTATAGTAATTCCTGTCAATAAGTTATAACTCAGGCCAAGAGAAAATAATTGTTTTTGTTCCACCTCCCAAAAGCACAGTGTGGCACAGAGTTATGTCGCTTAGTGTAGACAACTGGAGTAGAAAGTAGTCACTAGACTGCAGCCAGTGTACCAGAACAGTGCTGGTTTAGATCTACTCTACTTATTTTATTACCTGAAGGCTAAAATAAAATACTTTCCCAGCTACCTCAGAGTACCGACCCACTGTTCAAGCCTGTGTCCGTCACTGTTTTCAAGCATTTTCAACACTGGAGTAATGGAGTACGTGTACAGTAGAGTGTGCCATCTGTCGGCCAGACTGCTTTATTTTCACGGAGTCACAGAGAAGAGTGAATTTATTTAGGTCTCAGTATTATTAAGTGGGCTTGCCCCAGCAAGTCCCACTTACTGTAATCTCTAAGTCACGTTTATGCTTGCTTGCTTGCTTGCTTATCTTGTGTCAGTCTGTAAAAAATTGAAAACGTATCTCCTCCTAGACCTTTCGAGATAGAGACACCGTTCAAACACTAAAACGACCGGCTCGGCTTGGAGATGTAAAGAAAATGCTTTGCGTGTCCGTACCTCTTGTCGTTTTTTCGTTTTTGTCGATTTTGTGCAAGTTTTGGTCCCCATAGAAAACAATGGTGGAATCTTGAGATGGAATGTTTGTCACACTGTGGTCTCTTAGAGTGTAGGAAGCTTTTTCGATCATAAAATGTCAACACTTTCACCTAGAAACTTGGTTGACCATTTAATAGACAGGTCTGGAATATGACTCCAACCGGTGAAAAGGCCATGTCCCAACTCCTATTACTTTTTAAATGACAGCGGTTTAAAAATCCCAATGGCGTTTTCCTATTCATTTTCAAGTTTCTCTGTTAAGAGGTCAGCGCATCGGCCTCAAGATGTCCATTTTTTGACTGAACTATTTAACCTACAAACTTCATTGAAACGTTTTTAGATAGGTCTGGAGTCTGACTCTGACTGGTGGCAATTTCATTTGCTTACTCTGTATCGTTTTTTAATGACAGCGATTTAAAAATAGGCCAGCACATGTTTTTTTTGCTTTTCCCTCAGTTAACACGGAGCCATCAGCCCCCAACGGTCATTTTTTTTAAATAATAGAACGTTCAACGTTGCTGTGCAACACCTGCAATCAATCACACCCTCTCTATTCTCTTGCTGGAGAGGCTAATTAAAATCAGTCGTGCTGGGTTAATTATATCCATAGCTTTGACACGCCCATACACTGGGTGGCGGTAGTGCCCTATTAATTTATGGTTGCAATCATTCCCTCGGACCCTACAACAAAGGAAGGAGCTGCCATATCTGGCTTCAATTCAAGGAAGTAATAAGAGCCATCCTACGTCTACTAAACTATTTTAAAGGCTTGAAATGATTCTTCACTCCACTGTTGTGTAGTATTGTTTGTAATCGTAAGGGGTGCAAACACATTTCATTCACAATATCTGGCTGGGTGTTAAAACGATTCCGTTTAGCGATTTCACTAACGTTAGCATGCTAACACTAAACGTTAGCTGGCATTGATATGAACCTCTATTCTAATTTCTCTGATATGAATGTGTAGCTGCTAGCAGTAGGACTGGATTCTTTGTCTCAACAATAACTATCATACGTCTATTAAAATGCTTGAAATGATTCTTCCCTTCACTGTTGTGTACGTACACCATCAGGTCAATATCATCCATGATGTCTAACTGGGTGACTGTTCACTGTTTTAAACTGTTACGTAGACTAGCACAGCAGCTAGCTATGCCCGTATTCAATCAAAGAATATGGAAGCTAATGTTCTTTGATTCAATTATGTTGATCAGTGGTTCCCAATGACAAGGGGCTGTTAGCTCAGTTTAGCCATACTAGACTTCTGAAGGCGCCCACGTTTACTCACTCTCAAAGTCACGAGTGCCGTTAAAACGTGTGCTTGTGCAAACTGTATTTGGCCATCACTGGAGAGGAATTAAGCAGGAACCCCCTCCCTTATTAAAGTTTGAAGCGAACGACGTCGCGAACCAGTTCCCCGTCTCTCGTTCGTTGTCTCTAGCCTTCATACTCATAGCAACGGTTTCCATGACTACGAATAAACAAGTTAACGTCGGCGGAGACAGGCATAGAGCGTACTACTCACCATGGACGGTGAAAAGGCCTAGAAAATCTTTGACCTCACCTGTATACTTGCGTCCTTACCTCCGTCCTTGTTGTCAATTTGAGTAAAGTCAGTTTATATTCAACATTAATTTTACATTCAAACTACAAACGTGATGTAACTGGATAAGAAATTAAGCCTTGTAGCACATGAGGAAATGTCTGTTTTACAGTTGGTTTGACAAGTGCTATTTTCTTGGTCACATTTGTATTGAATTGACTTACACCACACATAGGGGTCATTTAGACCAGCAAATAGAGAATACAGGTAAACTATGATTGTTGTCAACTTGAGTAAAGTCAGTTTAATATTGAACATTAATTTCACATTCAAACTACAAACGTAATGTAACTGCATAAGAAATAAGCCGTGTGGCACATGAGGAAATGTGTCTATTTTACAGTTGATTTGACAAGTGCTATTTTCTTGGTAGATCACATTTGTATTTAATTGACTTACACCACAGGTCTGAACATAGGGGTCATTTAGACCAGCAAATAGAGAATACAGGTAAACTATGATTGCTTATGAATGAGGCCCTTGTAAGACTAGAATGTAGAAAATGCAACATAAGACCAAAATACGTACAAATATTGGCACAATCAAATGTATTCATTTTATTATAGGGTACAACTGTAACACAAGGAAGCGCCCCAGCCCTCCCTTGCCATACAGACAATGTACAACGTCACGCTTTCCCTCTTTGCCTTCTGGGCCCCTTGCGTCCTGCTGTCCAGTGTTGGGGGGCAGCAGCGATGGTGGTGGTCAAGGGCAGATTACTGTACGGGCCCATAGGTTTTCAAATTCATCCCTGATATGTATAACGGGCCCCAATAGGAAAAAGCATTGTGTTGTAATAAGCCACAGGGCCCCCAAGACATCACACTGTGAAATTGTGTCCTTGGTATCAACAAAAGGCACCTCAATTAGGCCATTTACCATATTAAGCCCTGAAAACATGGGTTATGCAAGTCTATTGATATCTGAATGGCCCTTCAATTAAATAGCACGAGTTATGAAATGCAGTATTATGGGAATAAGTGTAATATATGTGGACACAACTACGGCGTACTACAAAAATATTGCCCTCCACTGTAATGCAATATCAAGACAGTATTGCAGTTCTGCAGAAAAGTCATTTAAGACCTATACCAACAATGATGGAGGTGGAGGCAGGGCTGGTGATGGTGGCTGATATGGAGGAGGCAGGTGCCCATGGCGTCAGGACCCTTGGGCGATGAGACGGTGCTGGTGGTAGTGCCAGCGTCTTCCCCAACATCCCAGGTGGAATCTGCAGTGGTGAACTGTGGTTAAGTGTTGGATACGGCGCTGGTGGCATCGGTGTCGTAGGGGCTGGATGGAGGCAACACTGGTGCCGGCAGGGGAAGTGGTTGGGTGATGACGACCCTTGATGAACAGAATACAGAAAAAAGCAAAATACATACCGAGACAGTGAGTGAAATTACCAAAGCAAATTTTTATCTGTACAGTTAATGCAGACCATTTTCCTGGTTAACTCCTGTATGCATCTGGGCTTCACCATGACTCCACAATGGCACAGCCAGCTTAACACACACTATTGGTTTTAAATTTGTGTTCAAAATAAGCTTAGATAACCTGTGTTTATATAATGGTTTGCACAACCAGGTTTGTTGTACCTACCATAGAGAAAGACTGGCCAATGTACAGCCAAACAGCCAGGACAAGGTCAGTGCTCTGATATCACAGATGTCACATCACAACAGTGCAAGGTGGAACATCTCTTGGGCCTGTTTTTGCAATAAAACACACGGAAAGTAGATAAAGTGTGGATATTACACACAAGATAACACACAAATACTGTGCTTAGTGGTTCACTGAGAAACATGGATGGGGGTGAAAGACAACACATGTACTTCCCCACTTAATCCAAATTACTCCTACTGGTACAGGGATTCAAACGTACACATCTGATGCCATGTCTAACTCCCTAGGCCGCAGGTAGCCACGGGTATAGGCGAGGTAAGCAAGAGTAGCATTTTACCTTCATAACAACAAAATGGCACAGCCAGATTAACACACACTGTTGGTTTTAAATGTGTGTGTAGCCTCTTAGTGCAGATGGGGTCGCCGGCGGGCCTATTCACTATTTGCTGAAAATACTCAACTACATCATAACATTGCTAAGACACGGTTTCTTGTACCTACCATAGGGAGAAACTGGCTTATGTACAGTGGAACAGCTGGGACGAGATCAGTCTTGGATAGTACAGATGTCACATCACAGCTGTGCAAGGTGGAGCATCTCTTGGGCCTGTTTTTGCAATAAAACACATGGAAAATAGATAAAATGTGGATATATCACACACAAGATAACACATACTGTTCGTAGTGGTTCACTGAGAAACTCCAATCAAAATGTAAATGTTTGTGGTACATACTATAATATTACAAGTCTTAGTAGAGTTATAACAGTTGTTTCATACCCACATGGTTGTTGAAAAGGATCACCATCCTTCAATCCATAATGATGATGCGAGACACTGGCCCCTCTGAAGATGTTTAAAGGGGTTGCATCAGCTACTGGGGCTCCAATTTTTGTGTTGAAGCTACATTTGCCGTGGGGAGAGACAAGTAGGACAACCAGGAGGAGATGAGTGTTTGGCTCAGGTGGATAGGTGGCTACACATTCAATTAGAAGGTGGGGGTAATTAAGATAATTAAGTGGGGGTAAATTTATGATTAATTTCAGTCGAAATGAACAGTACCATGGCTACCAATGTGATAAATGCTGTATATACCCAAAGGTGCATCAACAATCACACACAGTTTTGCAAGCCGGAGCTGATTGCCAATTGGCTGCTGTAGAGCAGAATTTCCATTTCACCCCTATGGAAATAAAGCCCTCAGACACTCTACAAAAGAATTCAAAAAAATGTCATTGCCCCTATCGGACATATGAACTTCATCTCTAAGAAACAGCTCAGGCATGTAATGGCGTATGCCATCGTGACGCACAATAATCCCATTCAGCCCCAAAACAAAGGTAGCCATTTCACTGTTCACCCACTTACGAGAGCGCTCGATTTTCTTCGGACGTACAGGACCCCAGCAGCGTCTCTGGGTGATGGCCGAATATCCAATCAACATTTTGGGGAAACGCTGCTGGAGGTACTGTAAATCCCGCTTCATCACCGCGGCGAGAGCCACAGACCTGAGTTTCCCCAGGTCATTCCCACTGCAGTGAATCAGCAGGACATCTGGAGGAAATCTTCCTCTCAGCCAATTCATGAGGCGAGTGCCACCTCATTCCCCCCAAGCCAAGCCACTCAATCTGGGCACAGGTGCCCAGATTTCTCCCCAGGGTTCTACTTGCTCTCTCCTCCCCACGGCGAATGTAGCTGTCACCAACAATGAGGACGGTTGGACGAGCTATTAAATAAAGCACGCACACACACACAAAGGAAACAGATCACTTAGATTAATGACATGAGATTGCACAACCTCTACACATTGATTACCTCGGGCCAAGGAGGTTATGTTTTCGGTCGCATTGGTTTGTCTGTCTGTCTATTTGCCTGTCAGCAGGATAACTCAAAAAGTTAAGAACGGATTTCGTTGAAATTTTGTGGAGTTGTTGGAAATGACAAAAGGAACAAGTGATTTAATTTTGGTGGTGATCTGGATCACGATACGAATCCAGGATTTTTTTACAGAGATTCTTCACCATTTTGGGATAGGGTGAATTTTGACATTCCAGTTTCTAACTCCATAAAAAAGGTAGCCTGGCAAGCCAGACTAAATGTGAGATTCGCAGGCAAAAATAATTTTGGCCGCTGGCGGGTGGGGCTAGTTTACTAGGCTACAAACAAGGCAGAAAGACTTAAAAAAAAATAAAAAAATAAAAAAAAAGGGTGTAGCATAGTCCTTGGCAGAGGTCTGCATTCTATGAGTGCATTTCTAGTTTAATTTCTTATTTCTCAACTGCACCTCCCCCACCCACACACACTTTCTCCTAAAAGTCAACATTGTGTGCTACAAACTTCACACATCAAAGTTTTATTTTATGTTTTGTTATTGAACTCACCGCCGGAGCTATAAACAACGAGCAGATGAGGATAATGCCAGACATAACTCACTTTGTTTTGGTTAATAAGGTCATGTAGCTGGTCAACACTTTCACATCAGAACAGTCACGATAGGGGACAATTATAATGTGCCAAGGACAGATGAATTACAAAAAAAAAGATAGAATTACTTTAGGCAACATTAACATAGGCCAAAGCATAAAAGAAGTGCGTTACCGGGCGAATACACCGGCCGCGACAAGATCAAGCGACAGAGAATCGCTAGGCTGTGTAGCGAAAGCCGCACAAATCTTCATAGCTACAGCCAGAGCCATCTCCATTGACAAACAGTTCCAAAGCTTTCAACATTTCCTGCAATATGCCTATAACTACGCCATGGTTTTAGCTGCAAGGCATTGTTTTTAGCAGGCTTAAGTAAGGCAGTCATGCTAGGCTATCCTACAGAGCATTGACACATTTCTACACAGGTGGAAATCATTTTGTCGAAAAATACAGCCAACGTAACATACACATATATTCAGTCAACGTTATGTCACCTACCTTGTCCCGATGATTCCATTCTTGAAGCCATTCTTGTTCTAAAACAGATTAATATTTCTGTTAGTTGCTACGTTACACAAAGACTATACACGTATAATAGATAAATTTCTTATACACGACAATGACTGTCACTCACCAAATATGTCGAAATGTAGTTCTAAGTGACAAATGATGCCTCTCCATACCATGTCCAAAGGCGGGGTCTAGGAGACTGTTTTCATAACATTACATGCTGACTGGAGAAGGCCAAGTATGTTTGGTATTTGATTAAATCTGATTGGCAAGCATTCATGGTAGGTTCAATATAACGACAAAAATGCATCATTTGAATTCTTTCTGGACGACATCTTTTGGCAAGCGCTTCATCTGAGCATCCCTGAGATATCGAACTACCTTGGCTTGGCGAGCACTACTTCCACTGAAGATTCCCCCTCATCTGACTGCAGCACGCAGCCCGATTGTCAGCAATCGGCATCGTCTAACACTACAGAGATTGTAGCTCCAGCTGCTACAATCTCTGCCTGTTTCACCAGGTCAGTCAATGCACCTTTTCTAAAGTCCTGACAATAATATCAAGGTTAATTGTCGTTTTTCAGTGACAGTGTATTACGGGTTGTCAGACAGTCAGACGTGCCTCCGATTGTAGATAGACAGCTAGGCGCTATGAACTTGAAAGGAAACCTGCTAACCGTTAGTGGTTAGCTAGAAACCGAGGAAGCTAATCTCATCAGTTCAGCGTTCCGTTCCATTGGTGGGCCAACATCCTGGCATGGAATATTAAATATTGTTATTTAGGAAGATGTAACGCATGTTTAGCAAGCAGACAAGTTATTTGAGCTATCTCCCAAATATTGACCCATGTCGCCATTTCTAAGAACTGAAGTTAGTCTGCATGCAATATTGCTGTTCCCTGTTCTGATGCTCTTGCGACCAGTGTTGCCAATTTAGATTTAGCGACTTTTGGCCGTCCCTGGCGACTAAAACCTCATCTAGCGACTCAAGTTACTTTTTGGTTAAGCTGGCGACTTTTAAAAACTCGCCTTTCCAGTGACAAAATCATTGCTTTTCAACCTAATTGTAACTCTGCGCCGCCGTCTGAAGCGTTTCCCACGGTTAAGCAGGGCTGCAGGTTAGCTCTGATCTCCAAAAAGTAGCTAGCTGTGTGTATTATGAACGCTTGTGTGATGTGGGCTGGTTGTCCACAGATCAGCGTGTCGTGCGTGACGCGGTGACGTCATACGTCATGATATCCTCAAGCGACTTTTCAGCGAGACAATAGCGACCTCCGTTGTTTTTTTTTGGCAACACTGCTTGCGACTGCTATGAGAGTACAATGGTAGAGAGAGCATGATGTTAATAGTGGTGTTGGCTATCGCAACAGCATGCAGGATTGTAGAACTATTATTGCCAAGCAAAACTTTGCTGGTGGGCCGCATTCATAAATGTCGGCTACTATTTCACGGTGGCCGGGCCAATTGTTAATGTGTTGTGGTAATAAAATATTTCAAAAGTGTCCTGTTACGATCAGAGCAAAAACTTTTTGATAAGCTTTCATGGTTAAAATATTATATCTTAGCAAAAAATGAAGTGGCTCATCTTACCCCATGCATGAGCCACTGTGTGGGGTAAGTTGAGTCAAAGCAAAAATTTCAGCTAAACAAGTTGTATTTTTTTATAACAAATGTAACTAATGAATCTGTGAAATAAAACAACTAAAAACAACAGGACTATGTCAAAGAATACATATTGTGGGCCTTTACAGCTTTGTTAGAATACAATGGCGAGCAATGTAGAGTGCAATGTAGAAAAAAAAAGTAATGTTATTGTTTGAGTTGGCTGAAACATGCATATAGACTAGTACCAAAATTGGGAAAAGTGCATATTTAAGGAGTTAAAGGCATTTTTGAGACAAAGTCAGCAAATAGTCTTAATTTGTCAACTTGGGTGTGCTGAATTCAAGTCTGAGCTCTATCTGGCCGATGTTGACCTCTAGAGGTCATTGAACTTTAGCTAAGGATACTTAGCAGACATGCTATCAATGCTAACATAATTTTCTACTAATGTTACATTTGTTACTGTGATTCCATTTTCACTTTGCTAAGGAAGGTTAGCATGCATGCTAGCAATGCTAACGTGCTAATATGCTAATTTTCTAGTGTTACATTTGTTACTGTGATTCAATTTTCACCTCGCTAAAGAAGGTTAGCATGCATGCTAACAATTGTGCTAATCATGCTAACAATGCTAAGTATGCTGAATATGCTAAAAAAAAGTCCAGGAGATATACAGTGCTACTTAAATAAGGCAGGTTAGCATGTATGCTAAGTTAGCTAGCAGTGTTAGCATAGCAGCTAACCCATCACTGCTATTAAAATGTTTTAGATATATTAACTTTAAAGGTGCACCTTGTAATATTTTTAGTAGTTAATTTCCAGAATCCATGCTGCCCATTCACAAATGTTACCTATTTAACAAATACTTACCACCATCAAATTCTAAGTATTCAATATGACTGGGAAAATTGCACTTTTCAAACATGAAAAGGGGGATCTTCTCCATGGTCCGCCATTTTGAATTTACAGAAAGACATTTTTAGCTGCAAAACTTACTGCACTTTGGTCATACTAGTAAATACTAGTTTATTACTTAGTAAGTATTCATGAAAAGATCAAATTTGGCAATAGGCAGCACAATTTCAATGAGAAGCATAGTTGCAATACCTATTCTGGCCACAATCTTACACAGTGCACCTTTAACTGTCATGGGATTCAGTGGTACACGAACTAGCACATTACAGTAAATTATACTGTCACGAGTAATACTGAGGTGGTGCTATAGCGCAACAGGCTAAGACACTGTAGTCTACCATATGCGGCCGACCCGGGTTTGAGTCAGTTCTGGGTCATTTCCCAACACCACCCTGTCTCTTGCCCACTTACTTCTTGTCATGTCTTTGACTGTCCTGTCTAAATAAAGACCTCAAAAAGCCCCCCAAAACATTTTAAAAGGCCTTGGTTGCTCTACTCCTCCACCATTTATCCATTTCCCTTGTGTGTGCGCGCGCGTGTCTCTGTGTGTGTGGTAGCCTAGTGCATCTAACACTGGACAATATTTAAGGTCACTAGAATCCATACAGGCTACTGCAAGGCATTTTCACAGAACACTTTGAACCTTGTTGATTCGCGTTCTTTATTGTGTATTTGTGTATGCTGCTGGACATCTCAGAGTCAATAAAGTTACTCTATTGTTAGTATATAGCCTGGCTATTGCAACTACAAAGCAGGTTGCTGTGAAAAAGCTGTCATGGTTTCAGAGTTGTGAGTGGGTGGGCTTAATCTCTGTCTATAGAATACCTTTGTTGGCTATTCTTTTCTGTCAAAGCACTCTTTCCTTTATCTTACAGAAGCCAGTGACCGAACTTGTGTGCTTTTAAACCTGATCCATCATTACTCTATTTTCATTTGTGCTAAATTGGAGAAATAATTTCAAAATGGAGAGACATTTCCATCACACTTGGATCCTAACATACACTCTTTTTGGTATCCATGCATGTCATATAGATGACATCAATGACCTGAGGTCAAACTGAGAACACTCTACATCTTAAATGACAGTTAATACAGTCAGGAGCAAACACAATTCCTATTTCATTTAAAACAATAAATGTAAAATAGCCTAGCTTACAAAAATGAAGTTAAGTGCATAGGACAACAGTATTAATGAAGTAATAATCACTAACTATTAATCAATAAGTAGTAATAACTTGTTTTGCAAATTAAACTTGTTTTGCATTCCAATCTTAACCAAACAAATCCATTTGTCAATTTAATTCATCAGTTTGCTTAAAATTAATTAATTAATTGCTTAAAAACCTGATTAACTGGGTTCAGTTGGTACACTTTCAGGGTCAAAGTTCAATGACCTCTAGAGGTCAACAGAGGCCAGATAGAGCTTGGCATATGGCAGATTTGAATTCAGCACACCCAAATTGACAAAATAAGACTGTTTGCCAACTTTGTCTCACAAATGCCTTTGGGTGTCACAATCCTGGATTTCAGTACTAGACTAGTATTCTATGAAGCACATTATGTGGTTATGCTCAATTATCATCACATGGTGTTCAACCATTATACATCCCATTAGGATAAGTGGTTCAACTTATCCCATCTCAAGTGGCCCAACTTACCCCATAGCCAAATGTATGAAATTAAATGCTTATAGAATTATTAGAAAAGTACAACTTGGAGAGCAACAAAAACACTTTCACAAATATCTCCCTTGTCAAATTTGGCATGTGCTTCTCTTTTTCACAAGTGTTAAAATAGGATTTCCATCACTTTAGAATGCGGTGACGTGGTGAAATTTATTCACCATTTTCTAGAAAAAAAAAAGGGGGGGGGGCATCTTACCCCATGGCTCATCTCACCCCACTCTCCCCTATGAATCATTAGGTCCCGAGCACTGAAGGCGCGAGGCCCTATTATTCTTGCTTTGTTTTTTATTAGGGCCCAAGCATGGAAGGCGTGAGGCCCTATTGTTCTTGCAATGTTTTATTACAATTATCATCATCATCATGATCATTTGTTTCCTTACCACACGTTGGGCCCTTTTTGAGGTGGTTGCCATGCATGAATTTAAAAGTTATTTGCCACATTTTGTACATGAGGTCAAGGCATTGAAGATGAGGAATTGCGAGTAACTTTTTGATATGTTGTGATATGACAAGATGGCGACTTGATGAATTTAGGTATCTGTTTTTAAAACAGGAAGTTGGCCACCATTTCAGTTTGGAGTGTTTCCCATCTGTAGAAACTCACATGTGAATTCATAAAATGTATACAAACTTTTCTGTAGGCCTGAAATGGCAATCTAGTATAGCGCCACCATGTGGTAGGCAAATGAACTGCTGGAAAAGTGAAATTTAAGGCACTTGTCCTAAACTGTACACCAGATCTGCCTGATTTTGGAAGTACATAAGCTCAAAACATTGTAGATGACAAATTGAAAAGCCTGGCTGCATAGCGCCCCTACCGCAGAGATGTTCAGGCCTGGCATATAGTTGAATCTACGGACTCCAAATTTATGGTGGATGTATATCCCACTAATAGAAGCAAAAAAAGGTCATTAGAATGCCATGGCCATGGGGATGATTACATAATGCATGGGGAAGAGACAGCAAGGAACACGCTGAGGAGGGATCTAGGTGTCCAGGCCAAGGTCAAGTGGCCTGGGGCTAGCAGTGTGGCTTTTGCAAATAGTCCACTGATACATGTCTTACAACTAAGTTCTACAACACAATTGGTCCGCATGAGTTAGAATTTGCTTTATTCCCAGGTCATAACCCGAAACTGATTAACACTCCTGGTTCAACAGTAAGAGCACTGCAGGTACCACAAACACACAGGACCCAGAACAGTAAGTGGGCCTTGTTGGGGCTATTCCTTCATTACACACACACACACACACACACACACACACACACACACACACACACACACACACACACACACACACACACAAA
>JANZLB010000022.1:14853658-14866077 GCA_026167865.1 Notarius quadriscutis
AACATGCAAACTCCACACAGAAAGGCCCTCGCCGGCCACTGGGTTCAAACCCGGAACCTTCTTGCTGTGAGGCGACCATGCTAACCACTACACCACCGTGCCGCCCATAAAGTTATAGCTTTTAGTGTGTTCAAATGCACATGTGACATTCATTTACTCACCATCATTTGCTAGTTTTGCTTTCCTAAGGATAAATTTCAAGTTAATAATGGTTATATTTTTGGTACTAGAAATAACTAGATATTTCCAACAAATTATAGTACTACTATACTATAACTAAAATGAGAGGTTCTCTGTTCCCCTGCACTGTCTAATTTAACCCATTGATGTTGCTTATCTTCTGATGTTTATGCTGTTTAACGCACATTTAAAAAGTTGCTTTTGCACTGTAAGTCATTTTGCACACAAAACTCATTTCAAACACAAAGTCCAGACAGGTAAGGCAGAATTACATAGAAAAGAAAAAAAAAAAAAACAAGTGGGAAAGAAGGTAGAAAAGGGGGTTTAAAAAGGGATTAGGAGAAAGAGATTGGGATTGACAATAAAAGAATCATGAATGCAAATGAAATAAGTGGGATCACTTAAATACCCAATAGGAAGACCCTTTAAAGAGGATTAAAGACATGCCTCTTTGTGAAGTTGGACCTTCCTGACTTGTTCTCTCTCTCTCTCTCTCTCTCTCTCTATCTCTCTCTCTCTCTCTCTCTCTCTCACACACACACACACAGGAAAATTGCCTGAGTAAAATTTACTCAAATTGAAGTAATTTTACTCTCACCAGATAACATTTGGTTCCTCTAAAAAAAACAACAACTTCAATTTGAGTAAATTTTACTCAGGGAAATTTCCTGTGCACACACAGCTAAGTTAGCTGGATTTCCACTAATATGCAGTAGTGAGGCTGGAGTTGATTTTCCCTCAACATAACATTCTTTCATGATACATCAGGTGGTTAATTGAGCCATGCTGAAATCAATTATTTAGTCTTGTCTAATATGTTCAATGTCTTCTAATAGATTCATCCTTAAACTGTATATGTTTAGTCACCCTTGCCATTCTTCACTGGAGGAGCAGGAGGAGGCTATGTTTACAGAATCATATGGCTACAGAGAAATTCTTCTGGAATCGTAATGACCTTGTAGTTGAACCCACAACCTCAACTCTAATCTTGACAATGACTAGGCCAGCCTCTGGAAACTCACAGGCACCTTGAACAGCCTCTAAACTATTCATGGTAACCACTCTACAATGGGCTTTTATCAGCCTATGGCTAGATATATCCAAAATCCCACAAAGAGAGATGTGTCATTGTCTCAGTGAGAGGTCTACAGGCTCTAGCTTACTAGAGAAGCAAGGATTTTCTAACTAAATGCATCCCTTTGGGAGAGGTGTCCCAGAGAGAGAGAGAGAGAGAGAGCAAACCTTTACTGGCTGGCATGTGGCCCATCCCAGTGAGAGATCTGAACACACCAACCATATGGAATTTGCGCAGTAGTATAGCGTACAGTATATGAGGGAGAGTGGTGTCTGCACCCAGAAGTGGTGTCCCAGATCTGAGAAAAACTTGGCAAGGCATAGGTGGATTTCTTTGCCAATACCAGGTCAGCACATTGCTGATTGTGGTTCTCCCTGGTGGAGCCGGACAGCCTGTTGGGACAAGACTTTGTTATTCGATGCTGCTTTTGCTAGTGATAGGAACACCCTGGGGGCTTCCTCCCTGGTCAGATCTTATCCCTACTACATGGGCTTTGTATATCCTTAGATGGATGCTGTTCTACAGATGGTGTGCACCTCATCAGCTAGATCCAACATATTGCTCCCTTCCCAGAATACCTTTCTCTCACAAGTTCCCCTTTACATTAAAGGTGTATGTGGCAGCCATTGAGGAGCAGCACCACACCATGAATGGCATTTATCTGGAGGCTCATAAACCTGCTACAACTGGTCTTAAAGGGGTGAAGTGCCTCCATCCTTCAAGAGCCCTGGGTCCTGGAGTCCTCTAAGACCCCTCCTTTCTTGCCTATGAAAAGATGTTAAGTTGAAACAAGTGTCTCTGAAAACTGCCTTTTTGCTAGAAGTGACTCCAGCACAAGGAGTGTGAGAATAGCCTTGTATGGGAGTGTTAGGGTGATCTTTTGGTTGAAGCTGTGATTTTTTTTTGCTCAAGGTTATATAGCCTAATTTGTAAATTCAATTGACCTTATAGTGTTTCTTGAAGGCAAGCATGGAGAGAATTGCTTTATATGCCTAGTTTTCACTCTGTGGTACTATTTGTTACCTATATGGTACCTCAGACTTGTTCTTTATCTATCATGGAGGAGAGACACAACCATCCCCTGTGTTTAAACACAGACTGGCCCACTCAGTGGTGGATGACATCACCATGGTCTATAGATGGACCAGATGCCCAATCCAGGCTTGTTGCTCCAGGAAGTATGTGCCATTGCTACCTGGGCATCACCATGTATCTTTTACAGGTTCTATAAGGTTAACATTGCCTCTCCAGTGGTGTGAATGTTGTGGTTATATGTAGATGTCTAGCTTTTGGCATAAATTAGTCACCCCTGGGTGTTGGGAAGGGTGAAATAACTCAAAAGCTATGACAGATGTAAATGTGGTTCTATGAACCAGTACCAGGGCTTTTTTGTCATTTGGAACAAGTGCTGACTGACCCAATGAGAACTTGGCAAGAAAGTAACTAGGAGAATGGTTCTTTGTCATATGTCACTTTGTGACTTTGTTGGAAGGTTTTGGCATGCAAAGCCATGTACGCAAAAAGTTATCCAACTGATTTTCATTACCACTGGTGGTTGTCTGAACCAGAACCACCATAGAACCATACTTGTAATGCTATATAAATAGTCCATCCATCCATTATCCGTAACCGCTTATCCTGTGCAGGGTCACGGGCAAGCTGGAACCTATCCCAGCTGACTATGGGCGAGAGGCAGGGTACACCCTAGACAAGTCACCAGATCATCGCAGAGCTGACACATAGAGACAAGCAACCATTCACAATCACAGTCAATTTAGAGCCACCAATTAGCCAAACATGCATGTCTTTGGACTGTGGGGGAAACCAGAGCACCCGGTGGGAACTCACACAGACACGGGGAGAACATGCAAACTCCACACAGAAAGGCCCCATCAGCCACTGAGCTCGAACCCAGAACCTTCTTGCTGTGAGGCGACAGTGCTAACTACTACTGTGCCGCCTCTATATAATTAGTGTTCAAGCCAAGCATAAACCAAGCAGGACATCTAATTACAGTACTGTGTAGTGTTCATAGGCACAGAGAAAGCATGCACTAGGAGGCTTGTCATTACCATTCTAACTGTTAAGCCTACAAATGCCACAACTGTCTTTCAAATTTTATGTTATGATCACAAAAATAGGACTCTTAAAGTTTTTAATGTTGCAGAAGGAGGTTAATGGCTCTGTGTAGGTGCAGGTATAATTCCACCATTTGCTAATTTGGTTAGAGGTTTATCTATTTTCCTTCTTAAAATGTGTATGAACTGAGTAAGTTTTACATTTTATTTAAACAAAGAAATTAAAAACAAGACATTTTAATAACGATTAAATTAAAATAGGTCTCTCTGGTGGTTAATTGATTAATAAGTCTTAGGAAATCTGATAACTAGTGGAATAAACTAGAATCTACATAGATTATTCAGTGGTGGCGCTCTTGGGCCTTGAGTTAAACCCTGGACTCTAACCCTAAATTGTACTGCATACATATATACTGCGTACATAGTTTTATTTAGACCATGGCAATTATTTAAACCTGAGAAGAGAATAAAAAAATTAGGATGTCAGTGATATTCATCTTCATTCTCTCATAACTATGCTGGATTCGGCAACAGACTCCACTTCCTATCCTTCAAAATGGCTGACAAACATGATAACTCTGAACTACAGCTTGCAGTTGTCATGCTCCAGCTCCTCGCCTTCTGATTTTACAAACCTGATTCCACTCACCACCCACTCTTTATAAAAACACGCATAAAACCACAAAGTATAATTCAGTGAACCTTTTGCCTGATGTTTTGCAGAGCCTTTTGTTGCTTCTGACAATTTCAACCTGTTTGATATTCTGTTCTTTTTTTTCTCATCCTCTGGATTGTTGTGCTAGTTGTGTATACTCCTCTCTGCTTGTGGATTGCCTGACCATAGCCTGGTTTTTAACTCTACTTTTGCCTGACATTTTCAACCTGCTTGATATTCTACTGCTTTTCTATTAAAAATAAAAACAGATTTTTGCAACTCCAGCGCCTAAGACAGACACACCTAATGAAAAAGAGTAACTGTGTTTACAGTATAAGACATGCAGTAGGTGCAGATTAGTGCATAAGCAGCTTGTTATTTGTGTTGTGACTACTTATGTAGGTCATGATACTGACCATGTGTTTTAAATACAGTGACTCACACTCACACACATTCACACACCCACACACTTCTGACTTAATCATGTCTTACGGAGCTAAATATGGCTAAGCGTACAACTACAACTCGAATTTTAACCTCCCAATTGTGCACACAAAACACACACACACATAACACCCTGGCCATAGGTGCTGGTTCTTACAAGTTTTTATGACCTCTAATTATTATTTAATTTATTTGCTTATTTATTATTTAAATCAGCAAATAATCAATTTTTTAAATCAAACTAAATCAGCATTAGTTTGAATCAAGCTGACACAACAGGAAGCTCTTTTGAAGACACTACAACATAAAGCTAACATACTAATACACTCTAGTTCGGAAATGTGTACATTTGTTTTTACTTTTATTGTATCTAGTGATTGATTGTCATTGCTAAATCCTTTGAAATAGTAAATAATCCCAAGCAGGGATGGAGATTAACTTTGTAGCTCACCAGCAACTATGGATAGACATTTTCCAAATTAATGAACCATTTATATAGTTATTGACAAAACAAATGCATTTTTTCCCATCTTAAATTTGTATAATACAATCAAATCAGTTAATTTGCATTTATCTCATCTGGCTGATGCTGTCATTCGAGGCAGCTTACAATCAAGGCAGGATACAACTGAGCCGTTAAAGGTGACGTGTGGCACATTAATAAACGAAGAATGCAAACAGAATTCAGAAAAAACAAAATCAAAAGCATTGTCTCAAAACAGAAAGGTCCTTATCGAACATGTTGAACTTGTTGAACATCACATGCTTGTTGCTGATTGGCTAATGCATGCATCAGTCTGAGAGATAGCAGAAAGCCAAAAGCTGCAGGATGTTTACCATAAGAGGAAATATGAGCCAAAAATGAATATACTGATGCTTTATGCATTTATTTGTTAAGGGTATTCATATGATGTTAATTTAGATATGCTATCAACTTAGCTCAGTGGAAAACTGTAATAACCTACTGTGACATAAAATAGTTTTCACTAGACTAAATAGATAAGATATTTCCTTGTGATAGTCATATGCCATGTCCAATCAACAATTGGATGTTTTATTTCTAAAAGACTTATATAGATAACCATATATAAATAACTTGTAGTGGTAACTCATATCATAGATGACAGCATTTCCTTGCTTCCTAATATTGCTGCTCAGGAGAAATGGAGAGTGATTTAGAGGATATCATAGTAATTCCAATTACTATATCGTGGATGACATGAAAATCTAATTTTACCTCCACCAAATTTGTTTTCACCTCTATTTGTGCATCTGTTCCCAACGTAACTCAAAAAATAGTGAATGTATTTTGATGAAATTTGGTGGAAAGGTGAGCCATGGGCCAAAAATCAACTGATTAGATTTGGATGCAAATCTGTATATGTATGTGGATACAGGATTTTTTTTTGTCTGTTCCCAATATAACTCAAAAAGTAGTGGATGGACTTTGATGAAATTTGGTGGAAAGTTGAGCCATGGGCAAAGGAACAATTTGTTAGATTTTGATGCAAATCCAGATATGTATGTGGATCCAGGATTTTTTTTTTGTCCTTTCTCAGTGTAACTCAAAAAGCAGTGACTGGATTTTAATGACATTTGGTGTACAGCTTTAGTATTATCCTCGGTTCAAGTGATTTGATTTTGATGTTGATAATATGTGGCTTGGCGGAGGTATGTTCTCTACTGTGTGCACTTCTAATTCATAAGGTTTCTTTGCTGACAATGGACCTGACAATGGATTTATTCGCAAATCATTAGTATGAGAATTTATACAAACAATTTGGTGAAATTCATAAAAGTCATGTAAATTTGGAAAAATGTTAATATTCTACTCCTGCTCCTGAGTCTGTGTAAATTTACACATAAGAAGACTAACTAATGTAAACCTCGACTTTCCAAATATTTCAGGCAACGGGGTTGAATGAATGGCACTAACATTGATTCATGGACAGAGAAGTTTCAGGCATAAGATGTTCAATGAAGTCACACATTAATGAAAATAAGATTTTGAAGTAGTTTAGTAATAATTTTTCAAGGTAAATTGTAGTTATAGTGATCTAGGACAAGCAAAAAATGTGTTTTAAAAGCTATAGAGGTTTTACTCGTGTTTTAATTTATTTATCTGAAACATGCACATTGTTGTTAAAATAGCAAGGGTTTAACTTTACATACACTTTTGTAAATGCAATATCCAATGGTAGCCCAGTCATGGAGTCAACATGTTGTCAACTTTTTTTTTTTATTATAACAGATCTAATTGTCAAGCTTTTGCAACAAAACATGAAAGGACTCACACCAGAGGAGCTTCAGAAGGTGCGTGTCTTTGTGTGTGTGTGTGTATATATATATATATATATGAGTTATTAGACTTTATTACTCTAATAAAGTCTAATAATATTAATAACTCTAATATATTAGTTATTAGACTTTATTACTGTAAATCTCACTGTCAATTTAATTTTGTCACTGCTACTTCTGCAACATCATGGAACAACAGCCTGAGAACATTGTCCTAACACTACAGGTAATAACTTCACTTGCTATCACATTCCTATTCTAACTGTGGAAAAAACGTTTTGACATTTCTCTGTCATTACATTTAATTTTCTCTTGATATTTGATCTTGTATTCATTCATCTACATATACAGATGTAGAAACATGAATATCTGAATATCCAGTTAATTTAAATATTAATTAAATATCCAGTTAGCATTTTCTTCATTTGTTTTTTCACCATTTACAGATGGGTGACAAATTAAACAAAAAAAGAAAATCAGTGGCTGTGTTATGCTGTAACGGCACTGAAAATCAATACAAAGCACCTTTTTCTGAGAATAAAACATTTCTGTATTGATTCTGGGAGTGGTCTGTTGTTACTCCACCCCTTTCCACAGGGCAACAGGATGCACTGAATGGTTTAACGAGGTTGCAAATGATATAAATCATATGCTATGGCCATCACACTCACCAGATCTCAGACTAGTTGAACACCTATGAAAGACTTTGGTTTGATTTTAGTTTGGTTTGAATAGTGCTCTCTACCACCATCATTAAAACACCAAATGAAGGAATCTATTTTAGAAGAATATTGTTCATTGCTCTAGTACAGTTCTGTTGTTCTGGTAGCTTGTGGAGGCCCAATGCCTTACTAACCACACCTGATGCTGTTTTTTCCCTTTAATTTGTCACCTATTTGTGTATTTCCTTTTATGTAATGTGTTAGTGCCCCACTGTTTTCAGTAAGAAATTAGAAGTGCACTCAGTAGAGTGTATATCTCCAACAAGCCACATATTATCAACATCAAAATCAAATCACTTCAACTGAGGATAATACTAAAGCTGTAGACCAAATTTCATCAAAATCCATTCACTACATTTTGATTTACATTGGGAACAGAGAAAAAATCCTGGATCCACATACATATCTGGATCCTGGATTCATGTACATATCTGGATTAGCATCAAAATCTCATTAATTGTTCTTTGGCTCATGGCTCACCTTTCCACCAAATTTCATCAAAATTTCTTCACTACTTTTTGAGTAACATTGGGAACAGAAAAAAATTCTGGTTCCGCATACATATCTGGATCCTGGATCCACATACATAGGCAGATTTGCATCAAAATCGCATCAATTGTTCCTTCACCCATGGCCCATATTTCCACCAAATTTCATCCAAATCTGTTCACTACTTTTTGATTGATGTTGGGAACAACAAACACATGGAGGTGAAAATACAACCTCCTCCAACAAAATTGGCAGAGGTAATAATAGAAAAGTAGAGCAATTATTTCCATACACACGTTTGAGTATTCATGTGCTTCACATTGCTGATGTACTTGAATTACGTGCATGTGCATGTGTGCTTTGTTGGTCGTTGAAATAAAAGAACTGGAAATCTATATAGACCATCGCTTTAAAATATCATTACTACAGCACTGTTTTGTTTTTATTCTGAACTGCAGTTGAGTTTAAAAATCTTAAATTTAAAGTAATGAAACAAGATTACATTATTTAAACCTTTAAGACACACATATGTCTTTGCCACATATTTTTCATCTCAATATTCTTTTCTTTACCATTTATCTAAATTGTTGTACCCTTCTAACAATATTACATGGATGCTCTTAACAGTGTTAACTGCATTGCTTAAGAACTAGCCACTGAACCACTGAGACTCAGTTAACGTGGAGACTTGAGGACTTACATAAAGAATGATGTAAATTCATTTTGTAATGAGACACGTGATGAAATAAACCATGACTCATGTTTTTCACACATTTTTCTCTCTGAAGGCCATTTATTATGAGATCGGCTTCATTGTGCTGGCGATGCTGGGTGTTGTTTTCATGCTGCTGATGCCGCTGGTGGGTTTATTTTTCTGCCTGTGTCGGTGCTGTGACAACTGCGGAGGCGAGATGCACCAAAGACACCACAAAAATGCTGACTGCCAACGAGGCTTCTATACATTCTCACTTATCACCTCATCTGTGTTTATTGCGTATGTATACAAGCTTCCACTTAAATATGTCACAACACATATATGATCTATGTATGATGTAATGTCTCATCATTGTTTATTTCATGAGAAAACAGGCATGTGATTATGTTTTAACAGAGAGGTGTGATCAGGCAATGGTTAATGTATTCATTAAAGAACAGGAGCTAATAACTTTTTTAAAGGTCGTGCTATACACTGTACAGTGCGAAATGGGCTTTAAGTCCAAAATTTCAAAATATATTATATCCTCAGCATAAGAATTGAAATAAAAGCTGCGTAGTCACAAGAAAAGCACTTGTTAGTGAGACTGATTGGAAGAAAAGGCTTGCTAGGGAGCATAAAAATTGGACTCTGGACCAATGGGAAAAGGTCATGAGGCCAGTTTGACCCTATTCCTGAGTGATGGGAGCTTTAGGGTGAGAAGGGAAGCACATGAAGTGATGCATCCATCATGCATAGTGGCCACTGTACAAGCCCATGATCAGGGCTTGATCAGGTTGAGGCTCAGTAACGTTATGGGGCAATAAAATGAAGTCAGCTGATGACCTGAATGTACTGAATGACCAGGTTATCATCATATCAATGGATTTTTACTTCCCTGATGGCACGGGTATAAAATTAGAGCTCAAATTGTGAAAGAGTAGTTCAGGGAGCATAAGGAATTATTTTCACACATTAATTAATCACCACAGAGTCCCAACCTTAACTTCACTGAGTATCTTTGGGATGCTGGAGAAGACTTTACGTAGTGGTTCGACTCTCCCATCTTCAACACAAGATCTTAGTGAAAACTAATGCAACTCTGAATGGAACTAACTGCTGTGATGTTGCATAAAGTTATCGAAACAATGCCATGGCGAATGCATGCTGTAATCAAAGCAAAAGTCAGTCCAACCAAAGATTAGAGTGCACGACTTGTTTTTGGCCAGGCAGTGTGTCTATAGTTTTATAGTGTTTATTAATTCAAAGCTGTCAGTCAAAAAGATGTATCAGAAATCATTCGTACGCCTGTGCTCACCTCTGTGTGTGTGTTTGTGTGTGTGTGTGTGTGTGTGAGAGAGAGAGAGAGAGAGAGAGAGATAATTACCTCTAGTTAAAGTTAATTACATTAATTGGTGGCTAGAAATAGAATGAAGAGCACATCCTGGACATCCTCCATCGATCCTCCACCTGTTTATCTCTTTCTATTTCTATCTCTTCCTCTGTTTGTGTATGTGTGCTATTCTGTTCATCCCCCTCTTTCATGCTTTGTGTGTATAAATGAGTACATGCTGTCATGTGTGTGTGTGTGTGTTTTCCATCATGTTTTACATACCACACTTATTTATAGGTTTGTTTATTCTGAATGTAAACTTGGAGGAAATTTGACAATTTCATTGCAATCAAAGAAGTGTAAATCAAATACAACTTTCTCATTAGAAGACAGGCTTAAGAGTACACCTGCAGCGGTTTAGAATCTCTCTCTCTCTCTCTCTCTCTCTCTCTCTCTCTCACACACACACACACACACATATGGGGAATAAGAAACTCATGCTTTTGTTACAGTCTGTGTGTGTGTGTGTAGCAGTTATGTGACATCGATAGCCCTTATTTTGTCCTCAGAGAAATTCTCCGCTTTCTTTCTCTGCTCTCCATCTCTCACTTTTCCTCTTTTTTCTTTCCTGCACTGTGCTGACAGCAGCCTTCATACCACAATGAGCGTTTGTGAAGAGAAGACAAGTGTGAGCCCTGTCTGCATTGTGTGTGTGTCTGTGTGTGTGTAGTGTGTGACTTTCACAGTGATGGTTACTCGTTGAATGAAATGCTCCCAACTGAGAGCAATGTGTTTTATAATGACACCAGAGTGCAGCGATACTGAACTAATTACTTTTAGCTGAATCACAGCCACGCTGATATTCAGTATAACAGCATGACTGAGGGTGCATAATTACTTTTATACAATAATTCTATAAACAATAATAGCAAATAATGACATTTCTGACACAATATGAGCAAATGTTTTGGTTGCTTTTGCTCTGCTAGTGGAAATAGATCCTGAAGAAGCCTCACTCACTTTATCGCCCGTCAGCTAGCCTGCTAGCTCGCTCACATTGATTTGTACGTTTCAGTTAAACATGCTCCAATGAAATTGGCTTCGCTTCTTCCTTTTCATCTTCATTTGATGTGCTTTCACATTTTAAGTCAAAAGCAACATTCATGAAAAATGCATCGGTTGCCATGTCCAGGTATTATGGTACACCAAACTTTTGCTAGAATTTATGTAGCAAACGCAGATGAGTGGAGTGACACAAACAGTGAAACATCCCAGTGTGGTGTTTATAAGCACTCTTGGAACACTGCTTGTCCAATCAAAATAAAAATATCTTAGCAAATACTTAAAGGTTCTGACTGTAAAGTTGAATTCTGTGCAGAATGTTCCATTTCTATTGCTGTTGGAGTTTCGAGATGTTCCACTACTGCACACACCGTGTACCCTATGTGTACTGTAAATGTTTTGCCGAGATAAAATGTGTCCCGCATTTTATAATTCCGGCGGTTGCCGAAGCAAGTGAGCAACAATATCACATGACCACCATGGGGCATGTTTGACCTACTTTTAACCAAAACAAGTTGGCAAGGGCAAACATGGCGGACTCAGCTCTTCTGCCAACTAAAAGCCAGTGGAAAAGAAAAGTAAAGCCTGCCTAGTGAGTGCAACTGCAAGATAGAGCAAGGTTAGATGACATGTCATTTTTCTGGACTGATAACTAAATCATTCTAGTTAGTGCTTAGCTATCTTAGCCTTAGAATGCATGGGCTTGACTTCAAGCAGTAACAGAGAAAAGATATATTCCTCTTTTGTTTCATGGATCTATTCACGAATGTCAACCACAAATTACATGACGACTCAAAACTCTCCGAGGTCAATGCAGAGTCACAATGTTTTCCGTGCGTCGCCATCTTGGTGTGACGCAGTTCCATAGTTATGCTAATTGGTTCAAGCTCCTTGCATTTAGCTGTTTCTGTAGGGCCATACTGTTTATCTCAAGAGGGAGGAAAATGGTCCCAAAATGGAAAAAAGCAACCCTCAACACATCAAAATGATCACATCTCCTCTGCATGATATTGTTCTTGCGAGACATAGGAAAATGCCATGCACAATAAAAAATTTGAAAATTTCAGATGAATTTGCAGTCAGCACCTTTAACAGTTTCATCCTTGTGTTCTCCCAAACAAAAGGCCTCAAGAACCATATAGCGCCACCCACTTTAATTTATGATAATTAGCATAATATGCAAAACCTACTTTTGTATACCAGGCCTAGGATTTTTGGTTTATCTTTACAAACCTGGTACCAAACTATTCAGCAGTGTGTGAACCTTAATAATTATCAGAAACATGTTGATATTTGTTACCAATATGACCAACATGTCTGTGGGTGGTAGAAGAGAGCAACTGGACTTGCTTGAAGATTCTTGAAGACGTTTCACCTCTCATCCGAAAG
>JANZLB010000022.1:15048070-15063295 GCA_026167865.1 Notarius quadriscutis
ACTTGTAAGTTTTTCCGGACTGCCAAGCCTTTCCAGAATAATGAATAAGAGAAACTCATCATATCTTTTTCAGGTAAAGTCACAGACAATCTTCAGAGAGATTAACATAGTTAAAAGCCTTTGTAAAATTAACAAATGCTATATGTAAATCCTTTTGGTGTTCTCTACTCTTTTCCATAATTTGATGTAACAAGATACCATCAGTGCATGTATTCGTTCAGCAAGGACCTGGAGTCTTTGAAGGATAATATCCACAAAAACTTTCCCAACAACGCTGAGAAGAGAAATTACTTGGTAGTTGTTGCACTGGCTATGGTCTCCCTTTTTAAAGAGGATGGTGATGTTCACATCGATGACTTCTGATGGACTGTCCTCAGTTGTCCACAGATGATTGAAGAGAGCCAATAAAGATGATCTCAAACAGCTACCACCATAAGTAGTTCTTGAAGTATTCCATCAGGACCAGGACTTTTTCCAAATTTTGTATTATTTAAAGCAGTAATAAGCTCATCCATAGTGATGGGGCCATCCAATTCTTCCATTACTGGTAGTTGTACGATGTTGACAATGTCTGCATCAATGTTGCTGGGTTGGTTGATGAATTTACCGAAATACTCAACCCATCTTTGCCTGATGTCATCGGGAGATGACGGCAATTCCCCATTTTGTGATCTGATTTGGTGTGTTCTCTTAAACCTTGGACCGTAAACAGCGTTAAGTGTAGTGTAGAACTCGCAGTGGTTTTTCTCCTGGTTGTACTTTTCTGCTTCTGCTGCTTTATTCTGAAAACATTCATTTTTTTTAAATGTCCTTATGTGCTCTCTAAGAGTGTCTGTCTTGGTTATGCCTCTTTTCCTTGAGAAGCCACTGTATTTCCTCCCCTTGGTCATCAAACCAATCATGCTGTTTCCTTTTCTTCTTTCCGAAGAAGAAAAGAAGTGTGCATCATCACACCACATTCAAAATTGAACACAAATTTAAAGCAGATGGCTGTACGTACTTTTTAGCCAGACAGTTTTGATACCAACAGCCATTTGTCACTTCTTTGGTGGACTGTCTTATTCTGGGAACTGCATTTGTTAAAGATCTCTCTGAAGATTGTCTGTGACTTTACCTGAAAAAGATATTGATACCAAAGAGGATGCAATGCCATACAAAAATTTCGCTGAAATACAGATTCGTATGAAACGGTGAGGAAAAATCTGGTGAGGGCCACTAAAAGGGACTCCTTTCTAAGGATGAGGGTAGAAAGAGTTAGATGCGCACAAGACCTGAACCAAGTCTTCCATTATTCAGTGTACTTTATACAAACCTGTTGTCCTACTAGAGGCCCTCTGCCAAAGTGACGGAGCAGTCTGAAGTCCTACATCATGTAAGGACTGCCGTCACAAAGCCTGCTTCCACTTCAAAACCAAAACATGTGCTCCAGCTGCCTCCAGTTTTTTCACCTCTACCTTGCATGACTCCTCCCACTACCTCCCATATGCAGCCTGATGCAACCCAATCTAGCACCAAACCTTTCTTTGATCAGCAACAGAACTAAGAATCTGAGACATTAAGCATAAATGTTGAAGTCACAACAGAATTACTTAAATAACGTGAAATATTTTTGTTCTTACCTACAGAATGCAACCAAATGATTTTGAGGGCCTTGGAGAACAAAAAGGTGTGCAAGTGCATCAGAACACCCTCCTCCTCCAAGCAATGGCCAAAAAACAACCAGTGCAGAGCAGACAGCATCGACTCTGTCCGAGAAATTCAGATTCCCTATAAAAAAAGAAGAGGACTTGAGGAGAGCGGAGGAAATATTAAGTGAAAAAGCATAGGAGAAAGCCCTGGTATTGTTATTCTTAATTTCTCAATAATTCCTCACTAGCTCACGAAAACTCATCTTGGTTTTTGTCAATCCTGAAAAAAAAAAAAAATACACTCAAGTGTACAAACCTCTTACTTTACTGAAAGCATGCCAAACGGATACTTTTCAACCTGGAGCTATTTTCAGCAAAGTCCACTTTGCTGAAGACAGTTCAGGGTCAAAACATATCCATCAATTTGGCATACTTCCAACAAAATAAATAAAGAAGTTCATGTGTGGATTTTTTTTTTTCCCCCCCCTGGTATAGACACGATAGGTAACCAAGAAGAAGATGAGGGTTAGTCAGCTAGTGGACATAATTTTTGTGATTTTGAATTACAGTACTAATTGAACAATTTCCTGATCTAAATGCTTGATGCTGATTTGGTGTTGTTATTCGCACCATGCTGTAACCATCTAAGCTAACGGGCTGGTGCAAGTTTTCATAAAGTCAGTGCATACATGACCATCCGATTGGCTTGGATTTCTGATGTACACTTCACCAGGAAACTTGTGCGTAATCTCTAGTAGTGTGCTATGCTAATCTAGCTGTAAGTGAAGAATCGGTTGACATGGGGGATTCAGTGATGTTCAGCACAAATGTTTTCTATTGTTGCTACTAAGGGGAACCTCTTCTATTGTTGTGGTTACTGCTGATGTAGTTTAAATAAAAGCATAGAAACAATTCACTTAATGCGCATGTTAACGTCAATGACAAATATACATATTTTGCTCAAGCTCAGAAAGGATGAGCTTTTTCTTGCTAAAGCAGCAAGATGGTCCATAGGTCAGGTAAAAAAAATAATTCTGCAAATCAAATCTGCTTCCCCCCCCCCGTGGTCTTATACTGAAAAAAAAAAATACTGAAAAAGTCCTGTGAATTTACTTGATTTTATAGTGTACCTTGTCCCACATGATCAGAATGTGGCCAACTGACAATTTCCTCTTTTGTCAATTAACTGTTGCTTGTCAAGCCAAAATGTTCAATGTTTAACTTGCATGAGACAATTTAAAATCATACTCATTCAAAACATTTCTCTCAGAGAAACAGGCAACTTATGGATGCAATCGTGGAGAAGTGTCCATAGCAAACTGGTAAACAAATCCAAATGGTCATCCAGAAGAGTCGGCAGGTGAGGCGAGGGTCAAACGAGATGCAGTCAGAGTGTCAGAGGAAAACTAAAGCTCAAAGTCGAGAAAAGCGGAAAAAAAGTCATTAACTGAGAGTCGTACAGCAATAAGTCAAAGGCTTGGTATGATCAGGTGTGAAAATGCTGAGCGGTACTTCACAGAGAACATGTGGAAGGAGAGTCTTTGTTTGGTGTTTGATAGGGAAACATAATTCAGGTGCAGAATTGATTAGAATTCAGGAGAGGGAGGGTGGTGTGGAACTTGCTGGGAGTCGTAGTCCATGGTGTTTATGTTTGGAGACTGCCTCAAACTTGGAGCTTCCGCATTATTCATGACAGAATACCTCCCCCCCCAGAGCACTTACTCTGAGAGCATGTCTTCCTTTGGGACAACCTTGGCTACAAGGTGCTGGTTTTTCAGGTTGTCTGGCATGAAACTCCTGCTTGAGCAGAGGGTCCAGGATGTCCTTAGCCAAGACCCAACTGTGTTCCTCAGGGCCATAACCCTCCCAGTCCAACAAGTACTTGATATTACCTTGTTTGTGACGTAAATTGAGGATTTTGCGTACCAAGTGCACCGGTTCTCCCTCCATGCTGGGGGTGACGTGGCTGAGGTGTCGATGGTGAGAGGCCCTGAGATGGCACGACACATGGAAGGTAGGAGATAGACACCAGTGTTGAGGGAGTTCTAGTTTGTATGATACCTCTTTGACTTTCTGGAGGATCTTGAATGGGCTGATGCACTTGGTGCTGAGTTTCTTGCAGGTGTTGGTTTCGTATATCCCTTGTGGAAACCCAAACTCTATCTCCAGGGTTGTACATAGGTGTCTCCCCTCTGTGCCTGTCAGCGAAGTGCTTGTACCACTTGTTCAAGGTGTTGGTGAACCTTTTCCCAAACCTGTCTATTCCTTTGAAGCCTTGATGCTGGCCCAGAAGGAAGCTCGCCAGGCATTCCAACACCTGCTCACGTCAGAGGGGTCCTTGACCGCCACAGCTGCGGACCCTCCCCATGTCACCCTAGCAAAAGATGGGGCCGCACGACAACTCCAAAGCCTTCTTCATGCTATTCAAATAGTAGAGGCTTGTCGGTTGAGCAACGCGTGACTCGTCTTCTGCTGCTCCTGTTTGGAGAAGCCCAGCTTACTACATAACAGCTCCCTGTCGACAGTTGGCTCAACTATGCAGACTTGAAGTGAGCCATCCTACAGTGTGTCAGCTGCTCCCAGGATCAACACCATTAGCACTTCTGCATGCTGACCCTGGAGGAAGTCAGCTAGCCATTCGCTTTTGGCCAACAGCTCCGGGACACCTACTAGTGATGGCTGAGGGTGGAAGACCGCGACACCAAAAGCAACACTGATGTGGTGGCGCTGAAGCAGTTTATCACATTGCTGCTGGAAAGGACAGTGGAGTGGGTCCAGTGCTACCACCTGGCATTGCTAGATCTTGTGATTTGAGTTGGTGGAGGACCATTTGGCGGCAGTTCCAGCAGCAGGCAGACATCCTGCTTCTCCCATCCCCGCCCCGTTCTCCCACCACAGAAACAGGGGTCAGCCCTCTCGCAGCCAGCTCGCCGTGGACTTGGTGTCCCCTTCCCTCTTTCCCCTTCTGTGTCTTTTCCCCATCAGGTGAGTAATCCCAAAACGCTGGTGCAGAAGTGAAGCCGGGCCGGTATGCTGGCGCTGCAGGGAACCCGGGCATCTCCAGGACCAGTGTTCTGCAATGGAGGTGGGAGCTGTGGTCCAGATCCCCAGTGCACTGGAGACCGCCCTCGATCAGGCTAGAGCATATTGTATACTGGGGAGTATTCAAGGGAATACATATCACACATTGGTGGATTCCTGCTATAATCAGATCTCAAGCCACCAAAGATGGTTCAAGGTGAGGCATTGGGGAGAGCACAAGCGGTGAAGGTTTTGTGTACACAGGGATGTTCATGAATATCCACTAGTATCCATCCGCATTCTAATTTGGGGAGGGGGGGGATAGTGTAGAGGCGGCGGTTAGCCCGTGCCTCACCCACCCATTAATTTTGGGGACAGATTGGCCAGGGTTTAAAAGGTTTAATGGAGCTTATGGTAGTGGGTGGGTCCTGTGGTAACATGTCACGGGGGATTCCAGTGTAACATTGACTGGGGAAGCTGTCTCAGAGCTGTCTACGTCAACACTGCATCAAAGTGATACAAGGAAAGGGGAGTGGCCCACTTCTCTCTCTCTCTCTCTCTCTCTCTCTCTCTCTCTCAGGGATTCCCTCAAGGATTTCCCAGTAGAACAAACACGAGACAAGATTCTGCGTCATGCTTTTGACCAAGTGAGAGTAGTTGATGATCAGCCTCTCCAGCCGAATGCAACACTCTCCTTCCCATACTTTGCAATATTAAAGATAGGTTATACCAAGTGATGCAGGACACTCAAACCCATGAACAAATGACCCAACTGTTAATCCTGAAGAACCATAGGGAACTCATATTCCATGCGGCTCACTTTAACCCTATGGCTGGATACTTGGGTCAGGATAAGGCACTAGCCCAGATAATGGCCTGCTGAAGGCTGGACGGGTTCCTAGCCTGAGTCGGGCAGTGGGGGTATGTGGTAGTGGGGACGTGGTCAAGCATTGGTTTGTGACTTGAGGGTGGGGTCAGGCAAGGTGAGTGGCGAAGTGATCACACCTGTTGTCAATGTGTGTGTCTATTGCAGTGATGATGGAACAAAGAAAATGAGGGAGAGAGCAAAGAGGCACTGTCTTTCCTGACCACAGCATGTGTGTGCATGTGTGTAGAACAAGTAAACCCTGAAAAGCTAAGTCCAAAATAAAAAAAATGTTGGAACATCATTCCCCACCTATCCGCGCTTCAATAGTCCACCCACCTCAGGGACATACCACACACACCCCATTTCTTGATTGGCCCATTCTACCTTGCTGTTGGACTAGGGGTGATGGCTGGAGGTCGGGCTGACTGCTACCCCTAGTTTGTCTATAAATTTGGATCACAGTTTCGATGTGAACTGGGGACCCTGGTCACTCACTATGTCTTCTGGGATGCCAAAGTAGTAGAATACCTGGGAGAAAATCAGTTCTGTAGTCTTGAAGGCTGGGGGCAGGCTGGGTAGAGGGATGAGTCTGAAGGACTTGGAGAATTTCTTTTTTACTACCATGATGGTAGTGTAATTCTGTGACTTGGGCAGGTCAGTGATGAAATTGATTGCCAAGTGGGATCAAGGGTATTGGGGTGTGGGAAGTGGCATCTGTTTACCTACTGGCAATGCATGGGGTACTTTGGCCTGGACACAAGCAGAGCAAGAGGTGATGAAATGGTTGAGGTCAGTTTGGATATTTTGCCACCAATGTTTGGCCTTGAGGAGTTGATAGGTGCACTGACTTCTAGGGTGCACCATGGCTGGCGAGGAGTGAGCCCAGATGAGGAGTCGGCCCCAGAGTTGTGGTGGTACAAATTTATGGCCAGGATGGTATTCTTCTGGGGTGTGACTGGGTGGGGCATGTGCTATTTCCTTGTTGATATCCTGTGTGAGTGCATTGGTGAAGTAATCAGGGGTAGGATGGTTGTGGGCTCCTGAGTTGAGGTTACAAGGGCATACATTCTGGACAGGGCATCAGCCTTAGTATTCTTGGTTCCGGGTCTGTATGCAGTTGTGAAACACAACCTGGTGAAGAGAAACCAGCGTGTCTGATGGGGGTTGAGTCATTTAGCAGATTTAAAATATTCTGTGTATATTATGAACAGGTGTGTAACTCCCTCGAGCCAGTGTCTCCACTCTTCTAATGCCAGTTTAACATTGGCCTCTCTTCAAAGCGTTGAGAGAGCACGGCCCAGACTCCTGATTTCGAGGCATTGACCTGCACAATGAAGGGTTCATGGGGTCGGGATGCTTGGGTTTGGGAACTGAGGTGAAGGCAGACTTGAGCTGGGTAAACGCCTCTTCGGCCACCTGCGTCCATTGTAGGTGTTTGGCCCCCTTCTTCAGTAGAGATGTGAAGGGAGCGGCAATTGAGCTGAAGCCCCGGATGAAACGGCGGTAAAAGTTTGCAAATCTTAAGAATTGTTTGGAGCTCCCTAATGGTAGTGGGGGTTGGCCATGTTGTGACCACTGATATTTTATGTGTCCGTACTGACTCCCTCAGCACTTATAACATAACCCAAGAATGTGATCTGTAAAACATGGAACCCATATTTTTCCACCTTTATGTACAGATGGTTTTCTAGAAGCTGTCCAAGCACTGCCTTGACTTGTTTGATGTGGCTTTCTTCATCAGGGGAGTAGATGAGAATGTCATCTCTATAGGCGATGTATCAGCTGAGCATGTCATTTAATAAGGCACTGAAAAACGCTTGGCATGCAAGATAGCCCACATGGCATAATGCAGTATTCAAAGTGGCCCACATTAGTGTTGAATGCTGTCCACCACTTGTCCCCTTATCGAATCCGTACCAGGCTGTAGGTGCTTCTAAAATAAAGCTTTGTGAAAATCCATGCTGAGTGCATCTGTTCCAGGGCAGAAGGGACTAAGGGTAAGGGATGAGGGTATTTGACAGTGACTTGGTTCAAACCTCAATAAATGATGCATGGCCTCAGGCCCTCTCCCTTTTTTTCCACAAAAAAAGAATCCAGCTGATACATGCGACGTAGAAGTACGAATATATCCTTTTTACAATGCCTTTTGTATGTACTCCTCCATGGCTTTTTGTGGCTACTGCCTCACCTAGAGGCTGTAGCCAGTATATCATGTTATAAGAATGAGTGAGTGTAACAATCGCGCACTGCACATGCACATACGCATGTTCTGATTAAAATGGCTGGTGAGTGTATACAATTTGGTTCACCATTTGAAATAAATGGATTAGACTAAAGAAATCACTTTCAGACATGTTTATGCTTATTATTGAGGGGAAAGTGCGTTCCTATTTTAAAATATACTCCAGGTTACTCCCCCCAACTTATTTGGCCAGTGGTCCCATATGTGATGTAGATGTGACATACTTCTTTAGTTGTTACGGGAAGTTGTTGAAAAGAGTATTGTGACCACTGAGCTCTAGCACTGGGCCTTTTCCGGGAAATAAGAGTTTTGGTCATGGCGATAGCATGTGTACGTCAGCCTCGGTTCAGAGGTTTCAGTTTCAAAAACTGTAAGAGGTAAGAGTAGAATAATATAAAGTACAGACACTTAGTATATTTTACTTATGTGATTTCTTTTTTTTAATTGTTCATTTTTGGATTACGCTTAATTTTTGTGGCTACTGCCTTGGAGTGTGTGTGTGTGTGTATATATATATATATATATATATGCGCTACATTTATTGTATGGACATGGTATCAGAAAACAATTTTATTTATAAGCAGTAGCCACATGGACCCCTAGGGTACCTATTTTTGTTCTGAGATGGCTAGGGAATAAATGCAGCATCGTGGAGGCATGGTGCCGGGGAGGAGGTCGATCACACAGTCCTATGACTGTGAGGTGGCCTATGAGGTGGTAGACCACTGGCCCTCCCTTTACTAAAGACCTCCCTGTATGGACTGTAACATGGTGGGATGTGAGCTATGCTAAAGGGATTGGGGCTCTCTACAGAAGTGGAAGCTATAGTGAGTGTGGACAGGTGGAGGCAGTGCTGCTGGCATGATGGTGACCATTTTGTAATCTATCATGAAGCTGTAGCCCAGGAAAGGCTAGAATAATGGCCTGACTGATGAACAATGAGAATCACCATGTGTAATGCATTGACCTGAAGCTCCAGAGGTAAGGAGCAGGTGGTGATGAGCCCCCCCTCAATCAGGGGTCTTAATGCTTACAGACTCTGGGAGCTCCTGTGCAGATATCTGGAGTTTCTGGGCAACTGGACTGTCAAAGAGTCCAGGCTGGCTGGCGAGTTCAATCAGGGCACAGAGAGCATAAGAGGATTCTGGGAGCTTCAACAACACTTACTTTAAAAAAAAAAAAACACACACACAAAAAAAAAAAAAACCACTGGTGTGGAGATAAAATGGGACTCACTAGTAGGGTGGTAGGAGTGCTGGTAGCACCCTTGGTTCCAGCAGGTTTCCTGAGGCCTCCAGGCCTGACAGGACATTGCGCCAACAGGTGATTGGTTCCTCTGCAATAAAAGCACAGGTCCTCCTGCCATCTTCATTCGCATTCAGAATGGTTTATACAGATATTGGAGATTTCCATGGGTGTTGGGGTTGTGGAAGTCTGGGTGTTCAGGATGGAACCTTGTAAGAACGATCTGTTGCAGATGAGATTGTCCAGCTTGATAGGTAGGGTTTGTTGTTCATCCCTACAGGCTTAGTTCCATGATAATGAGGGGGTCGAGCCTCTGATGAAAAGCAGCCTTCAACGCCAGCTCGTTCTACCCATTCTCGGCAGCAGCGATATGGAACTCTAGCGCATATTCAGCGAATCTCCAATTTCCCTGCTTGTATTGTTAGTCACTCACCGACCTCTACGCCCTCTGGCTGATGGTCAGACACCATCTTAAATAGTTTTACAAAATGCTCATTGGAAGTTGTGGGCTTGCTACCCTTTCCCCACACAGCAGTCACCCAGTGGAGCACCTTCCCAGTGAACAAATTGATAAACTGCACAATTTTTGGCTGATCAGTCATGCCTGGTTGAGTGGTGAAGTAGACAAAGCACTGAAATAGGAAACCTTTACATTCTGAAACTTCCCCAGAGAACTTGTCCAGCTGGGGCACAAGCGACGTGCTTGCAATGGGTGTGGAATGTGCTACAAGTGCCTGCAACACTGCAGTGGTGAGCTGTGAGATGCAGACATCCAGATCACTTATCTGCTGGTGTCCCCCTAATAAATGTCCCTGCACCAAAAAAAAAAAAAAAGTCTGCCGTGTCTCCTCTGCTGCATCCATGATTGCAGTGAAGTATTCTGGCAGAGAAACGAGCAATTTATGGATCCAGTTGCGGAGAATCATCCATAGCAAACCGGTAAACAAATCCAAATCGTAATCCAGAAGAGAGGTCAGATGAAGCGAGGGTCAAGCGAGGCACAGTCAAAGTGTCCGAGGAAAAGTGGAGATCAAAGTCGAGAAAGGCAGAAACAAAGTCGTTAACAGAGAGTTGTACAGCAACAAGTCAAAGGCTTGGTATGGTCGGGTGTGAAAACGCTGAGCGATACTTCACAGAGAGCATGCGGAAGGAGAGTGCTTAAATATGTTTGGTGTTGATCAGAGGTGACTGCTCAAAGACTACAAGGGAAGCCCAGCTTCCTGTAAAATGTCATGAAAAAGCTTGTCTGTTAAATATGTATTTACACTACTTAACTCTCTTATTCCAAATTGATATTTTGTGCTAGAAAGTGCTCAGCTTTATGGCTAGTTCATTCAGCAGTTATTTCTCACTGGTCGTCATAATCTGATAACATGATTCCCCCCCAATAAAAGCCTGTGGAAGCACAACTCCTTGAAAACTCACTGACGCTCAATGTCTCTGTAATTTAATGCCACTACAGGATATGCTTTGATCTTCGTGCAGCAAATCTAGACATTTATTGGTCAATATGCTTTTTAAAATGTAATTTCCTGATGCCTGGCTTCCAGGAGGGGAGAAAGCTTGCCTGCTGATGGGGTTCTTGGCACTTTGGCTTGGGCACAAAACGGAGCATGAAGCGATGAAATGGTTGAGGTCTGTGATCATGCTCTCCCACCAATACTTGTTTTTCAACAGCTGATGGGTGCGTTGACTGCCAGGGTGTCCAGTGGTAGGAGACGCATGAGCCCATGTGATTAGTCTGCCTCTGAGGTGATTTGGTACATATAGTAGTCGTGGTGGAAGATTGAGAGGTTGAGTCTGAGGTTGGGATTCTCTTATTTCCTTATTGAGGTCCCAGGTGATAGACTGTACAAAACACTGCTGTGGGAAAATTGAGCGTGTGACAGAGTCTTGATGAGGCAGGGCAAAGACTCATGATAGTGCATTGGCTTTGGTGTTCTTAGAGCCTGGACGGAATGATATGGTGAAGTCAAAGCGTGTAAAGAAAAGAGCCCACCTGGCCTGACAAGGGTTTAATCTCTTAGCTTTTCTGAGGTACTCCAGATTATTTTGATCCATGAGGATTATAAACGTATGACTTTCTCCCTCTAACCAGTGTCGCCACTTTTCCAGGGTTCGTTTGATGGCAAGCAGCTCTCTGTTCCCCATGTCATCATTTCTTTCTGCAGGCAAAAGCTTTCTGGAAAAGAAGGCTATGGGATGAGTTTTTAATTTCTCCCCAAAACGTTATGACAGAATGGCCCCTACTCTGGTGTCAGATGTGTCTACCTCAAGAATGAATGGATTTGAAGGGTCAGGATGCTGTAACATTGGGGCTGAGGTGAAAGCTTGCTTCAGACGACTGAAGGCTTCTTCTGCGGCGGGGTTCCACTGGAGCCGCTTGGGTCCCTTCCTGAGTAAGGCAGTTAAGGGAGCGGCGATCGTGCTGAAACGGTGATAGAAGTTTGTGAAACCCAAGAAACATCGTAGGTCCTTGATGGACTTGGGAGTGGGCCATGAGGTGACTGCCGAAACCTTGGAAGAGTCCATACTAACCCCCTCAGCACTGATGACATAGCCTAAGAAGGAGATACATTTCCGGTTGAACTCACATTTTTCATCTTTGATGTAGAGGTGGTTATTGAGCAGGTGACTAAGAACTACTCTAACGTGACCCTCGTAGGTTGCTTCATCTGGGGAGTAGATGAGGATATCGTTGATGTACGCTATGGCATATTTGCCTAACATGTCCCGTAGAACATAATTTATCAGGCACTGGAATATGCTGGGAGCGGAAGAAAGGCCATATGGCATTACCGGGTATTCAAAATGGCCAGCATTAGTGCTGAAGGTGGTTTTCCATTCGTCACCCCTTTTTATTCGGATGAGATTATAGGCACTGCGTAAGTCGAGCTTAGTGAACATTTTCACTGACCTGAGTTGCTCCAGGGCTGCTGGGACCAGAGGAAGAGGATAAGGATATTTCACGGACACCTGATTAAGTCCTCTATTGTCAATGCATGGCCTGAGATCACCACCCCGTATTTCCACAAAGAAGAAGCCCGCCGCAGCTGGAGATCTGGAGGGATGGATGTAACCTTGCTTGAGGGCCTCCTGAATGTATTCTTCCATCGCTGCATGCTCTTTCTGGGAGAGTGGGTAAATGTGGCCTCTTGGTGGTGTCATGCCAGGCAGCAAGTCGATAGCGCAGTCATATGGACGATGAGGTGGTAAACCACAGGCTTTTCCCTTGCTAAATACTTCCTTGAGGTCCAGATAGCATTCTGGGACAGTGCCAAGGGAATCTGGTAGCGGACTTTCCACTGAGATAGATGAGATGCTTACTTGAGGTCGAGCGATGCAACCCTGGAAGCAGGTGGGTGACCACTGGAGTATTTCTTTGCTTTGCCAGGAAATCAAAGGATCTTGAAGCTGCAGCCAAGGGTAGCCAAGGATGATATTGTGGTCCTCCATAGAGGTGATGTAGAGGGACATGAACTCTGAATGTAACAGCCCCACCTGGATGTGAAGGGGGATGGTGCACCTAGTGATGAGACCCTCTCCTATGGGTCCTCTGTTGATAGCTTGCATGGTGAGTGCACTTTGGAGAGGGGTTGTTGGCAGGTTGAACCGCTGGGTAATGGAGTTGCTGACAAAGCTGGGTACGAGATAGATCCATGGGTGATTCACTTTCAGATGGCTGAACTGGCCAAGCACTTTCCTGAATGGAGGGGCGGTGTGACGATAGGTGGTCCAGGTGGATGGCTAGGTTGATGAGCCTCGGGGCATACTACGAGGGCTTGCAACATCACAGAAGCTTGTTGCGCCATTCTTGTGTTGAGGGCCACTAGCATCTGCTGATATTCTCCCAGAAGGCGTCCCTGGGCGGTAAGCGCAGTTTGTTTCACTTCCTCTGCTACATCCATAACGGCGAAGTATCCTGTCAGAGTGTAGGCACTTACAAATGTATGTGCAGAAGAAGGTGTGAAGCAAACTGTAGACAAATCCAAATCGAGAGACAGTAGTCATGGTCGGTAGCAAGTGAGGGTCGGGCGATCTGCGAACAACATGATGGAGGAAAGACAAAGGGCGAAAATGTGAGAGAGTAAGCAAAGGTCAGAAACAGAGAGGCAGTCAGAATAAACACAGCTTGGTATGAACTGAATGGAGCAGAACGATACTTCGCACTGAAGTGGCGTGTGTGCGAGACTTAAATGGGGAGAGCGGTGATTAGGGAAATGAGTGTCAGCTGAGATCAGTAGTTGGGAGACAGAGGGCGCTGTGAGACTTGGGGATTGTAGTTCGAGGTGTCTATGTTCGTAGTCAAAGCGTTCTTAGCCGATTTACTGACAATCAGAGAAAGAATAACTGTGAGAAACAGAAAGCAACACGTAATTTATTAAATATCCAATTGGTCTCTAAATCCTTTAATTTTTAATTTTATCAACTAACATGGGATGCACTTTTGAGGTTGTTAAATAATCTACATAAAATACATTTAGTCCACAAGGCCATGACTTAAATTTTTTTCTTAGGGTATCACTTAGCACACATTCCAGAAGTTGTATGGTACAGTAATGACAGCTGAAACCTTTGTGAACAACTCAACTCTGGATGTTCACGCACCCTTTTTGTGTTTGCCCACCATGACTGACAATGAAGCAAATCCATTTAGTAACGAAAGGAAATATCATCAAACTGCTCTTAATTACAGCTCTCCCACCCAATTGGCTTTACTTCCTCATATATAGCATCTGTCTAAACTTCATGAAGATCTTTTCCATGACATGCACCAGCTTGCAACCTGCACCCAATTTGTGGAATATGGAAGAACAATATTGCAGGATAATTAAAGCACTGAGCCAAGATAGTGGTAAAAATAAATGGTTCCTGCATAAGCCTGATATTAGGGGCCAGTGTACTTTCCCTCTTCATCCTTTTAGATGTGCAAGGAATGTGATAATGACACTCAATCAAAATCCGTCCTGAGGACCAGCAGACACATGATGAATATATCAGTACACTATCTTTTCTACTTAAGTGGAAACTGTAATTTTCAGAGAAAGGAGCAAAATAATAGGTGGATTACTGTGGTAAAGCAGCCATGTCCATAGCCTAAAGAGTGGGGATAAGTAGTACTCTTACTGTGTCTGAAACAGGGAAATGGAAGGTCATTGCATTTTTCCCCACTCTTTGTTATTTGTTTATTTATTAAATGTTAAACCAATTGTTAAATATTTGAGTGGCACTTCTCTCTCTCGCTCTCTCTCTCTCTGTATTCAATATTTTCCATCAGTTATTTAAGAAAGTGAAAATGTAATATATTCTAGACTCATTAAATGTGAGCTAAAATGTTTCAAGCATTTTTCTAATTTAGTTTTGATAATTATGGCCTACAGTGCAAAAAATAAAAACAATCTCAAAATATTAGAAAAATGCTAGAAAGTTTATCCCGTTTCACACAAAACATTGGTATTTTACACTGACTGTCAGCTCTACTTCTGTCCGTTAAATGTAATGGCATATTTTTGTGATGATATAACAATCATATAGTGAGCATGTATGAGGGAAGACATGTGTGTCAATATACAATGTGCAAGCAATTCAAAAGATAGTATAAACAGAGGAATGAGAAATGGTTTGAGATGACATTATGTTGTCACTGGCAGAATATGCCTACATGAGTATAGAATTATTAATTCACTCATCTTTATCATCACCTTCTGCCAAACACAGTCAGGAAAAGGAATGTAGTGGATCATCTCTTATGGTCTCCTTGAAAGAAGAAATAAAAACAGTTAGGATGTTGTGACAGACCTGAGAAAGGGAAAGCTGAGTCCTGAACCATTTGTTGACAGATTAACTCCACGTCACTTCTATTAAAACAATTGAGATGACTGCAAAAGACACCTAGCAACAAATTCAAGAGAAATATGCTTTTTCAATGGGTTTTAATCTATGTCTTTGCTCCTGGTCCTCTCTGTTTTTGTTTTAAAGACAACAACCATGGCAATAAAACACTGAATCAGAATTAATATTGAAAAATAAAATAAGTAACAAATGATTAATTATCGCAGCACAGTGGTGTAGAGGTTAGCGCTGTCGCCTCACAGCAAGAAGGTCCGGGTTCGAGTCCCATGACCGATGAGGGCCTTTCTGTACGGAGTTTGCATGTTCTCCCCGTGTCCGCGTAGGTTTCCTCCAGGTGCTCCGGTTTCCCCCACAGTCCAAAGACATGC
>JANZLB010000022.1:15577240-15588231 GCA_026167865.1 Notarius quadriscutis
ACCTGTGTCAAATTACTGGCTGTCTATTAACCTGTGTCTCTGTGTGTCTTTCAGACAGTCAGGAATGAGAGAGAGAGCAGCATCACCCCACATGTGCACACGTTTATGTGTTAGGCCGTCACTGAAAAGTGTACTAATTAAAAGAACTCACCTGTTCTGAAGCCTGTTTCCAGTTCCTCTGTCTCCCCATGAGTTCAAGAGTTGTTACACTGGTGCCAAAACCTGGGACTATGCCGCCATAGGATCCAAACCAGTCAGAAAGCTCCTCCAAATGCTCGCCGATGACATCCAGCACCAGCAGCTTGCCCTCGTCACGCTGACGGTAGATCAGGGCTGGCACTTCCAGGCTCTGCTCAAAGCCCAGGCAGAGGACCGGCAGGTGATATAGAGCTGGATCCAGTCTGCAGGTGATCCAGTGGTCTTTCCCATGACGAGCGTGCCCATCCAGCTGGCGAAGATGGGGCCACAGGACGACCCCAACACCTTCATCGAGCTGTATGAGCATGTTGCGGAGGCAAGCTCATGGCCAACCTCTCAGTGGACTGCTTGCCTACTGCCGCTCCTGTTGGGGGAAGCCCAGCTTGTGGCTCAACAGCTCCCAGCCGCTAACATGCTGGAGTACCCCCACCTGAAGCGAGCCATCCTACAGTGGATCAGCCGCGGCCCCGAAGAGCAATGCCAGCACTTCCATTTGCTGGATTATGGCAAAGTGGGCTGGCCATTCACATTCGCGCAACAGCTCCAAGATGCCTGCTGGCAGTGGCTGTTGGCCGGCGAGGATGACATCGAATCCATCATTGAGTGAGTGACACTGGAGGAGTTTGTTTTCCAGCTGCCAAGCGGGACATCAGTGTGGATCCGGTGTCACTGACCAACGTCACTGGAGGAGGTGGTCTGACTAGCCGAGGATCACTTGATGATGTATCCGGAAGCAGGCTGTGCTACAACTTCTCTCATTCTCTCACTTTAACTTTCTCCTTCTCCCCCTCCCTCTCCTCACCCCTCCCCTACCCCAGCCCCACAGAAACGGGGGCCAACTCCCCCGAAACCCACTCCCTGCACCCGTGTCTATCCCTGTGGTTCGACTCTACCTTCTCCTTCTGTGTCTGTGCTGCCATTAACCCCCCCTCTCTCTCTCTCTCTCTCTCTCTCTACAGATGAACTCATCCATGACCACCAGAACCATGAGCGGGCCCAGGCAGGTCTGCAAGCATGGAGGGAAGGCAGTGAATCAGCGCTTCTGCAAGGAGACAGGGCTACTGGTTCATGTCCCCAATGCACTTCAGGCTTCCCCGATTGAGCGGGGGCATACAGGATAGCTGTGAATATTCAAGGGGGTACATCAGGTTTTGTTGGATTCAGGTTGTAATCAACTCTGCATCAGGATGACACAGAGAATGGGGAGAGCCCTGATCCCTCTGTGGGGAATCCCTTAGGGGACTTCCCATTGGAGCAGGCATGTGATGAGTCTCTGAGATATGCCTTTAACCAAGTGAAAGTAATTGATGGCCAAATCCTCCAGCCTAACATTGCGCCTTCCTTTCTGTACTTTTGTATTATTAAGGATAGCCTCTATCAAGTGATGCAGGACACTCAAACTAAAGAAAAGATAGCCCAGTTGTTGATCCCATAGAGCTGCAGGGAACTTTTATTCCACGTGGCTCATCATAATCCTATGGCTGGGAATTTGGGGCAGGATAAAACACTAAATCATCTCATGGCCTGTTCCTATTGGCCAGGAATTTGCACCGATATCTGCAGGTGGTGTGCGGCATGTTGTGAATGCCAGCTGGTAAATCCAGCAGCTACACCAAAAGCGCATGTACGCCCATTGCCACTGATGGAGATCCCCTTCGAAAGAATTGGCATGGATCTCATCGGGCCATTAGATTGATCTGCATGCGGGTATTGCTTTGCATTAGTTATTGTGGATTATGCAAAGCAATACCCAGAAGCAGTGCCTCTCTGCAATATCTCAGCATGCAGTGTTGTGGAGGTGCTCTTCCGCGTTATCTCCCAAGTTGGGATTCCAAAAGAAATCCTGAAAGATCAAGGCACGACGTTTATGTCATGCACACTGCATGAATTATACGAATTATTGATTATTAAATCGATTTGTATGTCATCTGCAAATGGACGGGCTGGTCGAACGATTTAACCAAACACTTAAGAACATGATTCATAGGTTTGTTCATGGGGATGCTAAAAATCGGGACAGGTGGCCCAACCTTCTATTGTTTGCAGTTTGTGAGGTCCCATAAGCCTCCACCGGGTTTTCCCCTTTTGAATTGCTGTATGGATGCAAGCCCCATGGTGTCTTAGACATCATTAAAGGAAATTGGGAGGAGGGGCCTTCTCAAAGCAAAAAACAAAATTCAGTATGTTCTTGAGCTGAGAGCAAAACTCCACGCACTGAGTCACATAACCCAGGAGAATTTGCTACAGGCCCAAGAACATCAATCTCACCTGTACAACAGAGGGGCATGGCTAAGGGAATTTGCACTGGGAGATAAAGCCCTCATTTTATTGCCCACCTTAAGTTCAAAATTGCTCACCAAGTGACAAGGGCCCTTTGAGGTCACATGGCAAATTGGGGAGGTCGACTATGAGGTCAAACGGCCAGATAGGGGTGACGTCAAATTTACCACCTCAATCTCCTGAAACCATGGTGAGAGGAGCTTCCTGTGGCTCTGGCGATGGTAGTGCTGGAGAGGGCGGAGCAGGGACCAGAGGTAAGTCCAAAAAGTGTGGCCCAATTCACCCCAGTCCCCTGTGGAGAACACCTCTCACCATCGCAGAGAGCACAGGTAATTAGGTTACAGGAGGAATTCTCCAATGTGTTCTTGCCCCTCCCTGGTCACACTAACCTCATAGAACATCACATTGAGACTCCCCCAGGGGTGGTGGTGCATAGCCGCCCATATTGGCTCCCCGAACACAAGAAAAATGTGGTTCAGGATAACTTTAGGCTATGTTTAAGATAGGAGTAATTGAGGAGTCACACAGCGACTGGAGCAGGCCGGTGGTCTTGGTTCCCAAGACCGATAGGTCGGTCCTGTTCTGTGTAGACTATAGAAACGTCAATGCAGTGTCTAAATTTGATGCATATCCGATGCCCCGCATTGATGAACCGCTCAATTGGTTAGGCGTGGCTCGCTTTTACTCAACACTGGATTTGAAAAAGGGATATTGGCAGATCCCCTTGACTCCATTATCCTGCGAGAAAACAGCCTTTTCCACTCCATTTGGCTTTCACCAATTTGTCACCCTCCCTTTTGGGTTGTTTGGGGCTCCCGTGAAGTTTCAGCATCTCATGGACTGAATTCTCTGTTCCCACAATGCGTATGCAGTGGCCTACTTAGATTATATAATAATTTATAGTAATGATTGGGAGCGGCACCTACAACATCTGAGAGCAGTTCTGAGGTTGCTGAGGCACGCTGGGCTCACAGCAAACCTGAAGAAATGTGCAATGGGACAGGTGGAAGTACGGTATCTGGTCTTCCACTTGGGTCATGAGCAGGTGCGTCCCCAAATTGATAAGACTGCAGCAATTGCAGCCTGCCTGCAACCTAAGACCAAAAAGGGAGTGAGGCAGCTCCTGAGGCTGGCTGGCTATTATAGGTGGTTTGCACCTAACTTTTCGGATGTCACCAGCCCGCTGACTGACCTCATTAAAAAGGGGGTGCCAGATCTGGTCTAGTGGACGGAGCCGTGTGAACAGGTTTTTGCTCAGGTAAAGGCAGTTTTGTGTGGGGGCCTGCTGTTACATTCTCCTGACTTTTCTCTCCATTTTGTTTTACAGACCAATGTGTCGGACAGAGGGCTGGGGGCTGTTTTGTCACAGTTGGTGGAGGGGAAGGAGCATCCGGTGCTGTACATCAGCCACAAGCTCTCCATGCAAGAGTCAAAGTAAAGCACAATAGAGAAGGAGTGTCTGGCCATTAAGTGGGCAGTCCTCACTCTTGGCTACTACCTGCTAGGATGCCCATTCACCCTCTGTTCCGACCATGCCCCGCTCCAGTGGCTCCACTGCATGAAGGATGCCAACACACAGCTCACTTGTTGGTATCTGGCCTTTCAGCCCTTTAAATTCGAGGTGGTCCACAGGCCGGGGGCACAGATGGTGGTGGCAGATTACCTCTCCCGCCGGGGGGGGGGAGTCAGCTGCAGGCCGGACAACTCCCAGGCCTGAGTCAGGCGGTGGGGGTATGTGGCAACGGGGGCATGGTCAAGTGTCGGCTGTGAACAGCATGGAGACAGGTTGGACCAGTGGGTAACATATGATGAGGTGCACCTGTGTCAAATTACTGGCTGTCTATTAATCTGTGTCTCTGTGTGTCTTTCAGACAGTCAGGAATGAAAGAGAGAGTTGTGACACCCCATCGCGTGTGTATTTGTCTCTGAAAAGTGTACAAAAATAAAAGAACTCACCTGTTCTGAAGCCTGCTTCCTGTTCCTCTGTTTTCCAAAGTTAAAACGTTGTTACACCAACCAATAGGATAAATGTGTTATGAAATAACACCCTGATCAGCACCACGCTGGCACCAAACCAGCAAGGGCTCTATTCTTGCTTAGTTTCATTATTTCCCACTATAGTGGTGCAAATGGATGATGCATGCTGATGACGTTTTATTCTTGTATATTGACTTTGTGTCGTAGCCTAAAATTTAGTAGGTGTTTTCATCGTACAGTCTACATCCATAAATTTGATGTCGTACCCAAGTTTATTAGATTGATGTTGCAAAGTGTGGCTTGCAATAAACTTCTAAGATTACTAAAATCTCACAGTCTGCAGGCACCATATAGTAACTCAATTAAGCACTCTTTATAACCGTGCCAAGCAGAAAAGCATCTCAGACTGTACAACACACTGTACAACACTTTCCATGAGGTAGATGGGCTTCAACAGGAGAAGATCATATCAGGTTCCACTCCTGCCTGCCAAGAACAGAAATCATGGGCACAGACTCATCCAAACTGGACAGCTGAAGGCTGGAAAAAGACCAGGTGTTTTTTATTCTAATCTTTAAGCGACCAATTTCAGTAAGCTTGGACCTATGATATCTCTTTTTTTAATCAATGGTGGCATTCTCTATTCCTTCTTCTTCTTCTTTTGTATGATGTACACAAACCACAAAATCTACAAAGTCAAATCCAGGGACAATATCCAGGCAAGGGTGACATCGGTTGTTCTGTCCAGCTCTTTGAATCCCCCAGTGAAATACCGTATATGGCAATCATTCACAATGTGGTGAATTGTCTGGTGTTGGTGACCACAGTTGCAGGCAGAGCTGTCTGCCATCCCCCATTGATGCAGACGGTATTTTTTTCTTGCATGGAGGGTACGTATATGGTTCAATGTCTGCCACTCCTTGCATGGGAGGTTTAAACCATTTGGCTTCACTGTGGGATCTGTAATGGTGATGTGGTCCAGTTGGGGCTGGCATCTGCCTATGCCCTGTGACATTTGGTTTTGACATCAAAGTTGTCCAGAGATTCAAAAGACAGCCAGGCTTGCGAGACTTTAAATGCATGGTTGGCAGGTTGTTGAGGTCATCATGAACGGGAAGGTCAAGGTTGGCCTCAATGGCAATCATGTCCTTCATTATTCTTTCCTTTCTGTGTATGTTGGGGGAGTGATGTGAGAGAGGACAGGGAGCCAAAGAAGAGGAGTTGATTTCAGTGTCCCTGTGACCACCTGCATTGCAGAGTTGAAGAGAATATCAACTTTTTGGTTTGGCAGCTGTTGGCCCAGGTTGTTGAGCAGTACTCTGCTGTTGAGTAGACTAGGGCTAGACTTGCAGTGCAAACGGTGTTTGCCTTGGATCCCCAACTGTTACCTGCAAGCTTCCTGATGATGTTCACCCTTGACTTCAGTTTGTCAGTTACCTTCTTCAGGTGTTCACGATATGTGAGGGTGTGATCAAGCATGACCCCAAGGTATTTTGGAAACTAGGGGGCAACAAGGGGTGGGAGATTGCAACCTTCACATGGTCCACCCTGTTCTCGACTAATGCAATCAAACCGACATACACCATCTACACACAATCTCTATTCCTGCTGTTGAAGTTGAATTCAGCTGGCTCTGTGAAAAGGATGATACTTGTCTTAGCCCTGTGTCGGGGAAAGAACATTTCCAAATCCAGTTTCATTGGCATCGATATCAACTACAGTGAGGAGTGACAAGACAGGATGCTTGTGTTTGTAAATGCCACTCTTTAGGCTGTTGAATGCTTTGTCTGATAGACACTTCCTTGTACTTCCCTTTAGAAGAAAAGAAGTGAGTGGAGTTGCAATTAAACTGAAACTTCTTATGTAGAGTTTATCACCTGTAAGTGATATTTTATGATCAACCAAATCTGCATTGATCAAAAGGTGCAGTCTCTTTTTTGGCACCTAGAATAATGAAGACTACAACAGGGGGCAGAGTGTTTTTGTTGCCTCTGGCTTGCTCATTAGAGATCAGTCTAAACATCTATATCCAGACTTCTGTAAATCTGCTTTGTGTCCATTGTTAAAAGCACCATATAAATAAAAATTTAATTGAATTGAAGTTTACATTTACCAATCTGACTAAACAAGTACATTAGCAAAGAACAGCATCCCCAATCCATTAGTGGAGTCATCAAGATTAAGTGCACTTAGCCACAGGTGCACAAGTCAGGAGACTGTTGGGGCTGCCAAACTGGTACAAGTGTTTTTCAAATGGTCTTTACATTCGGTACCCTACAGAGGGTACTGTACTTCAGAATTTTCACTTTGAAGGAGCTTTTTTCAAATTACTTTTTACTAAGGTTCCTCCTTAATTTATTTCATAGTGCCTGTTTTCAGGATGGTTTCATGATTTGTTGGTAAATATGTGAGGTCGAATAGAATTGTTCAGAGTTATGTTAGCATCCTCATAGCAAGGCTGAGGGTTAAAAAAACATGGTGATATGTTTGATCTATGGGAACAAAATAAATGAGACCATCAATGACGATGTAGCTCACTCTGACCCCGTCTAGTCCAGAAAGAACAGTCTAAAGTGGGCCACCTTGCGTAATAAATGTTTCAAACTCTATACACTATATATAAGCTATATATAGATGCTATATCCACCCTAAGAATACCGACCTATTTGGCAGAAAGAATCCAAAACAGCGAGGAACTGACCAAGAAGAAGTGATTTTTGTTGAACTGCTCAATAAGGCTTAATTAGTCCATAATTTTATTAATAATTGTAATTAAGCAAATCTGGGTAGAAGTTATATACACCCTAGGTACCCCTACCTTCATGCCAGAAAGAATCAAAATCGGTGTAGAATTGAGGGAGAAGAAGCGATTTGTGTGGAAACTGCTCGTTAGGGATTAATTAGTCCATATCTTCATTATTAATTACAATTATGCAAATTTGGCTAGAAGTTATATGCACCCCAGGCTGATCTACCTTCCTGCCAAAAAGAATAAAAATTGGTGAAGAATTGAGACAGAAGAAGCAATTTTCGTTAAATGTGGATGACGGATGACAGACAGATAATGGACAACACATCAGCTCATCGCCTGTTGGCCGGATGAGCTAATAATAAAAACTAATGAAAATTTAAAAACTACGATAACTCCGCCCCTAATACTGCACCCACCCAATTTTTTTTAGCACCAGCTTCCATTGAACCTCCAACAAAGTTTGCGAAGGTCATTATGTGTGAAATACAATATGGTGCCTTTGCATTATGTGTTTTTCATTTACAACTAAACAGGACCTAAAGCACATAACTAGCTAGTTCAGGATTTTGGATGATTTTAGATGATTAGCTCAATTTCCAAATGTTTTGGCTGATGTCCTAAATTTGGGATTGAGGAAAACTGTGTATGTTTAATTTTTCCCTGAATATTGCGAAGCTTCAAAATTGCAAAAATACTCCTGGAAATATTTTACTCCTTGCACTTGCATGGATATGAACAGTGTTGGGTTTCATTAACAGCGCTACTTTTGGAAATTGTTCAAGTTTGACTGTGAGATGTTCAATGAAATGTGAAATTAGCGCTCGAGTTGGATTTTTTTTTTTTTTTTGACCAGATGGCTTGACTTGTTTTGCATTATCAATACAAAATGAGGAATTTCAATACACGGTTGTCTTGCCACTAGCTTCAGCTGTAGCATTTCTGCTAGGGTTTTGTGTGTGTGTGTGTGTGTGTGTGTGTGTTCTACACATGGCTACCATCCTGAGAAATCATTGACTTTTAACTTTTTATCTGTGTCCTTTCACGTAGCGTCTTTTATCCTTGTCATCTTACATGTTTACTGTAGTTAAAAGGGACTGAATAAATTAGCATGTAGCAGCTAGTGTTCTAATCCTTTCTCTGGATAACACAGATTTAGATTTTCATGCACCTTTAAAAATAGATATTTTAAATGCCTGATTTGTGTCTACTACAATAGAAATCATACAGTGGATCAGATCCGGCACCATCTGATCAATAATCTAAGCACAACGCAGCCCATTTCTCTCCCGCACTCAAAAAACGTTCTGTGTAATTGTTTGTGCTCCGTAATATCCATTTTGGGTTAAATGACTTGGAAGAGCAGGGCGTGCAGCGAGTTAATAGAGACATGTTGTGTTTGTGTGAGGCTAAAGGTGCATACAAACTAATGTCATGCAGAAACACACTCAAGCTGTGAGGTCAAAGAAACCCAGCATTCCTGCGTCACCTGCTCCGTGATGGGCTAACAGCAGCCGTGTGTGTGTGTGTGTGTGGACACAAAGGTTGGCTATCTAAATGTGAAGAATAATAATTTAGGATAATTTCTCTTTGAACCTTCATTTACGTCACTATAATACACAACACTCGATACACAAGCAAGGAATATCGAAGTGAATACAGTAAGTTACACAAAGTTCCATGAACCCTAAAATTAGTTAATCAATCAAGATACGGTTGTGTTTGTAGCTTGTATTGGAGGTACTGTATATCTCACACTATATCATTCCCAATGTGGTGACCGATTTTGTCCTCCATGATGTAAAGAACGCTGAGGGTTCAATACAGGTTTCAGCTAATCAGCTAACTAGCTAATCAGCTAATTCCGGTGTACCGACGTGTCTGCAAAAAAAAAAAAATTCAGGTTCTCCCAGTGATCTGACACTTCTCTTGATCTGACAGACGCAGCTTTCACTCTAACCCACACCAAGGCCTACTAGCCATTAAGCCAATCAAAAATAGGGTAGGGACAGGTCTTGGGTTTTGGCCAAACAGATTGATAGAGATTCAGCAGTTAATCCACGTGTGAATGTGTTTCCCACACTGGCAACGCGAAACATAGCCTAGGTCATGGAACGCAACTTTATGAAGCCAGGGGAAAACACCAAAAATATCGATAAAGGCATCAAGAATAAATGGCGCTGGGCTTGGGTAGAGGAGGTGGGTAGAGACGAAAAGCCCTTTGGAAGCTGGTGTCAAAAGTTCCGGCAACCAGGAGCATGTTTCTGCACTTTGTGCGCAAAGAAAGGTGGGTAGAGACCTTATTATTTGGAACTAGTGGGAGAAAAGTGCTGTCACGGCACGAATTAAAGCCTAGTTATCAAGCAGCTATCCGAGCAATCCAACACATCTCACGTTTGCCAGGGGCAACAGCCACGGCAGATATCCGACCCTCAATGACGGATCGCGTGGCTGATTTAAAAATTTGCTTGTGCTCCTTCATTGTTGAGTTTGACCTGTCATTTACTATTGCTCATCCACTCGTCACTTTGTGTCAGAAATTAGCGGAGGATAAACCCGCCCTCACGCATCTGTCCGTCTCAAGGCAGCATGCAAGCTATCTTATTACACACGGCATCTCGCCAGAGTTTAAGAAAAATCTGTCCGACAAGCTAAAGAATGCCATGTTTTCACTCAATATCGATGAGGCCACGGACAAAAGGATGGATAAAATTCTTAATATTCTGGTCCGATTTTATGACGAGGATGCAGGCAGTGTAAAAACGCAGCACCTTGCCAGCAAAAGAGTAAACATAGCAAATGCCCCAGCATTGATGCAGGAACTGAAAGATGTCCTGCAGTCATACGGGCTGGAGTGGGGACAAGTCACCAGTATTCTCTACTGGACAACTGTGCAGTAATGAGAGGAAAGAAATCTGGGCTTGAGACTCTAGCTAGGAAGGAGAATCCTAATCTGCTGGACATATCAGGAGACACTGTGCACATGGTGTCCAATGCCCTCATGAAACCGTTTAGCGCAGAAGTGGAAGATTTTTGCTCTGATCTTTATTATGACACAGAGAAGTCACCTAAACAGAAGAAGACTTCCTCACAATTTCAAAGCTTACTCCATCTTCCCCCCAAGAGCTTGATAAGGCCCATCAGTAACCGATTCATTCAAATGCTGGAGGTGTGCAACAGGGTGAATGAGCTCCTGGATGTGCTAGTGGTGCACTACTACCATGTGCTGGATCCAAACGAAGAACACAAATACAGGTAATACAAATCATTTTAATAACAAATTTTAAAGTGTCTTAATTTTTTGCTTTGTTTTAACCCTTGTGGGATGTAGACCTAATGACGTACCATCTTTTAATATAGCGTAGAATGGCTAGGTGTTATTCAGGAAGTAGCAAATTAGCAGCATATTAGGCGTCTATACATCTATTTACAAATGTATGGGGCTGTGTGTGTGTGCTACAGAAGGCTTCTGTATCAAGTGTTTGAGAGACATGAGCTCACAGTTGAGGAAAAGGCCAGGATACAAGTTCTTCAGCAAGAGCAGGCAGCAGTATCCCTATCGGGAACGCAGGTTAACCAAGATCGAAAGGCACGGATCTCTATGCTCTTTACAGAGTTTGAAAGAATGGAGGTCATGATCGACTTATTCAGAGGTATTTTATGACTAGGCAAACTCACTGCAACTTAAAATGTTATTTTTAATATGTGGTTGCAGGCCCTGTGATGACCTGGCGACTTGTCCAGGGTGTACCCCGCCTTTCGCCCGTAGTCAGCTGGGATAGGCTCC
>JANZLB010000022.1:17017534-17027794 GCA_026167865.1 Notarius quadriscutis
TCTGATGATGTTTTAGGTAATATTTATGCAGAAATATAGAAAATTCTAAAGGGTTCACAAACTTTCAAGCACCACTGTATCCCACCCCTTGACAGGTGCCATTGTAATGAGATGATCAATGTTCTTCACCTGTCCATGGTCATAATGTTATGGCTGATCAGTGTATGACTCTGAAGCCATCCACAAGCGCTCATGAACCATGGAGCTTTCTTTTTCTCCTGATGTTCTCCATAAGCAACAGCCACCCAGAAGTTCATCATGGCCATCAGCTTTGAACAAAGGACCACACCTGCTCTCCAAAACTAAGCAAGACAAAGCCTAGCAGAGAGCATTTGTGATTCAGGATCCCAAAAGAACATATTCAGTGCAATCACAGTTACTCAAACACCTTCTGTTTGCCCTAGTAAACTGTGTTTTTCCACAACTTAATTGTTGTATTCAAGAGCTGGAGAAATCTCAGTTCCTCAGTTTGGGCACACTAGTTATTTTTCAGGAGTTGGGGTGGGGCTTGGGTTGGGAAAAATGTTGTCCCTGTTTTGAGCAACCCAGTAAAGAATGTTTCTGTTGCAGCCATACTTGTTTGCTGTAGAAAGAAATATGCAGCAGCTATGATGAAAGAGAAAATACAAACATGTTTACATTTTCAAGCACTGGGAGCTTCTGTGAAGACAAAAATGTCTGTCATTTCTGAGTTTAGAAACTCTCATCTCAGTTTCACTCACTAGTCAGACATGTCTTTCAGTTCAGTGTGTCAGCTTTTCAGAAACGGTACAGGGAAATTGATCGACTATTTAGTCTGCTTAGCCCTCAGGCATTTTTTGCTTGCCTTCACAAACCTTCTGTCCCTCTTTTGAAACTGTATTGCTCCCTTTTGACTTGACATTCTTCACTTGTTTTCCCTCTGGGCAAATAATTTGCAGGACCACCCCAATCTCAGAGCAGACTTCCTCTCCAGGGCTGGCCCTCTGGTAAAAGGACAGAGGTTTTACTCCCAAGTAGCAGAAAGGATATGGGATCAGTTTGGCAGGGCTGACATCAGTCTCTGCACATCCAAAGAAAACATATTAGCTGCTGCTTTCTCCTTTGATGAATCACAGAGCATCTATATACTTGTATACTATGTACTGGCACACAGGTGTCCAAAACCCCTCTTGCCATATTGGAGAGGGTTACTTCTATGTGTAGAACCTGTTGGTTACATTAGTGGCCATGAAAATCATGCTTTCTAAATATTTAATCTCCAAGAAAAGAGCCCTCAAACTTTCCCTTGCATAGGACCTCCTATCTCAGGTAGGAGATCATTTGGTTCAGTGGGGGTGTCTGAGGTCTAAAAGCTTTCCAATATTCAGAATTCAAGGGTGTTGTCTATGTGAGGACCCTATTTTTATAGGTGGTGAGTGTTCATGCAATGGTGACAAGGGAAAGCTCTTGTACGTTTCCACTTCTCTACTGTGGATGTTTCAATATATTCCCTAAATATTTTTTGGAGCAAGGACTCTCATTCTTGACAAAAATATATCTGGCTATAATATTTGCTCATCTTGGGAGCTTTGAAAGGGTAGTGCTAATGGCTCACACTCTTGCCACACACTTTGTATGAGGGCTGTGCTAATTGCTCCATCACGGGATTTACCGCTCATGCTTTAGGCACTATGGGGTTCCCTATTTGAGGCTCTGTTGTGAACATAGTAGACATTGAATATCTTGCATGTAAAGTGGCACCACTCTTTTCTTCATCAAATCATGTGGAAGATCCTCATGTGTTGTTCGAGCATCCTGCCTGTACCTGGTTTGCACCAGGGGACTCAAGGGTAATATAAAACTCTGATGCAGTCTATGTAACTAAGGTTTCACCCATGAACTATCATTCCATGGCATTTTAGCTGCATGGCATTTGTGCTACAATCCTGCTCTGTTTGATGCTAAAGGATGTGAAACACTGTATTTTGTATTTATTGTGCCCAATGCATGCTTTATCAATGTACTTTATGCAAACAGGATTTCACCATAAGAGACCAGTTGTTGGTCTCATTTGCTAATCCAGCTTGAGGCAAAGCACTGTCTAAACAGCATCTCTGTCACTCTGAGATGCTGTTTACAGCCATGACCTCAACCCCATTTATCACTTTTGGGAGGTGTTAGAATGCTGACTGAGTGCCAGGCCTTCTCACTAATCAGTACCACTAATGCTCTTGTAGTTGAATGGGTACAAATACCCATAGCCACGCTCTAAAATCCAGTGGAAAGCCTTCCTAGAATACTGGAAGTTATTATAGCAGCAAAGGGAAGACTAAATCTGGAATGGGATGTTCAAGCAGATATGGGTGTGATTGGTCAGATGTCCACATATTTTTGTCATAGTGTATATCTCTGATGGAAAGGTATAAGGTGTAAAACATTGTAAAACACTGGGCTGCCTGCACAGCAGTCATAGCTCAGTGAAGAAAGAAATTGAAAGGAGACAGTGATGAAGTGCAGAATGAACAGAAATGCAGACAGACCGACCTTACCTTTGATAAGTAGACTCACTCATAGATTTCTTCATCAAACTCAGAAATCTACTGCATAACCTAAGTGGACCCACCAAACTGTTGCTCAAACCACTTGTTTGTGATGGGAAGCCTATGCAGCTGAGAAGCACTGAAATTCCACCATGGAATGCTGAGAATGCTTAATGATAGGCCTGTGTTAACATTGTGGAAAGCAGGTTCATTATCTGCACTAAGCATCCACTGCTGCCCCAGCTGCCAGCCAGCTTTGACAGAAAACATTGCCAACATTAATTTGACCAACACTGCAGATGACCAAGCACAGACCTTTCCTGTATCCCATACTAGCAACATGCTAGAGTATCAATGTGTACTTGCCACTATATTATTACATTACAGGCATTTAGCAGACACTCTTATCCAGAGTGATGTACAACATACCCAGAGCAACCTGGGGGGGTTGCTACTGAGCATCAAAGTACACTTACCCTTGCAACATTCTCCTAAAGGTATTGGTGGCTCACCTTTGGGTCCAGCTGTTACACAATATATTCATGTAGTACTTGCTCATATCCAATTCGAACAGGACCATGGCCTCATCCATGAATAAGCTTATTCCAGATTCACCCCACCCCCCTTTTTTTATTGGGATAGATGGAATATTGGTAATTGGTAAGGGCACTCTGGACTGCCCTTAATACCAGTATATTACTGTATGTATCTGACCCTCTGTCTGTCCTTTACTACATCTTAGGATTGTGTTATCTGCCTAATTCTGTCAAGAAATGCAATTTGTGTCACACTTTTATCAATACACATTATCACAAGGCAGATTTACAGAAATCCAGATGTAAATTTAGATTCCTACTGAGCAACTAAGAGGCAACAGTTGCAAGGAAAAACTCCTGAAACAACATGAGGAAGAAACCTGGAGAGGAACCAGACTCAAAAGGGAACCCATCCTGTTCTGGGTGATGGAGGATCGTGGGATTATGAGTCATTACTCTTCTATAACAGTATGCTTTAAAGGTAAACATAACTAAGTGTATTGGAAGGATGCCTTCTCAGTTGAGGATATTTTGAATGAGTTCTGAAAAGATGAGATTTCGGCATAAACAGTTTTTGGGAAGTGCAAATAGTCCATTCTTATGGGACTATGTGCCATACTGTTGTGTTGGTGACTGAGGGATTAAGTGTACTACCAAAATGGACCCTGAGCATACATATTTCTTGGTTTGCCTTTTCCTATTTTAAGTTTAGATAAGTAGATTAGCTGTGGAGCACTCATTTTGTGAGTGCAAATCACACCCTCAATTCAGTGACATGGAGAGTCATTGTGGGACTCTCAGAAGTATGAAGAATGCTGAGAACCTGAGCTTCTGTTTTCCACTAGATAACTGCCTGCTAAAAACTCTTGGGTAGAAGTGGAATAGTAGGAGATGAGGATGTGATGATGTGGAAACTTCCTTACTAGTGGTGAAAGAGACAGATGGATTTTTATTTATTTTATTTTTTTAGGAAGTTGACTAGATGGAGCTTCGGGAATGGTCTTTCTCCCAAACAATTTCACAATTGTGGTAACTAACCTGGTGGTGGTTCAGTGGATAAGGTTCATGATCAGAAGGTCATGAATTCATGGCAAAGCAGCTATGTTTTTTTTTTCCCCATGCGCAAGAACCAACTGTTGTATCACTCTGGATAAATGTGTTACTCTAAAGGGCAAATCTTCTCAAATGACGCACAGGAGTAGTGACACATATTTCAAAACATCTTTAAGAAATTTGATTTGACAAACTTGTGCAAAAGATAACCGTGCACTTTCATGTCATGGTACAATTGGGAGCATTCCTGCTTTGTAAATGAACTTTCTTAAACTTCTGTGGTGCGTATTTATTACACCTGAACACTCTTAAGTAATTGCAGCCAAGTAAATGCTTAAAGGACGATGGCTCTGCAGGTGGCAATTTGCCGGACCATCGGATATCAGGTGATCTGACAGTCTAATGCCGTCAGTGTCCTGTCACACTAGATGCAGTGTAGTGGTAAGATGCAAGTGTGTGTGTGTGTGTGTGTATGTGTGTGCACGTGCATGTGTATTTGTTCTTGCTGAGCGGTGGCAGGAAAGCCAACACCATGTGTCTCCCCCCCCCATTCTTCTCCTCTTCACTTAATTATTCACTGGAAGTTGTAGCTTGCAGTCTGCATAGATGAATGAAGTAGAAAAGAGTGAAGGAAAGATAGAAAGTAGATAATGAAACCTCAGATGGAAGAATCACAAAAGGGCATGTAAGGAATAAAACACTTGGGGGCATGCTATTATAGGAAAATAATCCATGACAGCATGGTGTGATGTCACACATCATGAAGTTTCTTTACTACCCTGAAGTTTTTATTTACAATTAGAGTTTGTATTTGCAATATTATTGGTCAGATAATAAAATAAAACAAGTTTCAGCTATAATTTGAATCACGGGTTTGTAGTGGGTTTGGAATTCTTCAGAATGCTTAACTTTTTGCACACTTAATAAATGACTTATTTTACACACAATAACCCATAATGAAGTGAAAACTTTTTTTTTTAATTCTAACTTGACCAATCCCTCACAGCAGTTGAAAAGAATTACATTTTCATAACAGTAGATGTCATTATTGTACAACACTTGAATACAGAGACCTAGATAAATGGTCCATATCAATTGGAAATGATAAAGCAAGAATTATACTAAATGCACCAATGCCAATGTTAAAATGAATGGCTTTAAGACAAGAAATTCCAAGAGTGTAAACTCTACGATAATCACTTGTTGTTTCTATAAAGAACGCAATCCTGGGGGATTACCCAGCCTTCTATCCGAAGTACTCTACAGCACCTAGATAATGTGACTACAGCATCCAGGAACAGATTTCACATGCAGTGAGTTTCATCTTTGCTCTAGTCTCAGTTAAACAATGTGTTTAGCTTTACATTAACTAACTAGCAGCATTTAGAATCTTGATAGTGTATAAAATATGACTTCCATGCTGAAACTCCTAATTCAGTTCAATATTTTATAAAGAACTCAGGCCTACATGTTACTTGGGTCTATTTCCATTTTAGTTTGTTTGCTGTAATGCGAGCAAACATCTGCCTTGGGTTCACTACTTTTGCTGACATTCTCATGTCTGCAGTCTTATAAAGTTCTGTCTGCCATTTTGATTGAAAACAAGTTAACTACATCAAAAGGAATGGGTCAGGCCTTATGTAAATAGGCAGGACAAAAAAAACCCAGATTGATATAAAAATATCAGAATTGTTCATCAAGGACCACCATGTAAATACAGATTAAAGATGCTAGCTCAGCTTTCCTTGAATCCTCTGCGCCAGATAGCGAGTCAACATTTTGGATGCTAGCGATGTTTTTGGAATAATCCTGTGACATCCTAGTCTATAGATCTTAAACTTTGACATGAAATGGAAGATATTTTGTTAAACTATCTATATTTTAAATTCTTTTGACTGATCCATTCCGTTTTGACACAGTTATTCGGTTATTATGGACCAGAACCAGGCGGCCACGAAGGAAAGAAAAGATAAAGCATATTTTGTTCGAAGTTTCCAGCGTATGATGCATCGATGACAAAAAAATTCAAGATGGGTTTCGAAGGGATCACAAACAGTAAATTTACAGAGGTTTTGCAGCACAGAGAACTAACAGAGTAGAGGTCATGTGCTTTCAAAACAGAGTGGCTTGTATGTAAACAAAAACAATGAATTGGATTCTGGGAAGGGTGAGCTGGTCCCTTTAAACTGGACCGTGGCACAGACAGGGGTTTTGAGGACCTAGAAGTGGTGTGGTGTAGATGAGGTCCAAAATACTAAGTGGAACATTTATATATGTTACAACAGCCTATCAAAGCCACACAACACATGTAAGATTTGTACAGTTTATGATCAGATCATATAGGGGAAAATTCAAAACCTAAAAATGTTGAGTTCACTCAGTCCTCATAAGTACACTAATACGTGTACACATACATGCACTTCATACCTTGTAAGGCCCTTCATTGGAGTAATTATTAATGCATCCCATTTAACCTGAGTAAGCCCCAGCTAATTTTTTTTTTTGCCTCAGTTAAATTATTTTTTAAATAAAAACTTTTTTTTTTTTTTATAGATATCTCTATCCTTGTGGGGACATTTTGTCCCTACCATAATATAAAAACAGTCTCTTTCTCTCTAAGTAAATGCACTCAGATGCTGAGTCACAGTACTATCATATTTGTGTGTGTGTGTGTGTGTGTGTGTGTGTGTAGGAAATGGGGGAGTGTTTTATATCCTTAGAGCCAGTATAGATTAAATTCTTGATTACCAGCTTTCTAAATCTTGTCTTAGCAAGATTTAGCACTGAGAAAGACTGAGGACACACACACACACACACACACACACACACACACACACACACACACACACACACACAGGAGCTGGAGGAGGACTATTGGTCATGGTTGACCAAATGTTGTCTTTCTTGGCTTTAAACTACATCATGCTGCTCTTCTGTAATGTATGCTCTCGCTCTTTGAGGACTTGTCAGTGGAGTACTTGATATAATCTGAGTGAAGAGAATGATTTCCGACTGAAGCCTACGGCTACAGCTTTCAACATGCACCACACACACACACACACACACACACACACACACACACACACACACACTTTGGCGTAGTGTCACTTGGCTTGAGTTCTGTCATGTCACCTTGAAGTGGGTAAAAGATAAATAAAAAGGAAACGACAAGAGTGCTGAAAAAAACAAGACTAGCAGGCTTCTTGCACATTCTGAACAACCTGAATTATAGAATAGTTATGGAAGACACCTGAAAGTGAGAAAATGGGTGAAATGTACTGAACACAGTGAAATCCAGAGAAATTGCATATTTTAGTGTAGCTATCATTATGTACAGGGCCCTCCACAATTATTGGCACCACCTTTTGGTGTGAGTCGCTTCATGCCACTGAAAAAATGAGAAAAATCCAATCTTTAATTAAAATAAATTCATTCAGAGAAAAACAATTCACTCATCAAGAAAATAAAACAAACAAACAAACAAACAAACATGTGACACTATTATTGGCACCCCTGTATTTAATACTTTGTTCACCTTCCTTTTGTTAGTAAAACAGCACCTCTCCTATAACATTTTATAAGGTTGGAGATACAAAGCAGGGCATCGGAGACCATTCCTCTTTACACAGTCTCTCCAGATCATCTAGGGTCCTCGGCCCTCTCTTGTGCTCTCTCCTCTTCAGCTCACCCCACAGGTTTTCACTGGGGTTCAAGTCAGGGGGAGGTCATGGCAGAAGCCTGAGTCTGTGCTCAGTGAACCATTTGTGTGTTGATTTGGACATATGCTTTGGATCATTGTCCTGCTGAAAGATCCAGTGACGACCCAGTTTTAGTTTCCTGGCAGAGGCAGCCAGATTCTGATTTAAAATGTCCTGGTGTTTCATGGAGTCCATGATGCCATGTACCCTAACAAGGTTTCTTGGACCTTTGGAGGAAAAACAGTCCCAAAACATCACAGAACTTCCACCTTATTTTACAGTTGGGATTGGGTTCTTTTCATTAGAGCCATACTTCTTTTCACACCAAGGCCACTTTGAGTGTTTATTGCCAAAAACCGCCATTCAGACCATCGAACACGGTTCCAGTCAAAGTTGTAGTAGCATTTCACAAACTCGAATTTTATTTCATTGTCTTTAGTTCTCTTTTCAACTTCAATTTTAAACTGGAATTTTATCCATCCATTATCTTTAGCCGATTATCCTGTTCTACAGGGTCACAGGCAAGCTGGAGCCTATCCCAGCTGACTATGGGCGAGAGGCAGGATACACCCTGGACAAGTCGCCAGGTCATCACAGGGCTGACACATAGACACAAACAACCATTCACACTCACAGACGGGTGATTTAGAGCCACCAATTAACCTAACCTGTATGTCTTTGGACTGTGGGGGAAACCGGAGCAACCGGAGGAAACCCACGCAGACATGGGGAGAATATGCAAATTCCACACAGAAAGGCCCTTGCCAGCCACTAGGCTCAAACCCAGGACCTTCTTGCTGTGAGGCGACAGTGCTAACCACTGCGACACACACACGTGTGAAATGTCCGTCCACAACCTATGACCTGACTATTTGTTCAGTTCACTGCTGCACATGCAGGCATTTTTCTTCTAATTTTTCTCACTAACTACACGTGATGTGAGTGGTAATATGGCGGCCAGATGGCTTCACTCGTCTCTACAGTGGGAAATAGTCAATGAGCCACTGAGCTTTATATAAAATCTGAAGAGCTCACAGCTTATTCCCCGCTGTAGAGATGAGTGTCCCATCGCGTGTATTTGGCTTAGGTATTAAACCGTGGTATCCGATCAAATTTGCCCCAAGAAAAGTATCTCCTGACTTTCCCCCTCTTTCATTACCTTCTCTTATTTTCTCAACTTTACCCACATTCCTTACATATCTTTATCGCACTCCCCTTTATTGTTAGTTTTTTCCTTTTCCAGTTCAGTCTCATCATTTTTTTGAATGGCTCCTTTTTACTACTATAATTATTTTTATGGAGATTATTTCAGTTTTTCTCTTATACAGTGTACCTTTCTCTTTCATATATTTCTTCTTCCTTACACACACACACACACAAGTGAAATGTCCGTCCACAACCTTTGACCTGATGAAGTTCACTGCTGCACATGCAAGCATTTTTCTTCTAATTTTTCTCACCAACTACATAAATAACTTGTCCAATTTTGTGTAGCTTCCAGTTGTCTAAATGATAGTTCCGCTCCGCAATAGGAGTGGTAAGATGGTGGCCAGAGGCTTCATTCTGACAAGCCTATGAGCTCTCCAGGTTTTATACAGAGTTCTCTTTCTTTTTAAACAATCTTTATTAATAACATGGAGTATACACACAAATGAGTACAGTAAGTACATAGTATAAGTGTATACAACATTAATACAGAAACATACATTCATCATAAACAAACACGCCAGGGGTCACAGCAAAACAGAAAGGAAAAAAAGAAAAAACTTATTCAATGAATATTTTGTAAATCTTACAAAGATCGTATGTTTTAACAGCTTTTTTATTTTCACAATCAGATATTGAGGAGATATTGTTTCACATATGCAGACAGTTCCAGAAAATTTGGTTTCTTACCTGAGAATTTAGATTTGTGTATGTAAAACTTAGACAAAATAATAAGCAAATTAATCGCGGCTAGAGATAATGAGATGAGAATCAGATAAAACTGTGAATTTAATTTCTTATCAAATTCAGTGTAGCCAAACAAGACATTTTTCCAGCATAAATTAAACTGAGGGTAAATATGATCACTGATAAAGCATGTCAGTTTGCCCCAAAGTTGTCTGGTGTGTGGGCAAGACCAAAATAAATGGACCAAGGTTTCGTTAACAGAGTCACAGTGAGTACAGTTCACATCAATGTCTTTCTTGAGCCTCAGTATATACTGATTAGTTGGGTAAAACCTGTGGAGCATCTTGAAGGATATCTCTTTGACCTTGTTAGTTAACAAAAACTTGTGAGGTAATAGCCAGACTTTTTCCCAATTAATATCTCCGACAAAGGTAGACCAATAGGATATGGCAGAAGGTGTACTCACAATGTCTTGTTGAAATAGTTGACGAATAAATTTATTCTCATCTCATTCTCATTATCTCTAGCCGCTTTATCCTGTTCTACAGGGTCGCAGGCAAGCTGGAGCCTATCCCAGCT
>JANZLB010000022.1:18167917-18178034 GCA_026167865.1 Notarius quadriscutis
CAACAATGCTTTTTCTGAGGTCCTCAGAAATCTCCTTTGTTCGTGCCATGATACACTTCCACAAACATGTGTTGTGACTTTGATAGATCCCTGTTCTTTAAATAAAATAGGATGCCCACTCACACCTGATTGTTATCCCATTGATTGAAAACACCTGATTCTATTTTTACCTTCAAATTAACTGCTAATCCTAGAGGTTCACATACTTTTGCTACTCACAGATACATAATATTGGATCATTTTCCTCAATAAATAAATGACCAAGTATAACATTTTTCATTTGTTTAACTGGGTTCTCTTTATCTACTTTTAGGACTTGTGTGAAAATCTGATGTTTTAGGTCATCTTTTTGCAGAAATATAGAAAATTCTAAAGGGTTCACAAGCTTTTAAGCACCACTGTATTTCATGTTTTGTTGGTCAACTTCCTTTCATTTGTGAATATATATCCATTCCTGTGCTTCAGGCCTGCAACACATTCCAAAAAAAAAGTTGGGATGAGGGTAATTTAGGGCTAGTAATGAGGTAAAACAAATAATGATGTGATTCGAAACAGGTGATTGCAATCATGTTTTGGAACAAAATCAGTATCCAGGAAAAGCCTAGTGTTTAAGGAGCAAAAGATGTGCCAAGGATGTCCAGTTTGTCAACAAGTACATGAGAAAATTTTCGAAATGTTTAAAAGCAATATTCCTCAAAGAAAGATAGGAAGGGATTTGCATATCTTACCCTCTATAGTACATACTATTAAATGATTCAAGGAATCTGGAAGAATTTCGGTGCATAAAGGGCAAGGGCGCAAGCCTAAGCTGAATACCCATAATCTCCGATCCCTCAGATAGCACTGCATCAAGAACCATCATTCATCTATCGCTGATATGGGCTCAGGATTACTTTGCCAAACTTTTGTCAAGCACTACAATATGGACTTACATCCATAAATGCTAATTAAACTTTACTGTGAGAAAAAAAAAAAAAGCCTTTTGTTTACTGTGTCCAGAAGCACTATCAACTTCTCTGGGCTTGGAGACATCTGGGATGGACCATCACCCACTGGAAACTGTATTGTGGTCAGACGAATCAGTATTCTAGGTCTTTTTTTTTTTTAAGAAATAGACACCGTGTACTCTGGACCAAAGACAAAAAGGATAATCCAGACTGCTACCAGGAGCAAGTCCAAAAACCAGGACCTGTCATGGTATGAGGTTGTGTCAGTGCCCTTGGTAAAGGTTACTTAAACTTCTGTGATGGAGCATTAATGCAGAAAAGTACACTGAGATTTTGCAGCAACATATGCTGCCTTCAAGATGACATTTTCCAGGGAAATGTCAACAAGGTGATGCAAAACCTCCATTGTCTACACACATTACAAAGGCAGGGCTGTGGAAGAAGAGGGTGCCTGTCCCCTCTGTCCCTAATAATGTATGAAGAATTTTGAAATTATAAAAAAAAAAACACCCTACCACAAACACAACAATCCCATACTGTTGCACACCAAAAGACCTGAAACACTTCATCACTTCAGTCTCTGAACATCTTAAGTGTTGTGAGAAGGAATGGCACATGGCAAATAAATGCTTAACCATCCAAACTTTTTTTTTTTAATGTGTTGCAAGAACCAAAATTGAAGTGTGTTTATTTTGAAAATAAAATATTTTTTAAAACCCTCATGAGATAAAACATCAAAAAAGGTGCTGTTGTATTGTCTGAAAAGCAATACAGGGCAAAGATTATGTACAAACCATTGATTTCAGTTATACAATATCTTAATCTTATTTTATCTTAACATTTGCCAAACTAGTAGCAAACTCAACTTACAGGCTATTTTTAGTCTGGTTTGCTCGTATTTGGGTTTAAATGACCTCGTCTATTACCTAGCCTAACATGACGTTAGTTCAGCAACACTACTTTCACACCATTTTTATTGGTAGACTTTGATTAGATCTTCGTCAGGTCTAAAAGAACAAATCCTAATGCATTCCAAGAACAGCTGGAAATATCAGGGAGCCAGGGTGGATCTCCTTCAGGTCCAGACTTTACTACATGTCTACTGAGATGAAGAGCTGGAGTCAGAGCAGAGAGGACTGCATGAAGAGGGGAGCAGACCTGGTGATCATTAAAAGCAGAGAACAACAGGTGAGGGAGATTGGTTCCTAACACCTTATATGAAGCCCATATTTAAGCCATTATAACTGTGCTTGGTTAGTTCTTCCTGATTGATTTGGATGAACAGTGATGTTAAACTTGTGCATGATTGTTTAATCTACAACAGGATTTCATCGAGATGTTAACAAGAAGAAAGGCAACTTGGATTGGGTTGAATGACCAAGAGATAGAGGGCATATGGAAATGGGTGGACGGTACACCTCTGACCACATCGTAAGAACTCCCTAAACTGCTTATGATTCTCTTTTAATCAAAAGCTGTGGATATGCTGATCCTCTGCTTGTGTGCTTTCAGCTACTGGTGGACTGAGGAGCCCAATGACCATCAAGGAATAGAGGACTGTGTTCTGACCAGTTATACTCCCAGAACTGACAGACTAGTAATTGATATCCTAAACACATGGAATGATTATCCATGCCCTGCAAATGCTTATTGGATATGCGAGAAACTAGTTTAAGTCTCTGTAACTCAAAAGGGAAGGACTTTTAGATGTTAACGTATGACTCAATGAGAAGAGCACAAACGCATTGAAGCTGAACTTTCACTTGGAAGTGTATTATTTCTTCAGCTACATCTATTACTATCTGCATATTAGTACATTTTCATGAGTATTATGACATGTTCTGTGATTGATACCTTTTGTTTACATCCAACGCTGTATGCTAGATATTTTCACTGTCATTATAAAGCCTATTTTATAAAGTTATAAGCTTATTTCTTGAGAAATTCACAAAAGAGTAACAATAACTGGTAACTTAGCACATAAGAAATCTCAAAGTAGTTCATATAAGTTAAAGGCTCAAGAGTACATTACAAAAGGACAGTAAAGCAGATCATACATTCTCTCCTCACATACATCATAAAATCAGAATTATTCCAAATGATCAGGAAACCTGGCAAGTATCCAGCATTCAAACAACCACATCTTTAAAAAAAAAAAAAAAAAAACATTCTAATAATATTTGAGCATCCCCTTCTTGACTAATATTGCTAAATATATGAGGAAGCAGCTTATCTTAAGAGCGGAAAGGTACGGACCATCACAGTCACAGCATTGTGGGTTTTTTTGCATGGCATTTTCCTGTATTTCACAAAAACATCACACAAAGGAGATGTGACCATTTTGATGTGCTGAGGGCCACTTTTCTCCCTCGAGGTAAACAGTATGGCCCTACGAAACTGAAGAGAATTAACTACAGGTAATTAGCAGAATTACAGAACTCACCCACCAAGATGGCAATGTGTGGAAATCATCATGACTTTGCATCGACCTCCGTTTTTAAATTTGTGGTGGACTTTCATGAACAGATCCATGAAACAAGAGGCAACTATACCTTTTCTCTGTTACTGCTTTTGATTCATTCTCTCCAAGATCAAAAACACTAGGTGTTTAACACTATACTTGCTACTGTGGAGATGAGCCCATCCATTCTAAGGTTAAGGTAGCCAAGCACTAGCTAGAACAATTTGGTTAACTGTCCAGAAGAAAAAAAGGGACAGGGTCATCTAACCTTGCTCTATCTTGCAGTTGCACTCACTAAGGCAGGCTTTCCTTTTCTGCTGATGGGAGAGTGGAGTCTACCCTGTTTGTCCACACCAACTTTTTTTAGTTAAAAGTAGGGTAAACACCCCACAGTGGTCACCTATTGTTGCCCACCTGCTTCAGCAATCTCTGGAATTGTAAGACACGGTACGCTTTGTATCGTGGCAAAACATTTACACATAGGATACAGTGTGTGCAGCAGCGAAACATCTCAAAACTCCAACAGAACATTTTGCCCAGAATTCAACTTTGCAGTCAGAACTATTCAGATGAAGCTCTATACCAGAGTAACTCATGCTGGATTTAGTTGAACATCCCCAGCTAGCAATAAGCTCAGGAACAGGATACCATGGATCTTTCAAGACCGAGCAAAGATTCTGTTTACAAACCATATCCTCTCCATTTGTACAGAACAAATGAATTGACCACATCATAACCCAGCAGGTTTGGAAAAAAAAAAAAAAAAAAGTGTACCAGCAATTAAAAGAAACTAACCCTATCCATTGTGATAATATAAATCTAATGTATAAAGGATACCATAAAACTTATTGCACCTTAAAAAAAAGTAGCATTTATGACAGCATTACACATTTTACCCCAAAATGCAATAAAAAGGATTACTTATCAAAAGAGCCTTTATTAAACTTAAAATTCTGATGAAGTTCACCCTCAATCAGCTGCCTGATTGCAATCCCTTCACAATAACATTAAAACAGTGACAGCAAATCAATAAACACACATGGTTCACACATCTAATCAGTGATTGACAGTAATTGTAAAATGTGCAACTTGAAAAATAAAGTGAGATCCTCGGTGCTATAAATGCAGTGAATGTTACAGGTCAGTTACAGTCTGTCCAAAGAATTGGCACTGACTCATTGTCATGTCTTCGACTGTCTGACTTTCAGACACTGATTTACAGTAATCAAGACATTAACGAGCACATCATTCTGAGGTACAGAACAGTTCATCAAGGACCATATGGAACAGTTTGGTGCTGTGTCCACCATGTGGTGTTGATGTGCAACTACAGCGAGAAACTGGTCAGTAATGCTCCAGTCAGGATCATACAAAATGCCAGGATGAGCACCAGGTAGTTCTTCAGTCCCTGATCAGAAAGACATTTTTATAGACAGGGGATTTAATAAATTTCACACATGTATATTAAAAATAAATAAATAAAAAAACCAACCTCACCTTCACTTCCTTAAAAACCACAACACCCCATAAAGCAGCAATGAGCCCAGGAACCTGTCAAATAAACATGGTTAAAATCAACATCTTCCATTTCATCACTCTCACTTGGGGAAATAAACAGTTCTCTATACTTCAGAGATAAAAATCCATGCCCAATTTCAGTTTATTTCAAAGGCATGCATCCTTGCTTCAAAATTAGAGGAACAGTCGTCATGACTGGGGGGCTCAACTTTCAATCAAAGTCATGTGATCATCTGCGATCATCTCACTCACCGTAGTGATGATCGGGAAGCTCACCACCGGCTTCAGGTAGTGATTGGCCAGGAACCAGCAGCATGTGGCCACACCCCACATCACCCCAGAAACAAACCCTGTGCAAGACAAAGTTGACAAGGGCAGGCTGACTGACAACTTGCTCTACACACAACGATTTTCCAGAATATTCTTCAGCATGTCCTTATGTGCGAGCATATCCTACCTGGCAGCACGGCTTTAGGGAACACTTGCGGTTTGTTCTTTTTGAAGGCACAATAGACAAGGAAGTACACAGTGCTGGTGAGGAAGATGCCACTGAACTGAGCAAAGACATAATCCAGATCTGAAAGACACATCAACACATTATCCAGACTGAACAGAATGGAAGGTGCCTTTAGGGTGCTTTCACACCAACAGCAGTCGGTGTGCACTAAACAGTCCATTCGAACCAAAAGCTCTTAGTTCAGTTTGTTTTCATTGGTGTGAAAGCATCAATCGCACTTGGGCACGCACTAAATCAAGCGGACCAAGACCTCCAAAAAGGGGTGGTCTCAGTCCACTTGGTTCTGCACCAAATGTCAACCTCTGGTGCGGTCCCTCTGGTGAGAATGCGAACCTGGACCAACTCTGGCCTAAATATGCATATTTTTTCATTGAAAAGTGGGGTGTGTCTACACTGGATATAATGTAAAAGGCTGCCCACACTAAGAATAGTAACCATTTTAATAATGTGAGCATCTACACAATGTGATAACGTCCTGTAAACAGCAGTATCAGGCACACGCATGTGCTCCAGCTGTCAGCATTCTGTCAGTGGGAAATTCAGATTGCCCTGTATTAACCTACAGCATAACAGACTCTACAGTAAAATCCGGCTGGCTTGTCAGGCTAACTGACTATAGCCTACCTTGTGGGTCTTTGGAAAGGTGCTTGTCTCATCAGCAGGACAGCATTGGTGAAAATGGCACGTCTCCTCTGCCTGAAATGATGCACTATACGCCTTTGGCGAATCCAGTCTATCCGAAGATTGTTCTCCAGCTGCAGCCGCGCCTCATTCCAGAACTGGATATTTTGCCAGGAATGAGGACGATATAAAAAGCAAGGACCAGCACAAGAAAGTGTGCGCGAACGTGTCACTCCACTGTGAAAGTCCAAATTGGCACTTATTTCCACCAGAAGATGACAAAACATCATTCCGACCAATTTGGTTCGTTTGCATGTGTGAACGCAGACCACACACAGTCTGTATGCTACAATGTAACAATTTTACTGCCTGGTGCGGACCAAATAATCGAACTAGCAGTGTGAAAGTGCCCTAAAAGAGACTTGCGCTTTATTGCTACACTTTGTTAACTCTGGACAGGATTGGTGAGAGAACCACTGTTTAACTGGTATAATCTAGCACATAACAGGAAATAACTTGTTTCAGATGTTTGACAGCATGGAATGTAACCAAGAATTTTTTTTTTTGGGGGGTGAGGCATTAAGGTCATTTATTAATAACTTGCTGTGGGATTATAAAAAGCAATTAACCTCTCTGGGACATGCCATTATAGGAAAATAACTTCTGCCCACCCACTGCACCACGAACACAAAAATGTTGACCTGGACTTACCAAACTGGCTCGCCCCAACAAACCTGCTGCCTTGTTGATCAGCATGGTTTTTGATGTACAGCACAGGGATGAACGATGAGCCATACAGGAGTCCGGCTACCACAGCAAGCACCGAACCACTAAGGAAGACAATCATTACAGTATTTTAAAAACACCGAATTATATTGTACAAATCTGCAAAGCTCTGCACAATATACTGTACCATTTATACCATTTTCCCCCCCATTGAACACTCCAAAATGGGAACCAACAGAACCATTACAGAAGATTTAAAAAAATAAAAATAAAAAACCCAACCCCACTTCTAAAGGGGAGATGCAAACTTTTAAACTGGTAGGCTGTTTACATACATCTTACTCTTCATTTGTTCCTTATAGCAAGATAAGGAAGGCACAACTGTGAAATCCACCATATTACATTGTGTCATGGGGTGTACAAACTTTGGCACTGCAGCAATTATTCAGAAACAGGAAGGCAACAGGTCGTCTTATTGGTCTGATGCTGCAGCAAAGCATTAAATTAGTGTTCTTAGGAAAAAAACTAAAAAGTTGATCATTTCAATACTTACACAAGGCGCTTAGTGAATGGCGGTAACATGTCCACCCACGAGTTATCTGATGTTTGATGGTCAACGTTGACACTCTGAAACAGTCAGGATCATAAAAACTGATTTACTCAAAAAAAACAAAAACAAACGCTACTATTACTAGAGCAATATTGTCATCCAATAGAGTATTTACAAAACCAGGAAATAGCGTCCAGCAGTTAGATTACTAACAAGCAGCTGCTGTCACAGCCATTTCCTCATGAGGGATTCATAGAAGTTGATCCTATTCAACATCTTACACACAACCAACCAGGAGACATACATTGTCAATTAGCAGCGGCGTCTCTTCAGAAGTAGCAGGCCTCTGAACATCAGTCTTCACAAAGAAGAACACGATGGCACTATGGGGACACCAGAGATACGATCAATACACTGTCAAACAGGGGTGGGGAAGACCCAAGACAACCCCAAGTGTAGTACCTTAACAAGCACAGCCCAGCTCCACAGTAGTTAAGTGTTGGGTTGCTGACTTTCTCTGCCTCGATACCAAACCAGCCAAACCTGGGAACACAGAGTGGAGTCTTATTCCTGTGCCACAGTAACTTGACTTTTCAAAATGCTGGATTTAGCTGAATTTTCTGTGAACAAGCCATACATGGCAGGTTACAGTCCCTGCAAATGCTACACCCCACTTGCCTTCTGTAAGGGTCGGAGGTGTATGTAGACAGCCTGGAGCTTACTAAGCTTCGAGTGTTCTTTTGTACATGGAAAACCTCCAGCATTTGGTAAATTTACTATCAAGTCGTCACTTCTATATAATGGATGTGTCAAACATCAATTCACTCAGGCAACTTTATGCCAGTAGAGACATCTGCTTGTGCTGATGGGTTGGATTTTGGGGATCCACATTTATTTTGTCTAGTTCATAAAGCATATGGCAGCCATAGAAACTTAAGCAGCCTCTGAGCAGATGTGAAAAGAGAAAACTCCCCAAATATTACAATCCTTTTGCTGACTTAATAACTGACCCCATGTTTAAAATGCTCAGAATACCACCCAAAACCTGGTTTCTGCGTGCAGTTTACAGATCTTAATTTGCCATTGTATTTGAAGCACAGTGAACTAGTGGGATTCCCAGTCAGAGTAAAAAACACAAATAGGAAGAATCTCCAGTGCATGTCCAGTTGGTGCCTGCAGCGATGACCATTTAATAACTTGAGTCAAGAACTAGTCTGAAATGGCTGCCCTGAATGCCTTCCTTTCAAAAGCATCCCCCCCAAAGACACAACTTTTTGGTCAACCCAGTTTCCCCACCCCCCACTCTGTACTTACCGCGAGCTGGCCCATCCCATCAAGAGGTTGAAGGAAGCCCATATCAAAAGACCCAGGCCAAGACCAACGGTCTTAACTATGGGCACAACTGTGACGTTACCTAAAGGAAAAACAAAGAATATAAAACTTCCTGTGTAAAACTGCTGAATGTAAGACTTTGGAATTCATTCCTCAAGCTTTTTTTTTTTTTTAAATACATAAAGTAGGTTAGGTTGCACTTTTCAATCTCATAGCTGCAAATGCAAAGTATCACACAATGAACTCAAGGCCATGTCCTGTCCCACAGATGTTTCAAGTAGCATGCCTAAATAAAGGGGCCAGTCACATACTGCCAAACTGTTTTTTTGTAGCTAGTTACCTACTTTAAAAGAACTGAAGGCAAATTTATCAAAATTCTACTTCTCATTTTATTAAATATAGGAATGCATTTTTTTGATAGCCATTTTGTCACCGTTATAACAACTTGTGTTTGAAATATGCTATGTAACACATCAGTCCATGTGTCAAAGCAATAGCTGTAAATGAAATTCATGAGACCTCCCCCCAGGGGACCTTGATTTCATGCTTATGGTTTGAATTACCTGTAGCCCAAACAGCTCCTCCCAGCATAGCCAGAGGCCAGAACTTTGGGCTGCTCAAGATGATGTTTGCAATCAGAGACACTGTCCATATAGCAGCACAAAGCACCCACTGGAAAAACATGCCTAACAGGCAACATACAAGAACCATGAGACGACAAGTATAGCACCCTTCATAATGTACAATCCAACTTTTAAAAAAGAAAAATGCCATTTCCCATAGTTTACGCTCAAAATATTCAGTAATGTAGTTGCTGATCTTGCACAAAAGGTTGTACATCTCACCATCGCCTGTATCAATCTTCTTTACAGGAACAAAATTGCTCCCGTAGAAGAGGACAGACACGGCGCAGGACACGAAGCCATACGTCACCTCGGTGCTTGTGCCATTAAAGGAATCCCTGAGGAAGTATGAGGGCTCCCACAGCAACTGCATCTCTGCTAGTTTATCAGAGAGAGGACAAATTTTATTTCAAAAGTTCAGACAAGGTTGGCTTTATCTTATTACAAAAACCTCACCAAATCATTCAAATCCCCCCCAGTTAAATTCAAGCTCCTCTGAAACTAGACAAAAATGGTAGTGAGGTCAGACTTAAATAGCAGAATCAGAAACACTTATTGCCAGGTATGTGGACACAAGGAATTTGACTCCGGTTCACTCAGCTCTCATAGTACAAAACAGATAAAGCGAAAACACAAACAAAAATAGGTGCAAAGTAATCCAGGTAAGTCAAGTATGGAAAAGTATACAGTGTGCACAGAATGGCTGTATAAGTGTTCAGATATTTTACAAGTGATATTACTGATCTATGAATCTGGATTTTAGCTGTTCATCACAGAAAGGATTTTCCCTTTTGGTGCAATATGGTGCATAGTGCAAAGATG
>JANZLB010000022.1:18371296-18382820 GCA_026167865.1 Notarius quadriscutis
ACGGGGAGAACATGCAAACTCCACACAGAAAGGCCCTCACCGGCCACGGGGCTCGAACCTGGACCTTCTTGCTGTGAGGCGACAGTGCTAACCACTACACCACCGTGCCGCCCACAACTAAGATCATTTCTAAAATACTTTGGAAAACTCAGGGTTTTCTTAAGTTTGTTTTGGTCGACTCTCAAAAGTTGGTCCAATGACGTACAAACAAAACCTTTAGCATTACCAAGTGCTATTGATCATGTCTTCCCCATAAATTAGTATTTAGTGGACTACATACAGTATATGTTTAGGATATTTTCTATTTAAAAAAAAACTGATGTATAGCTTTCCATCTGTAGACACACACATTTACACATTTAGACTTCCTCAGATTTTCAGCATCCACATAGTTTGCCCTGGTCTACATCTTTCTTGTGTTCCAAGCTCAGCGGTAGTGTCAGTGTCAGATAAAGCAAGTCTCTATCTACTCCGTCAGCATGCCTATCTGATGCCCTGATGCCATTAACACAGGAGCTATACTGTCACACTGCCACCCAAAACATCATGGCCTGAGCTTGTCTTGCATAGTTTTGCCATAATGGAAACCCTGTGTGTGGAATATACACCTACACAGTTGATTCAGTATCTTTTATGTTTCTTCTTGTAGGCATAACTCTTGGGCTGATAACAGAAAAAAATGAGGGCAGTAACAGAAGCAGGTAGATTTATTAAAACCAGCCAAATGTGTACAAACTGTGTTATTGCATCTATAGTGTTGTTTGTGCTGAACATGTTGCTGTTCCTCTGTCCTTCAAAGCAGGCAGTTCTGTTTCAGCTGAGAGGTTTTTTATGGACAACAAATAGTACAGACCCTCCCAAAACCCCATAAAATTTTACAAAAAAAACCACTCTGTTTGTTTATCTGAGAGAGAGAGAGAGAGAGAGAGAGAGAGAGAGAGAGAGAGAGAGAGAGACTTTGGTGGGGACTAATGAGAACTGGGTAATGAGAGAGCCAGACCGTCTGTTAGACCTGATTCTAACAAAGTGGACGTTAATGGCTGTGGCTGCACCGGTCTCAGTGGACAGGGTAATGGAGACTTAGAGCCACATGAGGACCAGTAAAATGGGCAACATGTGCCAGCTGGGACCTGTGTATGTGCCAGCATATACAAAGTAAAGTAAGATCCCTCTCCCTCACTCAGCCAAGCTTCTATATAATTTAACTATATATAACTTAGCTTTGTAATTCAAAGCAATGACTGTTTGGTTTAGTTAATTTTCAGAAATTCAAAGAGCTCAGTGCTGCTTAAGTGTGAAAACACGTTCAAATACTGTTACCTTTTTATAGACCAGTTTCTGTTTGGATTCTTAGTCATTTAAACAGTTTGATTCTTATGAAATACCATATGCATATAGAAAAATATCACATCACAATATCTAGACACTTTTTTTAAAGCAGTACCAGCAAAACAGTTGAGCCAAAAGAATAATACTTCAAGATTAAATTCAACATTTACACATAAAAATAAAGTATTTGAGAAGGAATTAGGTAATGATACAATTTATTTTTTTAAAAATGTCAAAAATGCAATGTAGAGTATTTTAATTGCAAAAACCAACATCATATCATATACCCCTATAATCACTCAGACTGTTGGTGCTGCTTTGGGATTGCATCTAATCCAAAATCCAATTGATAAGACACGAATGATCTTATCTCACCTTTAGCATTCACATGACTTAACAATGAACAAAACAGTTTTGCCTCTTTTTTGATTTTACAATATCAGTAGATCTCACTCATCGATTGTCAGTAAGTGATTTATCTTGGCCAGGATTGTGGAGGCTCCAGAGCATATCCCAGGCAGGAGTGCTTCCTGGGTAGGATGCCAGTCCATCACAGGGCACCACACACTGATTTACACCTAGGGCCAAATTAAAGTAGTGAGTCCACCTGCTGGAATGTTTCTGGGAGGTGAAGAGAAACTTGCATGGACCTGGGGGGAATGTGCACAATTTGCCACAGCACTAGATTTCACCTTTACAAATTTAGGTCAGCAGCACATAAATCTTGAAAGCAAAATCATTTCGATATAGAAAGAAATCTAGCCATTGTTTCATTCTAGTATCACTTTTGCAAGTTGCATCATCACTCAATTCCCACCTTGATTTATATGGTACACATGAGGCTGTGTAATAATTAACAATTATTCGCCGAAGGCATTTTTTCATTTTAAGACATAGGACAAGATGTTGATAGTCCCTTGTATGAAGCCCTCCCCACTTTGCTGACTTTAAAATGCCAACCACTCACAGATGCTAGAAACCACCAAAAGATGTTAGGGACACCTCATCGATTGTGCACCATAGTGTCATTGGATGTTTTTCCCTTTTAATCACAATACATCCTCTGCTAAGGCAGGCCCACCACAGGCTGATCAGACCTGAGTGTGTCCTAACATCTTGAGGCCCAGATGGGGTCCTTCCTTCTGATCCACAACCACTGGCTGCAGCATTTTGCAGTCTCTGATGTTTCTTTTATTGCCTGGCACAGGGCTTGTGCTTGTGTTTGAGCAACCTGATGGTAGATGTTGCAATAAAGCCCCTACAACCGACCTCCACTGGCCAAACTTTTGTTTTCCAGCCTTGTTGTTATGCCTTGGCTGCCATCTCCGCATACCACAGCCTCTTCCTCTCATTCACCTCATCAACCGTATCCTCCCAGGGTACTGTCAGCTCTACGAAGTAGACAATGCTCAGGATGTTGGACTAGAGTACCAGATCTGGTCTTAGGGTGGTGGTGGTAATCTCTGGTGGGACTGTAAGCCACTGGCCTATATCAGCCTGCATTTTCCAGTCTCAGGCTCCCTCCAGCTGACCAGTCCTGGTTAGTGGAGGAGGCCCTCTCTGCCTCTCTTTTCCTTCTCAGATGAATAGTATCCTTGGTACTGCGCTTGAAGCTCTGAGGGGCAGGGCATTGGTAACAGTTGGTCTCAATTACTGTTGCCAGGCATTTCAGCATTTCATTTTGCCTCCATGTGTACCTGCCTTGGGAGAGACTCACCTTACACCCAGTGAGGATGTGTCTGAGGGTAGCTGGAGTTGAACATAGTGGACAGGATGGATCATCGTTCAGCCATTACTGGAGGCTTTTGGATGAAGGAAGGGTGTCATATGTTGCTCTGAGCAGAAAGCTAATTCTACTTGCATCTCCCACAGGTCCTTCCAGCTTATCCTCCTTTTCTCTATGCTCTCCCATTTCATCCATTGTCCCTGTTTTGCTTGTGTGACAGCCATAGCACATCTTGCTGCTTCCTCCTGGTGCCATACTTCCAGGACTACCAACTTCTGCCTTTCTGCTGGGATCACCTTGCTCCACAAAGGTCTGTTCTGCCCTAGCCCCAAACCTCCTAACATCCTGCTTCAGTTGCTGGACCTGCTCTGTGTCTTTGAGTTTTGCATCATTGCAGCTTCCAAGGCTTTTTATAGGCTTCTCAGACACTGTTGGAATGGGTTCACCTTTGATGAAAAAAACGTTGATCTGATAACTTGCCTTTGATGATGGAGATGCTTCTTGATTTTGATGGACTGACCATCACCCTGGCCCATGTGATGTTTTCTTGGAGCTTCCCTAACAATTGTCTGGCACATGGTGCTGTTGTGGTAAGGATTGTTATGTCATCCATATAGGCCCTCATTGGTGTTAGCCAGACCCCCAATTTTTGCTCACCACCGACCACCCATTTTGAATCTCTGATTATGACCTCCATTGCCATAGTGAATGCCATTGGGGAGATAGTGCAGCCAGCCATGATGCCCATTTGAAGACACTGCCAGATGGTAATAAACTGTGGTGTGATGAAGCAGAATTGCCAGTCTTAGAAGTAGGCCTTCACCAAGTTTGTAATGTTATTCAGTACTTGAAAGAAGTCAAAGGCAGCCCAGAGGACACTATGTGGAACTGAACTGAATGCATTAGCAAGATCGAGGAAGACAACATGAAGGTCTCTCTTCTCCTTCTTGGCTGACTGAATCTAGTGCCAGATCATACTGGTGTGCTCTACGCATCCAGAGAACCCTCGAATTCCAGCCTTCTATACCGTTGTGTCCACAAGCTTGTGTTTCTCCAGATAGCTGGTCAATCTTTGGGCTATGATGCTGAAGAAGATCTTACCTTCAACATTGAGAAGACTGATAGGCCGGAATTGGTTGATGTTCAAGGATTCCTCCTCTTTTGGTATCAGTATTCCTCTTGCTCTGCGCCAAGCTTTGGGTATTAGTTGTTTTACCCATGCCACTCCCATTAGCTTCCACAGAAAGCATAGAACATCGGGGCATTCTTATATACCCTGTATGGGACACTGTTAGGGCATGGGGCTGATGAAGCCCTCACTCACTTTACTGTATTCTCCACTTCCTTCCATTTCAGAGGGCTCACATCCATCTGGTGCTCTGGCTGCTCAATGGGCGGAATGTCAGCTGGGTCAGAGTGTGTTTTTCCTAATGCTCCTCTATGGCCTGCCTTTTCTTTTGGGCTAAGAGAGATTTCATAAATTAGAAGGGATCTTTAAATAACCAAGTTCTTGTCTGTTCTTTTCTCTTCTGGCTCATCCTTAGGCTTTTTGCTCACCTCAAGGATGTCAGCCAGCTTTTGATGTTCTCGTGGAGTATGTTGATTCCCTCTTTTTCTTCTTCAGAGGCTTTTCTCCACTACTTTTAAGCTGCCAACCTCTGTTGGATCAGGCCTTCTATTTCCAGCTGCCTTCTGGACTTAGGCACTGTTGTTTGTGTTATCTGCCTTCTCTCTTTTACCCCAAAATTGTTCACTCTGTAGTCGTAGATTATGTTTCCCATCTTCTCAAGCTTGTTCTTGACTGTGTCCCTTATCCTGTCAAGGGTACTACTTAGGTCTGCATTGATGGCCTCCCATTTTGCTTTTTCTGAAGGTCCAAACCAGTTTACCTTCAGCCTGTTTTGCAAAGGCTTCTTCTCCCTTGCCAGATTTCCTGCGGCATCCTATGGCAGATGTTATTTTCTTCCAGCCACAGGAGGAAAACTCCTGGAGCTTCTTGTCAGCTTCTTTTGTTGTGTTGGTTTCTTGTATAGTGCTTGCTTTCTTCATAATTATTTCCATTCTAAAGTCATTAGCCATTTGGTCCATTGGGGAGTCTTCTTCCACCTCCACTCTCACAGACTCTGGGGGTATTTTTCCCTTGATTCTTTCTGTAGCTATAGGTGGGTGTCTCCAAATACAAAGTGAATATCGGTGAATAATAACCGAGACGAAGTTGAGGTTATTATTCACCAATATTCACTGAGCCTGAGGTGGATAATTGTTTTAGTATAAATACATGGGTGATTATTTTTAAAAAATCATATTAAAAAAAAATGTTATTTCAAACTTCAAAAGCTGTATGCAAATGTAATACTGGCGCAGTGCAGACTTGTGGCATGCACGCAGGCTTGTGTCACTTATCTGTGCCAAGTCACACAAAATACTTTGTTTGGAAATAGATAAAATAAAGTGCAATTCCACCTTACCTTTGAATAATTTTAGACCAAACTTCATAGCATATTTAGTGCTTTTAGGAACAGCATTTTCTTTCATAATTTGTAATTCTTCCTCACTTACAGTGACAAAGTGATTAGTCTGACTGATAGCTGACTGAGGGTTGGACAGTCCTGATCCTGAAGGACCCACAGAAGGGAGCAGTCCCATCCAACTACCACCCAATAACCTGCCTCTGCACAACATGGAAGCTCCTGTCAGGCATCATAACAGATAAGATGAGTAGGCACATGACTCAATACATGGGCAAGGCCCAGAAGGGAATTGGTAGGAACACCAGAGGAACAAAACACCAGCCACTGGTAGTACTGGTAGCAACTTTGCAGTAACTCAAGACTGCAGAACCAAACATACCAATTTGTGCACCGCCTGGATTGACTACAGGAAAGCCTATGACTTGACACCCCACACATGGATCCTGGAATACTTGAAACTGTACAACATCAACAGGATTCTCAGAACCTACATCAAGAACTCAATAAGGCTGTGGAGAACAACCCTAGAGGCCAACTTCAAGCCAGTAACACAGGTCACCATCAAGTGCAACATATATCAAGGAGATGCCCTACCCCGCTGCTGTTCTGCATAAGACTGAACCCCCTCAGCCAGACCATCACCAAGAGCGGCTATGAATACAACAACCATCAGCCAACTCCTTTACATGGATGACATCAAGCTGTATGCCAGGTCTGAGCGAGACATTGACTCACTGATACACACCACCAGGATCTACAACAGCGATATCGGAATGTCACTTGGACTAGATAAGTGTGCCTGGATGGTAACAAGGAGAGGGAAAGCAGTCAGAACTGAGGGGGTGGTGCTACCAGATGGCATAATAAGAGACTTGGAATCCTGCAGGCAAATGGCAACCATGAATCTGCTGCATTCTCCCTGTTCTCCTCTCTCTCATAATCACTGGACACATTATCTCCTCTTGTCTCCAGGCCAGCAAGGTCTTCCCCTCTAGTCCCTGGATGTGCAAAACACTTTGCTCCTACAGAATTGGTCTCCATGCAGCAGAGAGGAAGTGGAGAAAATCCAGGGCCCCTGCTGACCTTTCCTGCTACCAGCCCCTCCTTGCTGAGTTTTCAGCCTCACTCAAATCAGCCAAGATGAAGTTTTATCACTCCAAAATTCGTACCTCCATCTCCAACTCTCGTCAACTGTTTTTTCTCCTCAACTCTGCACCACCTGCACCTCAGTCCTCTATCACTGCAGAGGACTTCACAGTCTTTTTTGAGGAGATCATAGCCATCCACAATTCCTTCACTACACCTGCCTCACCCTCCCCACCCTCCCTGTCTCTTCCCCCTTGCTCTCTGCTTTTTCCTCTTTCCACTTCTGATGTCTCCCAGCTCCTGTCCTCTCACCATCCAATCACCTATGCCCTTGACCCTATCCCCTCGTCTCTTCTCCAGACCATCACTCCTGACATCTTCCCATTTATCACCTCCCTCATCAACTCCTCCTTGTCCTCCAGATACTTTCCTTCCAGCTTCAAACGGGCTCACATCACCCCTCTGCTGAAAAAACCCACCTTAGACCCCTCTGTCATCCAGAACTACTGCCCCATTTCTCTCCTCCTCTTCCTGTCAAAGATGCTTGGACATGCTGTTGCTAATGAACTCTTCTCTTTTCTCTCATGGAACAACCTCCTGGATCCTCACCTGTCTGGCTTCCATGCCAGACACTCAACCAAAACTGCACTTCTGTCAGTCAGTGAGGCACTTCGTGTAACACATGCTGCCTCCCTCTCCTCGGTCCTGATTCTCCTTGATCTTTCTGCTGCATTTGACACTGTGGATCACTCCATCCTCTCGTCATCCTGATCAGGGATCTGTGGAACAGCCCTAGACTGGTTCAAGTCCTACCTCTCTGGTCACTCCTTCCAGGTTACCTGGTCAAGTTCTGTATCAGCACCATGCCCACTTACCACCGGTGTCCCTCAAGGTTCAGTCCTTGGTCTACTTCTCTTCTCCCTCTACACCCAGTCTCTTGGCCCAATTATCTCTGCTCATGGTCTATCCTACCACTGCTATGCTGATGACATCCAACTGTTTCGCTCTTTTCCTCCTTCTGACACACAGATCTCCGCTTGCATCTCTGCTTGCCTGCGTGACATACAGAGCTGGATGGACAACCATCACCTGAAGCTCAACCCAGGCAAGACAGCGGTAATCTACATTCCCCTGCTCCATCCTCTCCATCCCTGGACATTATCCTTTACATTGGGGGCATCTCTAGGTCTCCTTCACCCAGTGCAAAGAACCTAGGGGTCATGTTCGATGACAAACTCTCCTCCTCAGCGAACATCGCTGCAGTGACCTGGACATGTAGATTCCTCCTCTACAACATCCGAAGGATCTGCTCTTTTCTTACCACCTACTCTACTCAGCTCCTGGTCCAACCACTTATCTTCTCCCGCTTGGATTACTGCAACTCTCTCCTTGCTGCCCTTCCAGCTTCTGCCATCAGACCCCTACAGCTCATCCAGAATATTGCAGCTTGTCTGGTCTACAACCTCCCTCGTTCTTCCCATGTCACCCCTCTGCTTGCCGAACTGCACTGGCTACCTATCGCAGCCCACATCAAATTTAAGACATTGGTGCTTGCTTACCAGGCTCTCAAGGGGTTAGGGCCAGGATACCGCCAGAGTCTGTTCCACTTGTACATGCCAGCCAGATCCCTACGCTCTGCTACTACTGGTGGCCTGGCCCCTCCTCCTCTCTGCTCCTGCCCAGCCCACTCAATACTACTGTCTGTCCTGGTTCCCCATTGGTGTAATGACCTTCCCACTGAGGTCAGAACTGCTGACTCCCTGACCACCTTCAAGCGTAGACTGAAGACTCACCTCTTCAGGCTGCACTTCTCCCCTTCTTCCCTACCCACTGTGTAACTGCATTTCGATCTAGACCAACCCAGGCTGTGTATGGTCTAGCCTGGGGTTAAGCTGTTTTGAGTTCTCTATTTAGCTATACTTTATATGGTTGGTTTGTTTCCCTGGGTGTTTGAGTATTGGTATTTCAACAGCATATTACACTAGGTATTGCTGTCACTTGTTCAGCTGGCACTAGAACTTCTTGTCTTGAAGTTCAGCACTTCATGTACCTGACTTTTGCACTTGTACGCTGCTCTGGAAAATAGCATCTGCTAAATGCCATGTAATGTAATGTAATGAAGAGGCCACTAGGAAAGCAGCAAGAGCCAAATACCTGCAGAGGGTAAGGCAAGTCCTGAGAAGTCAGCTGAATGGGAAGAACAAGGTCTGGGCCATCAACACCTACTCCCTCTTGATCATCAGATACCCTGCTGGCATAATAAGCTGGCTGAAGGAGGAAATAGAGGCCATCGACATCAGGACAAGAAAACTCCTGACAATGCACGGAGGGTTTCACCTCAAGTCCAGCATCCTGAGGCTGTACGCTAAGAGGAATGAAGGAAGCTGAGGACTAGTGAGCATCAGAGCCACTATCCAGGATGAAACAACAAAAGATCCATGAGTACATCAGGGAGATGGCCCCAAATGATGAAGTGCTTAGTGAATACCTCAGGCAGCAGAAACCAGAGAAGGAAGCGCAAGAGGAATCATGGAAAGACAAAACTACTGCATGGGATGTACCATTCGCAGATTGAAGAAGTAGCTGACATTGAAAAATCCTACCAGTGGCTGGATAAAGCTGGACTACAAGACTGCACAGAGGCACTAATCATAGCTGCACAGGAATAGGTTTGTGGGACTTCCAGATACAAACAGTTTTGAGAATTTCAATTCTGAACTGAGAAATGCACCAAAGCGACTGAGAAAAACTGTAATGGTTTAGAGTTTAAAGTACTTAAAGGTACTCTTAACTAAGTGAGACAAGAGGCATCTGGATTTGAACCAGAGACCTCTTGACTTGCAGCATACCAAGTCTTAATCTATAACAAGACACTTTATAATGTCAGAATGTTAAGTGACCCAATGGCAATGTTAGCTAGGAAGTACCATGCTAACGTGAGCTACTGTTACCAAGGTTACGGTAGCTGGTTTGCTAGCTAGCTGTTGGTCAATTAACATTAGCCAAACAAACATAACTACATTCATAACAGGTGTGAGGAATTAGCAGCTCACTAAACAGCTAAACTCATAGCATTGTGGCAAAAACAAGATAAAATAGCCATTTAAAAAAAAGAAAACTTACCAGTGTCAGTGGAATTTTGTGACAGCGGATCATCCACAGTCACCTCAAGCATTTCTGAATTTGAGTTCAAGGCCTCGGTCAGTTGGCGTGTAGGTCTGCCACTGAGCACCAAGTCAAGAAGCTCGAAATGGGGATTTCTCTGTGATCGAACACTGTTGTTCCACCCGAGTTTCTTCTTTTGGTCCCTGTACTCCTTTTACGGTTTCTTGAGTTTGTTGTTGATCTGTTCGATGTTTCTGTTGTCCCCCACTGTAGCCATCTCACACTATCTATTTAAATAATAGTTTCTTTTTTGAAACTCCATCTAGTATTTTCTGAACTTCTGCTGAGGACCACAGCACCAGGAGACAGTTTGTCTCCTCCTCAGACCACTGCTGCTTTGATTTCACATCCATCCTGAAGCTCTACTTGGCCTTAGGTTGATTAGACACTACAAAAATGGTGATCACAAAGTTGTTAGTCACGATAATCCTGCCCCCAGCCAGTGACGTAAGCAGTTCTTGACTAATTAGGTGCTTCGTCTTCTCCTTCTTGTTCTTCATAAATACCACAACATTAAAAAAAAAAAAAACTTCAGAAGGCAAGATGTTATATCACCATTCTTTAACTCCAAAAGAGAGCAAAGAGAAAGTGGTAACATCAATCTCTGAAAGTTCATAAATAAGTATACTTCTTTCTTCGTTATAATTCTGACAGCTACACATGATGTAGGCATTCCAGGAACCTACATTTGCTCACATAACCTGTCTACATGTTTACCCATTCGAGAGAGTCAAGCAGATTTTGACAATTTATCCATGGCTGATAAATTTCCATCCTGACGAAAAACCTGTCACAAGTTTTTGTATTTTCTCACCAGGTATGACAACTCTGACATCATGTTCCTTCTGGAGCAACGATCGACAGATTCTTGACCACCCTCCTCAACGACACGCAATGACGTGAATGATGATTGGTCCGAGTCAAACTTGTAGTATTGCCAGTTTCCCGACCAAGACACGTCACGAATTTATGGCACTATGATCACCCAATCTCATATGATGACCATTGTGGAAGAAAAAATACAGTATCATGTAGTCTGATCCTGGCATTACACGCTCTCTCATACTGTTGCTGGCACAATTGTACAATACCATCAATTAGCTTACTTCTTTAATTCTGTTTTACCATTGCCAACACTAATTGAGACTTTTTCTTGATTAAAAGTCTTAATCAATCCTATCCGCTATATTGTGGCCCATTATGTCTTTGTGTTCATTTGGTTATACAGTGCAGAACTGACAGAGTGCCTGAGTATACAGCTCTTTTTTTTTTTTTTTTTTAAGACTCATCTCTCCCCAATGAAGTGCACGTCAAATGGTGAGAGACCATGGTTTAAATCTACTACCAAAACTCAAATCTAGCTGATAAACCCATTATTTGATAACTTGACAAGAAATCCCTCCCTCCATAACATGTCATAGGCCTTCTCAATACGCATTTCTTTCCTATGCCTTATAAGAGGGCTGTAGTCAAGACTACAATTGTCTACAAGTCCATGACTAAGACTCGCCAAGATCCAGTTTTAAGAGGGTGGAGGCAAAGTCAAGAGCAAAAGATTCAACTAGTTGGTGTCATTCATGCATTGCACCAATGATTAGGCTTTAAAGAATGTATTACTTCTTGTAATGTATTATGCATGTAAAAAGAAATGACAACACAAGTATTATTTTTGGGCGGCACGGTGGTGTAGTGGTTAGCGCTGTCGCCTCACAGCAAGAAGGTCCGGGTTCGAGCCCCGTGGCCGGTG
>JANZLB010000022.1:18978144-18988923 GCA_026167865.1 Notarius quadriscutis
CGCCTTTCGCCCGTAGTCAGCTGGGATAGGATCCAGCTCGCCTGCAACCCTGTAGAACAGGATAAAGCGGCTACAGACAATGAGATGAGATGAGATTATTTTTATAAAGAGTTACATATTTTCACTTTACACCAATGTGCAGTTGAACACTATGACATATTATCGTTTCTATAGTAACGACTTACTCTGGACTTTTCCCAGATTGTGTAATCATCAACATGGCGAAGTTTTCTGCGCAAGATGTTTATTAACGTTAATGGAAGGAGTCTCCAGTGTCAGTGCTTTGGAACAGAAAGAGACAAGGGAACAACTGTTTTTATTCTATCCACATTTACTGGATATGAGCAATCACACAATCTGATTGACTACTCTACGACTAGAATATCAGCTTATATACCATGAGTAGAGAAAAACAAAATGGCAGAGCGTGTTACTGAAGGACAAAGCCGAGGACAAAATAAAAACTCTACTCGGAAACAAAACCCCAAAAATTACAAAATAAAAGCAATAAAATATGGAATTAAAGCATTTAATAATGATAATGTATCTATTTTTAAAATTATTCTACAAGAATTATTATTATTATTATTATTATTATCATCACATTTTTCACAAATTGCTCCTGTCATTTCGCCAGTTCGTTTACATTCTTCATCTTTTAAGCATTAATTTTTTTTTTTTTTTAGACTGATTCAAAAGCTCAAAAAAGTTTGAAAATTACAGAACTGAAATGTCCATGGAAGAACTAAATAAATGTCTAAAGCTATTCTACACCTCGGCACGACAGCAAGACGGCGCTTTCTACAAAAAAACAACCAAAACGAAAGTCAGTTCGTGCAGCCGTTGATAGGTTTTTAAGACGTTCGCCTTTAAGAAGCGGAATTGATTTTGTTGGATGTTTTGTATAAAGTTTGTATTTATGAAATTTGCAAAAAAAAATGCTCCGTTTTGAAAAAATCCAGTGAACGTGGATCGAATAAAAGAGTTATTCCACTCCGTGCTACAGTACGTGCTTCGTCAGCTACAGTATCAGCTCATGTACGACTCGATTTCATGGAATAACTGTTAAATAGTTAAATGTATAAATAGATAACAAAGTAAAAAAGGAATGAAACACTAAACTTCTGAAAATAATCAACTTCGAAGTGATAATCGTGACTCTCCTGCATCACACCACTTCATCGTTGATTATTTTCCCGTAACGGCACAATCCAGAGGATGCTATTTTATATTTTCCTGAGTGTTATGAATGCTACTCACTTACCGTCCAGTATCTTATGTCATTTTGCCGCAATACGTGTCATACTTTGTTTGCATATATAATAACAATAAAGTTGAATTGAATCAAATAGAATTGAATGAATTCGAAGCTGTACTTCAACTTTTACTTCTTTTGTATTTCGATGTGTAATCCTATTTTTTTTTTTCCTGAACAAAGAATTTTGGCACTTTTTATGACCTCTACCTAATACTATAAAGTGAAGAATTTGTATATTATTTATTTTTAGTATTTTTAAGTATTTCATTTTAATTCCTTTTTCCACAATTCAACAAACAACTGAAGTGTTGATTTTGTTAATGTTGAGCACAGAATGTGAGAAAACTCCGGATTAACTGTGTGGAATGGCTGGCTGTGTCTGAGAAAGTGGGTTCTTTCTTTTGGGATTAAAAAGATTTAAACCACACACACACACACACACACACACACACAGAGGATCACAGACTTCTTTAGGACAACGGCGGCACCTTCCGAATCCTGGCAGCTTCTTTCTTCCCGTGCCAGGATGGACAAACACAAGAGTCCGTTCACCACACAAGCTCTCTGAACACACCGTGTCGAGTGACGAGGGTGTGAGTCAGCGCTGAATAAAAAGCAGTGGACCTTCTGGATCTTTTCTTTTCCATCTTCAAAGTCTCTCTCTCTCTCTCTCTCTCTCTCTCTCTCTCTCTCTGATGACCGTTTGGTTCAGTCCTTGAACCCAGGTCTTGTTTTGATTGTACTGGATTGTTTGTTCTTCCTTTTCATGTCCTTAATGATGTCAAGTGGTTAATTTCGTTGGCGTATTGAGCGCTGGAGCACTTTTTGGTCCAAACATCATCATTTCATACTCATAATGTGAGCACTTTATTGAAGTCCGGATTCATATTTCAACCCTAACACTTTACAGTACGCTTCCCTTAATGAACAATATTTATTATATGGCTACTTACACAAGCTACTTCTGGTAAAATTGTGCACTCTGATTGGTTCCTTGGTAGGCAGAATTTTCCCATAATGCCTGTCGGCGAGTACAGACTTTCTTTCCAAGGCGCCAGCTTTCAATGTTACAAAAAACAAAACAAAGCGAACAAAAGATGAATCGGAAATCGAAACGGAATCAAAAATGGCCAAAAGACAAACAAGAGTCAGCGAAGAGAATCAGAAACGGCTAACTGCGAACAGAAATGTAGTTTTGAAACCGCTCGCCATTTATTCTGCATGCGCGACTCAACTACGTTATGCCACACTCACAACCTGCCGTAAGTGTTTTGGACACACACGGGTCGCAGGGTTTGGTAGCTCACAGCTGTGCCGCAGGGTCATGGTGAACCCAGGGGAAAGTTTGGGGGAGGAGGACAGGCAAAGTACTTGTCAAGTACAGGTTGCACGCCTGACTTCCTCGAGGCGTGGGAAAAATTGCGCCGTTAGCCCATGGAAAGCGTATGCCTGACGCACCTGATCAGTGTGTGTTCAGTGAGTGTGGAACGCGTGTGACTTGCATTTTACCAGTTTCCTGCACTACTAGTATGGGCCGCACTTGTGACACATGTGATGAGTACGTTACAAATCACTCATAACTTGCATGTGATGCAAGTCAGGAGTGGGTATAAAACCAGCATATCTGCAGCATTCTGCATCTGTCTTTTGACTGAAGAACGTTGGATATTTTGTGGGAAAATTAAAAAAAAAATTCTCAGTTTAAAAGTTTAGAAAATGGGACCCAAGAGGAAGCAAGTAAAAGTGAAGTAACCCAGCCTGAAACAGCAGAGGAGGAGGAAGAATTTGATGATGGTAGCAGCACCGGCGAGCCCTGCACGGACAGGGAGGAGTATGCCTTCAAGCCGGCAGAAGGCACAGCATCCCACCAGAGAGATTTTCACAGGTAAATACACATGCTTTAAACATTCATTTCAGTATCTATATGCTTATCTAATTAATATTATATATATGCTGATTTTCATGCATGTTTCAGCTAACGACACCCAGAAGTGAGGACATTGCAATCCCATCATCGCTGTCAGGCCATTGTGCCATGCTCAGTGATGAGGACAAGGACATCCCGACACCCCGTCCCACCACTCAGCAGGAGTAGGAGCAGGACAGCAGCTCGGAGTCAAAGTGTGTTTCAGTGCTCAAACTGTTGGGCTATTTATATACTATCGCCCATAGTAGCACGTACGGCGGGTTGTGAGTGAGCCTTTAGTTCTCAGTTATGGTGACCTGATGCTTGAGTTGATCTAATACATTTAGTTTATACAGTATCAGAACATGCCTTAAAATGGCCAAAGCTAAGCTAATCACTAAGTGAGGGCTCGTGAATGAGAACCTATTAAAAGCAATATGAGACTGCAGGCTCAAGTTCTGTTCAGGAAAGAAAGCTTGTGGCAATGGGTAGATAACTGTGGACAGGATAATTTAATCTGCAGCTCTAAGCACAATGTCTGCTGGACATCCTGGGAACTGAGAGTGGAAATTTCAGCCCTATTGCACTCTCTCTCTGACCTGCTGGTGATGGAAAAAGTTCTTTCAAAATAAAAAAAAAACCAATAACGTGGTGCAGGAACTTTCCTGGAAGTGGACAGTAATTAGACAGGGCTCGAAAGGTCATTTGATAGGAACTGGAACATGCTGAGTTTCCAGTAAGTTCTCTATCTGGAAAATGTAACATTGTATACCCAACGTAAGAAAAAATGTTAATGGGAAACCTTAACATTATCATGTTCTAGAGATGAATTTGCTGATTGTAGAACATAGGAAGATATTTTAAGGAAAATAGACCAGGTTTGTTACTGAAACTGTCTAATCTACAAAAGCCAGGTGCTAAACGCTTTTGAGTAAAGTCTTTCCAGTATTTTGAGTCAACTGAGTCAGTTCAGTGGAACAATTCACTCAAATTCGTACATTGATGCAGGGAACAAGAGGAACGATTCTTCACAGAAACATTTTGTTTTTTAAAGCAAGTTGGATAAGGCATGAACCACAGTGTGATGTGTTTTGAATAAGCGTTTAGAGGTTTTGTTTAATAGTACAGATATAACCATCAATTGAATTTTTGGTTACAGAAAAGACCAGTGTGCACTAAATTACCTGAGCAAATCAGAAAAAAATGTAACAGTTACTCAGAGTTACTACTGAGCCAATGTTGCAAAACTTCAGCACTATGCATTTTCAATTATTTTATGTAACTTTGCAAAAACAGGTGCTTGGGCGTGCTATTCGCAAATGGTGCTTGGACCCCTGGGAGTGCTACTTGCAAAGTATAATCTCAAATGATAACTGGATAATTTGGAGTTACTATTGAGCCATCGTCAAGAAAAAAACTCCAATAGTATGTTCAATAAAGGATTCTCCCAGTTAGTGGGTCACTGCACCGAGGGCTCCTATCACTATGGGGACCACTGTTGTCTTCATCTTCCACATCTTTTCGAGCTCTTCTTTCAGCCCTTGATATTTCTTGAGCTTCTCAAGTTCCTTTTTCCTGATATTATTGTCACTTGGTATTGCCACATCTATCACCACAGCCTTGTTCTCCTGTTTGTCCACCACTACCATGTCCGGTTGGTTAGCCATTACCAGTTTGTCCATCTGTGTCTGGAAGTCCCACAGGATCTTAGCTTGGTCATTCTCAACCACCTTTGGTGATGTGTCCCACTTTGACCTTGGGACTGCCAGTCCATACTTGGTACAAATGTTTCTGTACACTATGCCAGCCACTTGGTTATGGCATTTCATGTATGCTCTTCCTGCTAGCATCTTACACCCTGCTGTTATGTGCTGGATTGTCTCAGGGGCATCTTTGCACAGTCTGGACCTGGGGTCCTGCCTCGTGTGGTAGACCCTGGCCTCTATCGATCTTGTGCTTAGGGCCTGTTCCTGTGCAGCTATGATTAGTGCCTCTGTGCCATCTTTCAGTCCAACTTTATCCAGTCACTGGTAGGATTTTTCAATATTAGCCACTTCTTCTATCTGCCAGTGGTACATCCCATGCAGTGGTTTGTCTTTCCATGATGGTTCCTCTTGCACTTCCTGCTTGGGTTTCTGCCGCCTGAGGTATTCACTAAGCACTTCATCATTTGGGGCCATCTTCCTTATGTACTCATGGATCTTTGTTGTTTCATCCTGGATAGTGGCTCTGATGCTCACTCGTCCTTGGCCTCCTTCATTCCTCTTAGCATACAGCCTCAGGGTGCTGGATTTGGGGTGAAACTCTCTTTACGTTGTCAGGAGTTTTCTTGTCCTGATGTTGGTGGCATCTATCTCCTTTGGCCAGCTTATTATGCCAGCAGGGTATCTGATGACTGGTAGGGCATAGGTGTTGATGGCCCGGATCTTGTTCTTCCCATTCATGTGACTTCTTAGGACTTGCCTTACCCTCCGTAGGTATTTGGCCGTTGCTGCTTTCCTAGCGGCCTCTTCATGGTTGCCATTTGCCTGTGGGATTCCAAGGTAATTGTAGCTGTCTTCATGTCTCCTATTATGCCATCTGGTAGCACCACCCCCTCAGTTCTGACTGCCTTCCCTGTCCTTGTTACCATCCGGGCACATGTGTCTAATCCAAATGACATTCCGATGTTGTTACTATAGATCCTGGTGGTGTGGATCAGTGATTTGATGTCTCGCACAGACTTAGCATACAGCTTGATGTCATCCATGTAGAGGAGGTGGCTGATGGTTGCTCCATTTTGCAGTCTGTATCCATAGCCACTCTTTGTGATGAACTGGCTAAGGGAGTTCAACCTGACGTAGAACAGCAGTGGGGACAGGGCATCTCCTTGATATATGCCGCACTTGATGGAGACATGTGTTATTGGTTTGAAGTTGTCGTCTAGGGTTGTTTTCCACAGCCTCATTGAGTTCTTGATGAAGGTTCTTAGAGTCCTGTTGATGTTGTACAGTTTCAAGCATTCCAGGATCCATGTGTGGGGCATGAAGTCATAGGCTTTCTTGTAGCCAATCCAGGTGGTATACAGATTGGTATGTCTGGTTCTGTAGCCTTGAGCTACTGCATTATCTACCAGTAGCTGATGTTTTGCTCTTCTGGTGTTCCTACCAATTCCTTTCTGGGCCTCACTCATGTATTAAGTCATGTGCCTACTCATCTTAGCTATGATGCCTGACAGGATCTTCCATGTTGTGCAGAGGCAGGTTATTGGGCGGTAGTTGCTCCCTTCTGTGGGTCCTTCAGGATCAGGACTATCTGACCCTCAGTCAGTCATTCCAGGTGAGTCCCATCCACTAGCAGCTGGTTCATCTGTGCTGCCAAGTGCTCATGTAGTAAGGTTAGCTTCTTTAGCCAGTAGGCATGAACCATATCCAGGCCTGGTGCTGTCTAGTTCTTCATTTTCGAGACACTTACTTGGATGTCTGCCACAGTGATGGTTACTGGGTCTTGTTCAGGTAGATTGCTGTATTTGGCTCTCAGGTCTATTAGCCACTGAGCACTGTCATTATGTGATTTTTTTATGTGATTTTTCCTTCCATATCCTTTTCCAGTATTGTTCAGTTTCCAGCCTTGTTGGGTCTGGAACCATGTTGTTATTCCCCTGCCACTGGAAGTACACCTTTGATGGTTGGATGGAGAACATCTAATTTATTCTCCTGGCTTCAGCGTTGCTTGTGTACCTCCTTAGACGGGAAGCCAGGGCTATGAGTCTTTGTTTGGCAGTCTCTAGGGCCTCACGTCTGGACAGATTGCTGTATTTCTTAAGGTAGCCCTTCCCTTGTCACATCTTTCTGGAGTTTTGATAACTGGCTAATTTCTCTCTTGGTCGCCTTGAGCTTAGCCTCCAACCTTCTCTTACATGGTGGATATTGCACCTTATGGTTAGTGTTCATCTTATAACCAAGCATTTCCAGTATCACTGTTGCTGTGATGTATATTGGCTTGTTAGTCATAGTAGGGATCATTCGTACTGCTGCATTCACATCTTCCAGGAGACTTTCAGGAGGTACCACACTTAGTCTTGGTAGTCAGGCATGGTATAATTATAGAATCACAGCAAATATTGACTCTGTTTCATTTATTATGGCTTACTGCTGTTTATAGTATTGTTTTTAATGTTGAAACATTTCATTTAATTATTTTTAAGCCATTTTTGGTCTACAGCATTTCTTTACATGTGCTTAAGACTTTTGCACAGTACTGTATATACATCCAAACGTGTGAAACATGAAATCTCAGATTTGTTTAATTATTAAATATAAAATTTATATTTTTTCCAGATCTGCTATTTGTTTCTTCTCAACATTGGTCTGAAGCTGTCAACTCATCAGTGACTTTTGGTAGAAGTGGATGGAATATTTAATACATACTCTTTGGACGTTTCTCATTTTTCAATTCTGGGAGCAAACAGAGCTCAAAATCTAGGTTCGGCATGAAACTCAGTTTTAAAAATAACCAAGTTTGCATCTTGGAGAACTTTTTCTTGTAGAATTTCATAATGATTTCACCATGTACTGGTTTCAATGTCAAGAAAGTTTCAGCAAAAACAGTTGGGAGCTGTCAAGAAGCCTTGAATACATTTTTCCTGGCATAAACAAGAAGCGGCTATAATCGTATACCTTTAAAAGGAGGACTTGACACAGTTCTTACCACTTTGACGAGCTGAGAGATGGAGACCTCAAATTCTACCATCACTGGGTCTGACACGTTCTCCACTGGCCGGATAAACTGATTATACTTACGGAAGAGGCGGTTGAACAGCCTGTCCTCTCCTTTAGATGACAGACACTCTATACACACACATACACACAAAGCAACAGGAGAAGACTATTTTTATGCACAGCTTGGTGACAGGCTGGTGTTCATGTACAATATATAGAAAACAAAAACAGACCATGAACATACTCAATCAAATACGCTAGAAGATGTCATGCATTGTCTTGAAGTATATCAAATAATCCAATTACTGATTACATCTCCACCCCCATACTGCTAACTCCTCCCCTTTCTGCCCACTCTCTCTCTCTTTCTCCTCTATCAACTACAAATCAAATATTTTAAAGGTGCAAAAGTAATTTCATTTTAATTTTACTTCTAGAAAATTTGTAGAACATGATAAAATGCCTTTGGAAAACTGCATGATGTCCGACAGCCTTTAACTCTGCCCTCATTTCAACCTGAACTCGGTAAGCACCCAGCGCAGCCAGATCATTTTGCTGCGAGCAAAAAAACCATACTGCTTCGAGAAACAGAGTAAAAACCTCCTTACAAGGAAACACAGCACAGTCTTTACCATTCTCAGAAATCTGTATGAGACAAATGATACATGTTTACAGTGTTATAACCTGGCTTTGAAGTAGCTGAATGGCCGAGTGCACTTGAAAGTGATTTCATTTCAGTACTTGCTCATAGTGACTCTAGAAACCCTGGAATTGGAGATGTGAGGCGGTAGCATGAGAAAAGATTAATTCAGGAAAATTAAGTCATTCTTTTTCATGTCCTTGTGAAGTGTGTGTCTTTGTGTGAGTAAGAGGAGGCCCATGCACTTTTCTACACAGTGCTAGGCATTGTGGTAAGGTCAAAGGTCAGCTAAGTGTAAATGTTTCAGAACTTTCTGACGTCAAATGTGATGATGTGTCTCATTAACTAGTCACCAGAGCTATTAGAACTAGGGATGTGTCGCTTGTGAACGAGTCAAATCTTTTTTAGAAATCGAGCAAGAGTCGACTCTTACTGGTGACTCAATGAAAACAGCTGACCTTTAAAGATTTTAAAACTTTTTTTTAATGACTATATCCTTTTTGTAAAATGCACATTGTGTCATGTGAATTCTAGTGTTTGGGACAAATTTTTTTTTAAAACTTCTTTAAGTTTCCACTCTCAATCCAAACGACTCACATTTTGAACCAGCAGCTAGAGATCATCATAGTGAAGAAGATTAATATGAGGATATGAGGCTCATACAGTGGCTTTGACTCGTGTGTGTGTGTGTGTGTGTGTGTGTGTGTGTTAATTTCCCTTCTATAATTACCTTGGCTTGTTAAGTCTCCATTGGCCCTCTGGGTTAATAGGGTTAGTCAGGGATAAGGAGGCTTTCTGAATATTAATTATAAAAAGCTTCAGTCCAATTAAAATACATTCAAACCAATCAGGACGATGTGGTTTTAACATTTCAAAATTCCTCATCACTGTATCTCATTATGGCGACATATTGTTACACTGCTTCTGTAGATCCGCCTCAACTATTCCATCAAGCTCATGCTTTCATTTCACATCCCGGTGACAGTGGAGATGGAATGAGAGAGAGAGAGAGAGAGAGAGAGAGAGAGAGAGAGAGAGAGAGAGAGGGTTGTATAGGAAATAAATGGAATGCAAGGGCAATGAAACAGAACATGAAGACAGAAAAGGGTGAGTGAGACATAAAACCCCACACAAGGCCAATGGAGTTAAAAAAAAAACCCTGAACCAACAGAACATGAAGAAATATAAAAGAAGAGGAAAGATTGGTTAAGGCGTTCAAGGTGAAATATTTTCTTTGTCGAGTTTTGTTTATTTGAACAAACCTGAATGAATCGTAAACAGTAAGAAAGCAGACTAACTTTAAATACAGCAAAATAAAACCGTTAATAACTAGAAGGGCACTTGCAGAGTGCAGACCTCCGCCAAGGACAACAACCAGCTCTTCTGTGTCTATGATCTGCAAATCTGTAACTGTTAACCCTTTATATGGCTGTCCACATGTGTATCCCAGAGGATTACTGAGACCTGTGAATGTGGCTTATGATTATGGAGTCATTGTATTTCTACATTAGCCATGTTTTTTTTTTCCATAAAGTTCCGGGACTGTTCCTGTTGCGAATGAACGGAGTGTGGCAAGGTCATGCACATGCAAAAGGAGCGAGCAGTAACTCTCATGAGTCAGTACGATGCGTGACATAACGCTGTCAACATCGGGACCCATGTTTTTTGTGACAATGTGCACATTTGTGACGTTACTAGGGAGCAGAGAGCAAGTCGGCAACAGAAACCTTTGAAATGCTTCAGCAAGCCTACTGCAATAAAGCAATGAGGAAATCAGGTCGGTGGGTTTCTCACAATCCTGCTCACAGACAGACAGACAGACAGACAGACAGACAGACAGACAGGTAAACTGCACTGAAAACATAACCCCCTTGGTGGAGGTAAAAAACAACAAAATATAGTTTAAAAATCTTGTTGACTCTCTCTCTCTCTCTCTCTCTCTCGCTTATTCTTCCTCTGTCTCCTCTCTGACTCTCTCTCAGTCACTGTCTGACTCTCTCTCTCTCTCTGTTCTCTCTCTCTGTCTGACTCACTTTCTCCCTGTCTGTCTCTCTGTCTCCTGTCTGACTTTCTCTCTCTCACTGTCTCCTGACTGTCTGTTTCTTTCTCTCACTGTCTCTGTCTCCTGACTGTCTCTCTCTCTCTCTCTCTCTCTCACTGTCTCTTGTCTGACTCTCACTCACTGTCTCTCTCTCTCTCTCTCTCTCTCTGTCAGTCTCTCTGTCTACTGTCTCTCTCTCCTGTCTGTCTCTGTGTGTCTCCTATATGTCTGACT
>JANZLB010000022.1:19470496-19481493 GCA_026167865.1 Notarius quadriscutis
ATGTGGAGAGCTTGGGAATGAAGCTAAGAGAGATGAGACTGAGATGGTACGGGCACATCCTGAGAAGAGATGCAGAGTATGCTGGAAGGAGAATGTTGAGGATGGAGCTGCCAGGCAAACGAAAATGAGGAAGGCTGAAGAGGAGATACATGGATGTGGTGAGAGAGGACATGAAAGTGGCAGGTGTGGTAGAGAAGGATGCGGAAGAGAAGGAGCAATGGAGACGAAAGGTCCGCTGTGGCGACCCCTAATCGGGAGCAACCAAAAGAAGAAGATTATACAGTATTTTATTTCAATGTATATTGAATCACTTTGTCCATTATGAAGGCTCTCAATGTTTCTAGCATCCCATATGCTGGCCTGTATTTTATTTTATTGTTTTCATTCTCTATATATTTTTTTTTACTCTTGGAACCGTTGTCATTTTGTGTTAAATTTGTATTTTTTGGACTTACAAGGTAGGGCAGGAGGGGTTGGATGGGAGGTGGGGAGGGCTGTTTGTTGAAGAGATGAAAACTAAAAGGAAAAATATTGCATTAATTGTACATTGTATGACTTGCCTCTGTGCTTCAATTTAAAAAAAGGGTAAAATCTGTTTTTGAACCTGGATGCAGTCCACAAACCTGTTCTCTGATCCATGTCTAAATGCCAACCACTTCCAGGGCGTGTTTGCTTGAACATCATATCACTTCCTGTTTCGGGTTTATAATTTGAGTTCGAGGAATGTAGAATTTGCAGGGCCTTCTCGATATTTTGTTATGTAACCAATCAGCTTAGAATGAAACGATTCACCTGATCAGTGTCTAGCCACAGTAAAGGGATGATAAATAAATCACACCAAACACATATTAATAAGAAAAATATGGTTGTACCTCCCATTTATTAAAACTAGACAGTAGAAATGAGCCAATGACTGTCAAAAGTAAAAAAGAAAAGCCCTGACAATCACTTTGTTCGATGTGTGTATATAGAGCGTGAGCGATGTCCTACATGAGAGGTTTGCTGTGGAGATGAAGTGTAACACAGCACTCAGATTGGCAGCTCTACACATACAGGAGAGACTCGCCAGCACCGGACAATCTCCCAAAACACCACTGAAGACCATCACGTAAGTCTCACACATTACAGGTGACACATTTTCCAGTAACCAAAGTCACTGTTATGAAACACTTTTTACTGGAGTTCAGTAGCAACATGTCTTCTCAATAGACTGGTGACCTGTCCAGGGTGGACCCCGACTCCCACTCAGTGTTGGCTGGGACTGGCTCCAGCTCGTCCATGACCTGCAATGGATACGCGGTGAAGAAAATAAATGGATGAATGAATTAATCGATCTTGTTTGTGTGTGTGTGTGTATTCCGGCGTCCACAGGAAGGACTGGGGTATCGAAAGCTTTGTCTCCAGCACTCTGTTAAGGAACATGAGAGAGAAGGACTTGAGAAAAGCCATCAATTTACACATCAAGAAAATCCTTTTACAGGAGCACAAGAATAAGGTGTGTGTATGTTTTAGAGTGCTAAAAATGTACTTAATGAACATTTCTGCTCCTTATTTTCTCATAGTGTACGTGTGTGTGTGTGTGTGTTGTTTGTTTTTGGGGTTTTTTAGGCGATGACGGTAAACCAGGCCAGACTCAGCTACCTGAACGAGATGTCTGAACTCAAGTCTTTCGGGGGAAAATCCTTTAGTGCCACCATGATGGTAAGAACAGTAAATTCTTATACCTTGTCCCTTTGTTGAAGTCCAAAATTCAAACCAAATATTACAAATATGGCCAAAAATGCATAAATTATACAGTAAACTGTGTAAACAAGTTGTGGTTAGCTGTTTGACTCGGGTAGTTTGCGAGAGACTTTACAAACGGCACAGAAATTCTACTGTGTATAAAGAAGTCCATCATAAATACAAAAAGGAGGTTAAAAAGGAAGCAGCTGTGAGTGTGACACTCATGATGATAATTAGTCTCAAATTGAGACTATTCACAACGTATGTTCTTTTTTTTTTTTTTACATAACTTTATCCATAGCATATATATAAAACTAACATGGAAAGGGTTAGCACAACAGAGCTTGGCTCCAAATTAAGTACAACCTAAATCGAACCCATGTTCGATTCTCAGTTGGGTTTTCTAAACCAGAAATTTTTCGAAAACAAAAAAGAAAAGAAAATGCACTGATACGCAATAAGAGAAATGGTTATTCACAGAAAATCTTCATAAACCTGGTCTTAAACACCTCACATGATCAATCCACATTCACAAACCCAACCATTATGATTTTCCCCCATTTATAATCTATTTGTAAATGTTTGGAGTTCATTTTCACGCCAAATCCCCCAGAATATTTAATCCAGTTCAATTAAATTTTGTTTAGATAACACTTTTAACAATGAACATTGTCACCATTGTCACAAAGCAGCTTTACATATATCTGGATACAGATTTCGATTTTGATTTATTCCTAATGAGCAAGCCAAAAGTGACGGTAGGAAGGAAAAACTGAGAAGACATGAGGAAACCTTGTGAGGAACCAGACTCAAAAGGGAACCCGTGCTCTTCTGGGTGACTCGGGTTCGTGTGATACACACTCCTCTCTCTGTCTTTGCAGCTGCAAGACAGGGAGTCTACGGTGAGCTTGTTGGTGGGAGCGCAGTATGGGGTGAGTCAAGTGATCAATCACAAGCTGAGCATCATGACCTTGCTGACGGATTTCAGCAGCATCACCAAGGTGGAGCTCGTAACAGAGTCGGAACATGTTAGTCTGGTCAAGATCTACATGCAAGACATTAAGGTACATACTGTAGGTGCATTCAAAGGTATCTCACAGGACATACTCCTCATATACATTCTCCTCATTCTTTCTCTCCCCTACAGCCCATAACATTGCTATTGGAGTCAGTGCCTGCTAAAGATTTATCATGTCTCATAGCTGGTTATTGCAAAGTATTCATAGATCCTCAAATCTGTGTGTTCCCATGGATAGAAGAAGCAAAGAGCCATCGTATATCTGCAGAAGAAGGTAGGAAACCATACTCCTTAAATGATAAATACAATAAAAGCAAAGTAGAATAATGGCACTTGATTGTTTTGTGCTAATTCCTAAAGAGTCCAAGCCATAGAATTTTAAGTTCACGTCCTTCTGTGCACTTCGGTTCGAGTGCTGGCTCCCCCCTGTCCTGTCTGTGTCTCACCTCAATTAGTTTAATTATTGTTTTAATCTCATGGTGATCAAAGACTTGGACTGAGACATGAATGGATCATAAGACTTCGCAACAAGACTACAAAATGGCAGGATATGCATAAACAAATGAATTAAGGGCTTAACACAGAACACAATCAGATCACACACCAATGGCAGGACAGGAGCAGAAACAGGACTAGAACAGAAGCACATGGTAATGTAATGTACTGTAATGTAATATGGTGTGGATATATGTGTACTGTGTAGGTTATGTATCGAGATGCTGCAGCGACTCCGAAGACTCAGAGGTAGATGGTCTGCTTGCTCATGCTACAATTCCTACCCAGACTGATTCAAACACCAATTTGGTTAATAGTCAAGTTGTAGGACAAGAAGAAGGAAAGACCAATACAGAAGAAGAGGAAGATGTGGAAGACAAGAGTGAAAAAGAAAGTGTGGAGAATGGAGCTGGAGAAACAAAGAAAGTAAAACTAGAGGAGCAGGCTGACTCGACGCATGCAGCTGAAGGGGAAACAGTAAAACCTGATGCAGAAAATGAAAAGGAGCATGAACAAGAGGTCAAGGATGAAGAGCCACCATGTATCATCATTGTGGAGGACCCACCATCAGAGGCATCGGATTCACTTCATACAGACTCGCGCTTCGTAACCAGCATGTCCAGTGACTCCATGGATGCGTTAGAGGAGGATGACTTTTTGACCTACTTCTCCACTAACTGTGTTAGCCAGCTGAATGTCAGAGACCATTACCTCCATGTTGATACTCTTGCACCATATCCAAGTCAACCGGATTGCCAAGATGGTGATTTCAATGATGAACTGTGTTCCACTGAGTTCCCAGCCAATGATGATGAATTCTTATGTTTTGCTGCCCTGTCTAACATCGCAGAATGTCTTCCCAGTCCAACTGAGGCCAGTGAGGATGAATATTCAGAGCATGGACTTGATGAAGATGAACAAGAAGCACCAGAGGACGTTTTCGAAAGCATCGAGCCTCCTCATGGAGAGTGTGTGTTTACATTCAACGAGGGTGATGCACAACACTACTACAACATCTGCTCGAATGTAACTCCAGATAGCAGTCACGTCCATGCAAGAACAGCTTTTCCTCAACACACTCAAGAAGAAAACAATGAAGAGGTGGAGAGGGAATGTGAACCTGTGCCCATCCTTCTGCCTCCTCCAGGTTTTGGGGACAGTAGCTCAGATGATGAGTTCTTTGATGCCCAGGAGAGATTCATTCTTGAGGAACCTTTGTCAGCACCAATGCATAAAGGTTTGTTCCCATTATGTACTCTCATATACATGCATGTATTTATGATTCTTAAATAGCGAAAAATCTGGAGTTTAGATCATTTGTAGTACATCATGTCTGTATGTCTTTAAAGATAAAAATCTTATGTGTTTATTTATACCTCTCACCTTCCAGAACACTCTAGAGATTCAAGTGTCATGAAGCGTACTCTAAGCCTAAGTAACACTGGCATCAGTGCTCGTGAGCGAAGGAAGTGGGAAGGAGAGAATAAAAAGAGAGAGAGAAAAGATAAAGAAAAACTAAAGAAGGAAACAAAAAATGAAGTTCCAAGGTTCCGCAAGAGAAGCAGAAAGCGTCGTTCCTTCATGGAAACAGAGTACACCTCTTTGGTATCATTTCCTGAAGAAGACCGAACAAAAAATTACAACCAAATCCCAAATCATTGGTTGGGACCCAGGCATCTTAGTGAAAGCCACCTTGGTGGGCTGTCAAATCAAAGCTCCTGTCCCGCAGGCTCATCTCTAATAAATGCTGAGGGCGGGCCAGTACAAATGGAATCAAAACCCATCACCCCGTCCAAACTGAGTGGGCCTGGATCCCATCATCTTGGGCATGGTAACAAAATCAATAAGGCAAGTCAGCAGAAACAACAAGTTATACTGATGGAACCAGATTCCATGGAGTTTAAGTCTGTCACCGAAATCATGTCCACTGCCTCACCTGCTATTATAGCAGTACGCACCTCGACAGAGCCTAAAGTAAAAGGCAATGGCATGAGCAGTGCTGATGGACTCGAAGAAGAAGGTGCAGCAGGAGGGCTGGTTAAAAGATTGTCTGATGATCACCTGTTTTTTGGAACTCCGAGCAGGGACTATAGTGATGATGCTTTACCTGTGAAAAGAAATGACCAAAAATCCCTGGCAGAAGATCCCTCTCAGGAACCTTTGCACAGGAAAATGAGTTGCTCGCTTCCACAATTAGATCAAACACCTGCATCTAGCTTACATTCTTTGGGAGTCCCAACCATATCCTTTACTCAAAACCCAGGCATGGACGGGCTTGATGTGGAAAATCTGGAAATGGGCATTCAAAAATGTTCAGTGGAGCCAACAGAGAGAACAAGAAGTCAGAGCATGTCTGCAATATCTGACAGTAGTGGTCTCTTTTGTTTAACAAGGCACACATTCCCTCAGACGGATCCTGTAGTCTGCACAAAAGAACCACATTTGATTGACACAGGCAGTTCTGGCGACCCATTCACCAAAGGAATATCCTCCACTGTATCTCCTGTGCAGCTTATCCAGGGACATGTATTCACTCAGTGTTCTTCTGGCATCCTTGGCCCCCTCTCTGCTTCAACACTGCAGGGAAAGATCCAGAACTTGCCCCTGTACATGTCTTGTTCCCAGGAAATGCTAGCAAGTAACAGTATTCTTGTAGATAATGCCAAACCAGCAAGGAGATTTTCTGAAAACATGACCACAACTGAAGTAAAACCTGAAGCAGTCACGGAGGTGGTTGAAGAGTTTGGGGAAGTAGTTTGCAATAATCCTTATGTGGAAAGAGTACAGAAAGCTGAACCCAAGGAACTCTCTTGGCCTCCCCAATCACCTTCAAGTCTGAAATCAGTTGACCCTGTCATTGTCAGCCCTTCATCTCTTGTGGTTACTACGCAAAACCTTCATGGACCATGGGGTGTGGTGACGTCACAAGAGATCAGCGGATTACAAGCAGAAAGCAGTCCTCTTGTGGGTGCACACTCACAACCTCTTACAAATTGTGAATCCAAGCCCACCAACACCCAGCCACAGGCCCTGCCTGGCCCAAATGTATATGCAAAGCCTGACCTTACTTGCAGCTCAATGCTTGCCTCAGTGTGTGAGACAGTACTCGAGAGTGCTGAAACACCTATGGAGGTTTGCGGCTGCCAATCAGCATACACCAACTGCTTCAGCAGTGTCTTGAACAATGGGAGTTTTGATGACGAACTGACGGTCTATGAGTTCTCCTGTAGGACACAGCAGAGCATGCATGACCGGGTAGCATTGGTGACGTCTATCCCTCCTTCATCCCTTTCTGGTTCCTCTTCCTCTTTTTCACCATCCTCACCTCTCCCAGCTTTTTCTCGTGTGGTCCTACCACCTTCCTCATCCACAGAACTTGGACCCCTTCTGTCACCCTTGGACACCCCTGACTGCTTCCTCTCTGACCCTCATGGAGACGCTATCACGGCCTTACTGGCCCAGGATTACCCCTTACAACCAACAGGCTTCCTGGCTCTGCAGAGAGATGTTGACACACTATTAACTGTTCTGGATGGTGCTATGAAGGACCAAGCTTGCATCCAAGAGCATCCCAGAGACACATGTGCAGGCCACTTTTCTGAAAACAAGCGCAGGCTGCATGTGGAGGCACGAGGGTTTCTGGCTGGCTGTCAGCAGGTAGTGAAGGCTGGGCAGACCCCTGCAGAGACGCTGCAAGCTCTAGCGGACAGTTTTCACTCACTGGTTCAGCTGACAGCTGTATGCCTGAGTTTCTCTAGCTGCCAGAGGTGCCAGGAACGCCACTCTCAAACCTTGTCGGGACTTACAGATGTTGCACAGACCTATCAGGAGTTTGCACGGGCGGCAGAGCGCTTGGGGATGGCTACAGAAAGAAGGACTTGCCATGAGCTCAGCATTAAACTCCTGGCCCGCCAGTGTACCGCACTCACAACTTCAGTCTTCTGCCTAACACAGCTGTACCGTACACTCACGGCTCTTTGACCTTCGAACAATAACGTCTTGCAGACATCTAACTCTAGTGTAATTCTGCCAAATCTGAGCAAATTATCAATATATAAAAGCCTAACTATAGCAACCTAACTATGGTGTCCAAAGATGCTGACCTTCTACTGATGAGCACACACATGCACACAACACACAAAATCAGGGTGACACTGCTTATGAATGCACTCACGCACACTGACAATCACTTGTTTAAAATCGGCATGTGGTATTGTTACTTTGTCAGTGTTTTTGTTTGAATGTATGAAATTAATTTCTTATTCCAAATCTGTGTACTTTAGTAGGTTTCTTGAATTCATAAGTGGTTATTTGGGGGTAGGAAAGTTTTGGGTTTTTTTCCTTGATTGTACGCAAAATGGAGCAGTTATACACACAAGAACAGGACCTAACCTTGCCCTTTCATCTTTCGTCTTCCTCCTCTCTCTCTTTCTTTTTGGATTTCGGTTTCATGCATATGCCCACTTGCCTCTAAATCAAGCTTCATAAAAATGCCTGACCTTAGATATTTCCACACCTATCTGCACACTCACCAGAGCAGAATTAACAAAAGCTCAATGTTTAATATACACTAAAATGTATCTGTTAGTGACCAGGAAGTATACTTTGCATATTTTGAGCAGCATAATACCAAAGGATATGAATAACTCCTTTATACTTTTTTTTGTACCAGGAGACTTGAGTCATATGACTAGCCTTTTTGAAGATGGGTTTCAAGTCCTTTGTTTGTTATTTTAATTTCCATAGGCTGGATTAGAGCCTTTTTTTTATTATTATTATTTTTACTATAGACACATTATTTATTAAACTTTATTCACAAAGTCTGATCAGATCCACGGAGATATATTTGTGCTATATATTTGGTGTTTGGAAATGAATTTATTTCAATTTGTGCTTAATTTTAGTAACTTTAGTACTGTAAAGGAAACATGGGCTGTGATTGGGTTGTCTGCAGAGACCTGGAATCGTAGCCTGTCACACACAGGTATTGCAGGATGTCACTATTTTCAACCGATTCTTTACGTTTCTCTGTTCAAGTCCTGAATCACAATGTGGAACGACTTATAGCAGGAGCAGACGATTTACCTTTCATGGTCACTGTCATACCACATTAAGATTGTAATATTACTTTTTCATACAGGTGTATGGACCAACCTGGAAGCTGCTGTGCACTGTCCTTATTAGGCATGCTTTGTACTTACACATACTGTACTTTACCATTTACAACATGGAATAAATGAATGCATGTCGAAACCAAAGCATGACCTGATCGAGTAACTGATAAATGTCAGTGGCTCAGCCACTGGCCAATTAAATGAGAGAATGAATGGATGACTGTCTAGATGATGAAATGCAATCTCTTACTTTGTAATGCAGTATTCACGATTAAAATGAGACTCAAAATGAGTCGTGTTCAAGTGTCTTGCATCTAGTACTGTAGTTTCATTATTGCTTTAGTATATGTGCATGTGATAAGTGCATTATATCTTTTGGACATCAGAGAACATGCGCAGAAAAATCTGCATATATTAAAAATATTATTACTGTCTTTAGGACTACAGGAAGTCATATAAGCATTTACAGGCTTGTATAGGATGTAGATAATAGATCCTGTGTCATGTCTTTTTTTTGTTTTGTTTTTTACTTGGACAGATGTTTCCATGTAATCATGAAACACAACTGATCCAACCGAAGAACCTTTGCTATGGTTGATACCCTCATTGTCCATCCAGCACATACATGTGAGAATCTGAATGGGATTCTAGATGGATGACCAGCTCAAATTTTCTGACTCCACTATACAGTATTAACCACCAAATCCTACAAACTTCTTCAAAGCATCATGTGAAAACGACTTGGTTGTGAATTACACACCAACTCGGTCTGCAATTGCGAAGAGATCACTGACTCTAATTTGAGTGGCCCGTTTCTCCATTCCTTCTGCAAAGCTCTAAAGACCTACCTCTTCAAACTCTACCCAGGATAACACTTATATCTCAGCACTGACATTTATGGTTCATGCAGTAACTGATTATTTTCCTGACTAATTTCAATAATCTCCACATCAAAATCCTCAACTTGTGTACTAGATCCCTTACCTACATGACTCTTCAAACAGATAATACCAGAAGCAATTGAACAGCTTCTAAAAATAATGAATTCCTCCCTTAGAATTGGCTATGTATCCAAATCCTTTAAACGAGCAGTTATCAACCCCCTCATTAAAAAAACTTGACCTTGACCCCTGTCAGCTGTCCAATTATCAGCTAATATCAAACCTCCCCTTTATCTCTAAGATCCTAGAAAAAGCTGTGGCACAGCAGTTATGCTCATATCTACATAGGAATAACGTCCGTGAAGTGTATCAGTCAGGATTTAGACCTCATCATAGCACAGAGACAGTACTGGTTAAAGTAGCAAATGACCTACTGTTGCCATCTGATCAGGGCTGTGTCTCCCTGCTTGTATTGCTTGACCTCAGTGCAGCCTTTGACACCATTGACTATTCCATTCTCCTGGATAGACTAGAAAATGTTGTGGGAGTTAAGGGAATGGCCCTCTCCTGGCTCAGGTCTTATTTAACTGATCACTATCAGTTTGTTGATGTAAATGGTGATTTTTCCAGAAAAACTGAGGTAAAGTTTGGTGTTCCACAAGGCTCTGTCTTAAGCCCACTGCTTTGTTCTTTATATGTGTTACCTCTGGATGATGATATTCATAAACATGGTATTAGTTTCCACTGTTATGCTGACGACACACAGTTGTATGTTTCTGCAAAGCCAGATAAGAGACACCAGCTTAATAAAATTGAGGACTGTGTAAAGGACTTGAGACACTGGATGCTTATTAACTTCCTTCTGCTTAACTCTGACAAGACAGAAGTATAACACTGTACTTGTACAAGGACCATATGCAGCTAAAAGTAGGTTTTCTGATTGCATAGTTTTTCTGTTTCTTTGTGTGCAAGCAGTAAAAGATCTTGGTGTGATCAGTGACTCCAGTCTCTCATTTGAAAATCATCTCAATAACATTAAAAGAATAGTTTTCTTTCAACTCAGAAATATTGCTAAGGTAAGAGGTGTAATGTCACTACATGATGCAAAAAAAACTATTTCATGCTTTTGTTACCTCTAGCTTGTATTATTGTAGTTCCTTACTGTCTGGATGTTCCAATAAGTACAGAAACAAGCTCCAGTTAGTTCAAAATGCAGCAGCAAGATCCTTATAAGAACTAGAAGATATGACCACATCACCCCATCTTGTCCACTTTGCATTGGCTCCCAATTAAATTTCATATTGATTATAAAATACTACTATTGACCTTTTAAAGCACTGAATGGTTTTGCACCACAGTACCGGAGTGAAATTCTGGTCCTTTATGACCCACCATGCCTACTTAGATCAAAAAGTGCAGGCTATCTGCTGGTACCTCATATAGTGAAGGCTACATCGGGGCAGAGCCTTTTCTTACAAAGCCCCACAATTATGGAACAGCCTCAGGGGTGAAAGTAAGCCGGTCCTGGCTAGTCCGGTGTACCACTAAAAGATTTGGCCATACTGGAAAGAAAAATATACTGTCTCTGAAAAAAAAATGCACTTTCAGCATAACAACACACCTGGTAAATGTCAATTTGGTAAATGTCAATTTACCAAAAGCAACACGTTTTCCTCAATATACATTACATATAACTCGTTCTGACCTGTCTCTGAATTATGTCTGAAGTGAATTCCTTCCGTGTTTCACTCGACAGACAACGTG
>JANZLB010000022.1:20423529-20434855 GCA_026167865.1 Notarius quadriscutis
TCTCTCTCTCTCTCTCTCTCTCTCTCTCTCTCTCTCTCTCTCTCTCACACACACACACACACACACACACACACACCCCTTTCCTTTTTTCTGATTCCTTTTTTTCTCTCGTTCTCTCTTTTTCTCCATGAACCTGCCTGGTTGAACACTTTCTCTTCCTTATTTATTTAAGTAGATCGCTGGATCTTCCCAAATCTGGTATATCTTCATAATCATGGCCTTCGTTCTTTGCTCTATTTCCAGTGACGTGCTTCTCGACGACTTCTGCTTACTGTAGGGTTTCCAAAGGCTGTAGGAGGCATGAGTGCTGCTGACATTCTGATCCCAGCGCCCTGGTTATTTATACCTTCAGTGGCTCATAAGGAACCTGTCACTGTGTTCTAGTATATGGCGAACTCTCTGTTCTACACGTTTGTGTTTTGGAGGTGTTGAAACTTTATAATGGCATTCTTACCCAGGATAATGCAATGTTATAGAATTAATGATTGATTAAAAACAAAGTAATTATTATGAAAATCATCCTGAAGTGTTTTAATCCTGTTATATCAACAGAAATTGCAGACGATTACTATAAACCTGCTAAAATTTGGATATTTAATTGGGCTGTTGCAAGAGAGCCATCATTTTCCTGCCCATGCATCTTCATAGTCTGGAAAATTGAGTAAGACAATGTGTGGGTATATTGTTACTTAAAATATACTCTAAACAATAAAAGGAAATTGCACACTGTAAATCCATACACACATTTTTGTGACAGTAACCTTAATCATACCTTTTTAGAAGTCCTAGTAGATCATGGTAGCCATTTATATCCATCTCTGTTCCTCTGAATTGTGCTGCTTTTATGTTAATTGGTCATTTGCCAATTGCTAAGTAAAATACAATCTTAACCTCTTCCACATACATGAGCATACTTCCACATCCTGTAATTGTGTGACTCCAACATGTTTGCTAATGGTGGTCTCTGTGATGCACAGTTGAAGTCAATTGGAATAAATAAATCCCAGTCGATTATATATCTCACCCTCTACAGGATGAACCTCCAGGACACATTTTGTTTGTGGTTGTAAAATATAGCTACACACCTGGAGCTGAAATTATTTTGATTAAGACAGAACTTCATTACATGTTACATCCATGTTCACCTCATAGCTCGAGCGCAACACTAAAGTCAGAAAACCAACGTGTCTTGACTGATCGGGTGAATTTATTGTTCAGGATTACATCATGCATATTTGATTTTTTATGCTAAACCACACTTGTAATATTCTGCTGCTGATAACTTCAACATATACAAATACAATTGTTGGATAAAAGCAACAAACCTTTTTCAAAGGAAAAATGATCAAATTTGGGCTTCCGTTTTTGTAATATTTATCTTTGATGCCATCAAAATACAACAGAACCCTTTTCCCCCAACTATCAGAGTCAACCTGTCACTACATTTACATACCGAGATAAAAAAAGAGACAACTTGTTTCTGAAAAAGAAATGGTGAGACGAAAGCTTAAATGGTATTTTCAAATGTGTTTTTATTAAAAGAACACAAGAAACTATTGACTTTTCTGGTGTACAGACGCACGCTTCTTCTAATAATGAAGCCCACTGGCCCCAGACGTGCTCATGTTTGTTTTTTCTAAATGGAACAAATATTATAAGGAACCAAAACAATATTTGCATACCAAGAGTAATCGGACCTGACAGGACAGTCATAATCAGAGATGTGGGTGGGTTGGAGTTAAATATATTTACACAGGTTTCGAAGCGGATGATGAAGTGGTTGCTTCTTCTCGCTCTCAGACACTCGGCACACTCTCACACACATCTAGCCTGATTTAAGACGTTCACAGCATTGAGGGGTCTCCTTTTGGTAAGATAGATCTTGAGGCTTCAACATTTATGTGAACTTCTTGATCTCATCATAGAGGACAAGCACGAAGGCGCCGCCCATTCCTCTGAGCACGTTCGACCAGGCACCCTTGAAGAAAGCCCTCGGCCCCTCATCCTTGATGATTTTCCTCCAGCAGTCCACCGTGCCCTTGTACATGATGTCAGCTGGAGAAGAGAAGGGAAGGGGAACAGACATGGACATGTATTTTGAAACATCAGCTGCCCAACATATTGTTTGTTTTGCATCATCATCGTTTTGGCCTTTAGACAGTCCTTGCTGCAGAACCAAAAGTCCATGGGGTGGAGCTAGACCTGAACACAATTTAACAACACTGTTATCCAGTTTTGCAGTGCACTGAGCTGTCTCCACTCCCTGGAATTTTGGTTCTGCAGCCAGTGGTACTTGGAAATTTTAGCCCGATTGAATGTTATGATCGTAGGTAATAATCTTAGATGCTTCAGAGTTTCAGTGTGGTTGGATGAATCATGGGATTCATACACAATTTTGGTCCAAATAACACAGGCCAGTTTTCAACCATGAACATCACTGGTCGTCATCATCCATCACTGGGTTCCTACTCAATTGTAAGACATATCATGATCACACATTTTTGTGGCATGTTTTATGAGTAAATTCTTCTTACCTCCTTTGCGTCCTGACTGCATCATCATACGACGTCTGACAGTGTCGAAGGGATAAGAGATGATACCAGCAACAGCAGTGACGGTCTGGGCAATCATCCAGCTGATGATGATGTGTGTGTTCTTGGGGTCTGGCAGCATGCCTGCAAGTGGATCATTGGTCATTATCTTTATACCTTGATTAATTAATCGAACATCAATCAACTGTTACCTTTAGCGGTGTCATAGATCCCGAAGTATGCGGCTCTGTAAATAATGATGCCCTGGACGGACACATTGAAGCCAAGGTAGAGCCCCCTGATGCCGTCTGATTTGTAGATCTTGGCAATGCAGTTGCCCAGGCCGGTAAATTCTCTCTCGGCGGCACCTTTGCCAATATCAGCAGCCAGCCGGGTCCTAGCGAAGTCCAGTGGGTACACAAAGCAGAGTGATGTGGCACCGGCAGCACCACCTGAGGCCAGATTGCCAGCGAAGTAGCGCCAGAACTGGGTGTGCTTGTCGACACCACCTAAGAACAGCTTCTTATACTTGTCCTTGAAGGCAAAGTTGAGAGCCTGAGTCGGGAAGTACCGGATCACATTGGCCAGGTTTCCACGCCAGAAACTAAGGAAGCCCTGCTCCTTGGGAATCCTCACCACGCAGTCGATAATGCCTTTGTACTGTGTCTCGGCTGTGATCTGTTTGCTGGCATGTTGGACCTGAAGGAGGAGCAATTGCTGTTAGGAGAGACTCAGTGGAATTTAATATCTTCAGACACATACCTCTCTGATGTTGGATCTTATCATATCTCGTCTTTTACTACATCTGTGATGAAATCTCCAAACCAGATTCCTGTGATCTGTGATGTCAAATCAGTTACCTAATTAGTTGGATTGGATGTGTTGGAGCAGGAAAAACAGACTCGGAGACCACGGTCATGGGGGAATACTACCTTGGTGGTAAAATTCTCAGTTCTGTGCTAGAAGGTGGCACAGAAGGCACAAGTGTGACTGGAAGGTTGTGAGTTCAGGACCATGGCTGGACCCTTGAGCATGAATCTTAACCTTAACCCTATCCTCAAATATGTAGCCTTTGATATTACATTCTTCACCTGCCAGGAACAGTTGAGTTCCATGCTTTGCATAATCTTTTGATCTCTCAGTTGTTCATTCAACTTGGCTCTAGTGTAGATGTTTTACCTTTCTTACTGGGAAGATTATTCTGACCATGTGCACAAGCCACACTGAGGATTACACCCATGTGACAGGGTGTGAATATTGGGTTGCAAACCCCAGGATATTTTTAGCACTAAACTCACCCCAACTATCTTCACTTTATGCAACCACGTTTTCACCAGTCCCTATACCCATGACTACAATCACCATAAACTAAGACTGGTTTAGCGTGATCAGTTAATCGTCAGCGATATAATATCAGACTAAACTTCCTCTTCCTGCAGTATCAAAGGATAGAGAACCTTTTGCATTGGACTTTCTCTTCCACACAGTGGCACTCATGCAAAAAGCGTTGCAGCAAACACCTACTCTGATAGTCCCAAGTGATGGTACCATGAAAAACAAGTACCATATATGATTAGGGATACCAAAGCCTAGAGAGAATCTACAAGGTGAAAACCAAGGTTGGTGGAAGGACCCTTGGGGCCGTGACCCCTGGCCTGGAAAAGACAAATTCCAGGAATGACAATACAGAAGGGTACTAGGAAGTGCAAAAATACAGTGCTATATCGCCATGCTTAAAGGCTCTGAAGAAGTAACCACTCATGCAAATACAGATGAATCATCTTTTCAAGTGCGTCGAATTATTGAATGGTGTATCAGTTGTAATAAAACATACTGTATGTAGACAGTTAGTAAAAAGCTTCCTCTTTGGATGGTAATCAGTTCCAGCTTTCTAAAAGGATTTTGAAAGGGTGAAAAGGTTCCTCCACAGCCTAGGGACAAACCAAAGACGGGTTTTTGTTTTACACCCAAAATCTTTGCATGAGTCTATTAATAATTAAATGGGTTACATCATAGCATAATATGAAACAATGTAGGTAGATCCCCCCAACACACCCACACTGTGATGCATTCTAATACTTATGGGGACATTTGGTCCTCACCAAGCACTAGAAATACACACAGTCATGTATTGCTATCATTATGGGGACATTTGGTCCTCACTGAAACACACACACACACACACCTGCAGTAGCAGTTTGACCCTCTCGATGGGCGCAACGGCTGTTTTGGAGATGGCCGCAGCCACTCCACCCGCCAGGAAATCCTTCAGGAAGCTGATGACCCCCTCAGCCATGGTGCCGGTGTGTCTGTCTGTCAGTCTGTCTGTCTGTCTCGCGCGCGCTCCCAACTCTCAACACGCCGCTGGACCCTTCAAGTGGACGAGCACACGGGCCTGCGCGCGCCTCATATAGCTGCGTACGTATCGCGAGAAGAACAGGTGATGGACGCGCGCGGCATCGAACGGAAAGTGGAGCATAAATAAATATCCCGGGTCAGAGGGCGAGAGACAAACGCCATGCGGGTGATACTGAGGGACGTTTAAAGGACAAATTAACTTTTTTTTTTCTTGGAAGGATAAAGTTGACTTCTTTTTTCTTCCAAACGACAAAATTCACTTTTACTTTCTGGGTTTTAAGTACAGAATAGCATGAATAATAATAATAATAATAATAATAATAATAATAATAATAATAATATAGACCATTATTTAACACACACACACAGGCTTTTCGTTGTTGAAGAACAGATAACATTTCATGTTTGTTTGTTTGTTTATTAAAAATGTATTTATAATGTATCCTTTGTTCCAAGAAGTAGCACTAAACTCGAATTCAACACAAGTCTTTGTAAATGATTCTTTCAAATCATTCACAATCACCTTTCTGTTTTTAAAGTAATTGTATTATGACTAGACATTTTTTACTGTAGAAGTGATAATCACTTTGCAACGATCTTCAATAAAGATATGATTTTAATTCGTGACTTTTCTTGGTTTGGATGCGTGTGTCGGCTGCACAAGGCGCTTGATCGGTGTTGCTATAAATGGATTCCTGTTTAATGTGCACCCTAGAGCGTTTGACTTTTTTTTTTTTTTATAAGTATGAATGGATGTCCAGGATGCGTGTAGAGCCACAGGGGTCAAAACTTTTTCCACGCTGCTTATTTCACCCACAAGTACCCTGAGATGCCGTGCGTAATTACGCACAAGTCCATATGACCAAGGCGCGAGGACAGCGGTCTCAGTGTCGAGCTGTTAAGTCTCTTAAGGTCAAACAGGAAAACCCGGAGTGGATTAGACACACCGGAAGTGTGACTCCCCCCCCCCCCCCCACAGAGAAGCTTGTGTTTTCATGCACAGACCTGCTGCATGTTTAGACGTGTATATTTTTATCCATTTGTGGATTTGATGGAGGAGGAATTATTCGTATGAAGGGCTTCGATCAGCATATTTTACATTAATAAAGTATAGTATAACGTTTATTGCATAAATAAATAAATAAATTGGTCAATTTGTAAATTGTTTAGTCCAAAGTATGAACAGTAAAAACAGGGCTGTCTTTGAAAATGTCTTTAGTAGTGAAAAATCTCAGGCTACTCGTATGGTCATGTATAAATGTATGGTCATCTTGCTTCGTCCAAGGTTTAAATGTTGCGTGCCACAAATCTAATTTGTGGTTCAGAAATATGGAGTACATCAGTCAATTTTTATTGATATTTTATAAAATAATGTGTGCTGGAGGTCAGAAGGTGGCGATGGAGAGCTGTTCTGTGAGGAGAGTCTCCATTTTTACATCCGCCTGTGAAACATTGCTGAAGAACACTATCTATCTATCTATCTATCTATCTATCTATCTCAATAAAAACTCATGACACTTAATTACATTTCATGAAAAGGCATGGAATTAAAAAAAAAAACCTTGGTGGCACCAATAACTAGGGAAACTCTAATCATTTTCCATCCATCCATCCATCCATCCATTATCTGTAGCCGGTTATCCTGTTCTACAGGGTTGCAGGCGAGCTGGAGCCTATCCCAGCTGACTATGGGCAAGAGGCGGGGTACACCCTGGACAAGTCACCAGGTCATCACAGGGCCTCTAATCATTTTAATGTGCCAAATCCTATTTTTAGTGGGTCTCACCTTGACCAGATACTTTTGGTAGCCAGCAACAAGCTTCCAGCAGAGTTCTTGGATATTTGACCACTCTTCTTGTCAGAATTGGTAGAGTTCAAATACATTTCTTAGTTTCCTGGTACAGACTTTGCTTTTAAGCACAGTCCACATATTTTTGATAGGATGTTGGAAAGGTCATTCCAGAAGCTTAACATTAGCCTGCTTTATCCTGCACAATCAGCTTTGATATATGCTCGAGAGCCTTTTCCTGTTGGAACACACAATTGTATTCAAGTTTCAACTGTCTAGCTGATGGTTTAAGGTTATGCTGAAGAATTCTGAGGTTCTTCATTATTCCATTCACTTTGTACAATGCACCAGTTCCACTGGCAGCAAAACAACCCCAGAGTATGAAGATGCTACCACCACCGTACTTCACAGTTGGTACAGTGTTCCTCTGTACCTCTGATCATTGTGGCCATACAACTCAATCTTTGTCTCATCTGACCATTAAACTTTCCTCCAGAAGGCTTTTTCTTTGTCTATGTGGTCAGCTGCAAACTTTAATCAAGCTTGAATGTGTCGATTTTGGAGTAGGGGGCTCTTTCTTGGACAGCAGCCTCTCAGTCCATGGTGATGACTGTTCCTGACAATCAGAAACTCCTTCAGATTCCATGAGGAAGAAACCTTGAGAGGAACCTGACTTGAAAGGGAACCTATCCTCTTCTGTGTGACACCCAATAATACCATTCTAACATCATTATACAGCTGGTAGTTCTGACAACAGCACTCTTACTCATGCAGTATTGCTTAAATATGTTCCTTAGAAGTTACAAAGCTATAAAATCCTGTTAAGCTTATGTCCTGAAAGAGAAGCCATTTATTCTGTGAAGAGCAAATCTTTATCATCTACAGATAGAGGATGAACAGCTTGAGAGAGATAGAAATAGAGATTATAAGGTATGGTTTCTGTGTGTTTTCTTAGTTTGCATACTTATGTAATACTCTAGACTGTTATTGAGTAATAACACTAATCAGTTATTTTATTACCTATACGTAGTGTATCATGTCATCTTCTGGATTTTCTAGATTAGTAAAAACGAAATAGGAAATAAAGGTCAGAGTTTTCAAACTGAGATGTAGCTCATGACAAAAATCACAACAGTGGAAAGTTTTAAGAGCGACAGAGCGTGTTTAATATCATTGTGCATAAAATCATGACACATTTTATACTTCGACTATGAAACATAGCAGGCACAAGATAAGCAGCAAGTATGTGAACAATGCCCCTTGCATTGTCACTGCTTCTGCATGTGTGCACTAAATCATGTCAGGCTGTATCACACCATCTCGACTGTTAAATCAGCGCAAGAAATATTACTTTATGTGGTTTTATTTTGCTACCATCACAAAATGTTCAAATGTCCCTTATTGTAAGTGACACTTGTTTGTAAGTCGAGTTGTTACTATAGAAATAATAAGGTATTTGAAGGAGCACATTAATATAACCCTGTGATTTGAATAGGAGAGAAGCTGCTGTTATAGAAAACCAACCTGAATCAAGAACTCAACAGAACTTCAGTGTAATGCAGTGGTGTGTGTGTGTGTGTGTGTGTGTGTGTATACTGAAGTAACTTCCTCATCACTGACCAAACAAACCGAAACAGAAATCTTTCTCACTTCATGAAGGTCCCTTCCTGCCAACAAATGACACATGACTGTGGAGACCTCGAGCTCCTGACTCTTGTACTCAAACTGACTCGAGCTGTAACAGGCTTATGTCCCATAGTGCTCCTGTGCCCCGGGTCAGCGGGTGCACACACATCTCATAAACGCCTGATTCATGCTTTATGCAGGATGCCCACAGCTTAAAGGATTTGGAGATGGCAAAAAAAAAAAAAAAGCCACAGGCAAACACAGTCCACCGTCTCCAGGAGCGGGATGAGTCGCTGTAGCAACGGTTGCTGGGGCCTAGTGTGTGATTCTGTAACACATCAGTCCCATAAACTCACTTTTTTTTCAGACACAGGCTCGGACTGGATGATAAATCAATGATACGATAATCTCACAGTTTTTAGTATCGACTATTGTCATTGCATTCCAGGTTGTTGGTTTTTTTTTTTGCAAGTGACATAAAAAGACAGGGAAGTCTGATAAGTTGATTAAGATGATTTCTAATCTAGTTTTCTCTGATTTTTGTCTCTTTTAAAAGCATTAATATCTGTCTTAAAGTGACTTACCTGTAACACACAGGTACACTTTGGCACCTTTGATAAAATAAGCTCAATTTTCTATACACATCTGTAGAGAGAAAGATTAACACATGCAACATCCAATTAAATATAAATAAATAAATAAATACACCTTATACAGTCGTTTTATTTTATTATATCTTTTCAAATACATTTCTTTTTCTTAAATCGTGCATTTTTTCTGCAGAAGGCTGGTTTCAAAATTATCGGTACCCTTAATTATTGTTTAGAGGTGGCAATTATTTTACTACAGACTCATTCCTGAAAATACTATTAAAATTAAAATTAAAATAAATTAAAGTCAAATTAAAAGTGAACGTTTGTAAGAGATTAATTTTGTTGGAATGAAGGTGAATGTTTTGTTCAATTGTTTGACTGGAAAATTTAAATCATTGCATGATTTATTATATCCTGGGTGTTTTCATCTTGTTCTGTTTCTTTTTTTCTTTCCGTCTCCTGTTTCCACCCTTTTGTGTGAATAGAAAGGTTTCAGAAGTGGTTAAAGGTGCTGGAGCTCCTCAGCACCTCTCTATTGCGTGACAGGTCAAAGGTCAGTGTCTGCTGAGGCCCTTTGGCTTCTTTAATTAAACTTTCAGTGTGTGTCTGAAGCTCTGAGGTTAAAGTAGTTGCTCATTAAAGCCTTATGTCTCTCTGCACTCGTGTGTGTGTGTGTGTGTGTGTGTGTGTGTGTGTGTGTGTGTGTGTGTGTGTGTGTGTGTGTGTGTGTGTGTGTGTGTAAAGAGCCTAAACAGTTCGAAGAGCTTCTGTTCCCAAAGTGAATTCACTCTTTAATAGCAGGGACAAGTGGGGACCACCTGATCATTTAAGTGTGTGCATGTGTGTGTCCCGGGACATCGACAAGCTCAATAGGGGAATCATTAGTTCAGAGAAGTTTAGTGCACTCGTGTAAAGCGAGCACTCTACATTTTGCTATACATTTTTTTTAATCTCATTTTGTTCTTTTCTCTTTTTCTTCGGCTCGTTCTCACCCTTTCACATTCCTTTCTAGCACTTTATTTGATGAGGTTCACACAATGTATTTGATGTATACTTGACTTGACTTTAACTTCGTAAAAGCTTCACATGATAATTAATGCTTCAAGAGATAGTTAATATATACATAAAATCTTGTCAGAAATTGATTTTTTCCTCCATAATTTTATCCAAAAAAATTGCACTTTAATCCAAGACCAACCCACCTAGGATATATACAGTACTGTGCAAAAGTCTTAGGCCCTCAAGTTTTATTTTCATACAAACTTTGCTATAGATTTCTATTTTCTGACCTCTACATTATCGAGTACAAAAACATTTTAGAGTCCAAAGGTTTGTTCATTTTCCAGCACAAAATTAAATGCTACAGAAAAAAAAATGTTTGTATTTGAGCACTTTTCAGATTAAAAAATAAATCTTAATGAAGGCTACTGGGTTTTGGTGCAAAATGAAGAAGGAAGTGTGGCAGTCAGTGTCTAGAAGAACTGTGGCTGGTTCTGTAAGATGCTCAGTAAAACCTATACAGCTCATTTCCTTATAAAACTGCACTCATTATACCTGAGACTACTATTTTTTTTAAACCAAAGGGTCATCTCACACCAAATATTGACTTTGTTTTGATTTATTATGGCTTACTGTTTACTGTTTATAGTATTTTTTTAATGTTGAAATATTTCATTTCATTATTTAAAGCCATTTTTTATCTACAGCATTTCTTTACATGCGCCTAAGACTTTTGCACAGTACTGTATATTATCTGACTGAATAATAAATTAATTCACTATGCCAGCACATAACAGTTGGCTATAATCATCGGCAAAAAGATCACGATGCCTATAGTTCTTGAAAACGAATACAATCATAGAAAAAAGTAGTGCTTAATAGTTATGAAAAGGTGTTCAAGGTGTTTCATTCATATTTATTATATGAAGTTGCATATGATTACAATGTGCCATGTGGATTTACTATAAACTCCTAACACATCAATTGCTGAACTGTAATATTGTGTTAAGGAGAGCAAAACGTCATGAATGTTGAGGAAAAACAACCATTATGCAGAATATATTGTCATACATTCATTTGAAAATAAACCTCAGAAAGCATACTGTACATAACACACAATATAAATTTCCACACTTTCTACATCATGCTAAGTGTAATTACAGTGTATTATTATTATTATTATTATTATTATTATTATTATTATTATTATTATTATTATTATTCGTAAACAGGCTTTTCTAAGTATTGTACAAATACATCCGAGGTAAATGTTGATATTTATTTTAGGTGCATGAGCGCTGTACGTTAAAGTGCATATCCTGGACCAGTTTCGTGTTTTTTTTATATGAAAGTATGTCCGTTTACACACTCATCCAGAAGGGTAATTTTGCACAAGGCCATCTGTCTACAGCAGAAAAAAATAAAATAAC
>JANZLB010000022.1:20436776-20447953 GCA_026167865.1 Notarius quadriscutis
GCCGGCCACGGGGCTCGAACCCGGACCTTCTTGCTGTGAGGCAACAGCGCTAACCACTACACCACCGTGCCACCCTGTACCAGGTTTTCAACCAGTAAAATCGTTAAACTTAAATCAATGTTCTATCCATAGAATATCCTAATCACTGCCTGTTATGTTGCTTTGTGTCATGACTGGGAATGTACCGGTGCAAAATTACCACTAAATATCAGCATTCTCTGAACGTCACTCAACCAATCAAAGTAGTGCACCAGAATTAACTGTTGTATAATTACTATTATCTAAATATGATGCCTTTAATCTGCCCTTGGATATTAAACAATATTAGAAAGTGCCTCTGAGAGCTATGGGTCATTCTGTTATTGTTCTTTGGGACAGGCTTTGCAGGCACTCCAGGCTACTTATCTCCAGAAGTACTGAGGAAGGACCCTTATGGTAAACCTGTGGACATTTGGGCCTGTGGTGAGTTTTTTTTTTTTGAGTACTAATTATTTATCTCATTCAATTACGTAATATTTACTCTTTTTTGCACTCTAAGTCTGATTTATTTATTTATTGAATCTGCTCATTTACACATGTCTATGTACTCCATCTCTTCCAGGAGTTATCCTCTATATCCTACTTGTGGGATATCCTCCATTCTGGGATGAAGATCAGCATAAACTGTACCAGCAAATCAAGGCTGGAGCTTATGATGTAAGTACAGTTTAGGGTTTAGTATGATGCCTGTTCCGAGTTTACCCTGTGGAGTTATTAGATTTTATTTACTCATATTCATAAACCTTTCGATTTTAGTTCAGAGGTCATAATATTAAAACATGAACATTTACAAAGATGCAGTGTTTGGGCAATCTACGTAGAACTTTCTTTCCCCACTTTTGATTTTATTAGTGCCCTTCCATTTGAGAGACAAAAAATTATCCTAAACATAATAATAATAATAAATGTGAGCGTGAATGGTTGTTTGTCTATGTGTCAGCCCTGTGATGACCTGACGACTTGTCCAGGGTGTACCCTGCCTCTCACCCATAGTCAGCTGGGATAGGCTCCAGCTTGCCTGCAACCCTGCAGGACAGGATAAGCGGCTACAGATAATGGATGTATATATAAAACACATATATGGACATTTCGATAAGCTAACTGTAGGTATCTGTTTCTCTGTTGTCTTTACCTTCCTTCCATTCTTATTCTCAGCAACGCTTCCCTCCTCTCTCTACCCTCAGGCAAATTTGTCCCTCAGGGACAATAAAAGTCTTCTATTCTGTTTCAATTACCTTTGGTGCTACGCCCCATGCTGCAAACTCATAATTCATCTCGTCATCACTTGGGACATCTCCCAAACACATAGATCTTATTCAGGCTAAACTGAATAAACTGTATATCACATAAGATAAAGATGTAAGACATTCTTGCTATGTGTCAGAAAGGAGAAAGCAATTAATCTTCAGCTCTAGAACTGAAAATGTATGTTGGAAGACTGCATCCTTTTTCCACAGTCCCATAACATAAGTATTCAAGCAGGGAGTTCAACCATACAGCGTTGTCGTGTGCGTTTTCTTAAATCATACATGTGCACTCCTAACATCAAACTGACTCGTGGACACTAACTATAGTGTGTAGCATCCTTTAAAGAAAGAACCACAGTAAATTATAGCTATACTAGATATGTAGCTATGCTATCATCTCCTTAAACAGCAAGATGCTTGGATGATATTTAATGCTACACTTCCAAGTTGCCTTGAATAACATTGTGTGCACAACTAAAAAATGTAAATGGAGAAAAATGTATAAAGATTCAAATAACCACATCAAAGCATATAAAGCTGTACATACTGAAGGGCAGATGTGCAAAACTGATGTGACAGCTGGCTGATATCCAAAGCAAAAGGCCCCTTAGAGGAATTTATTTAGTCTATAAATACTGAATTGGTTCTGATTTAAAAAGATCTTTGTCTCTCTACATAGACAAGTGCATAGATAGAATTTCCTAGCAAATGTAATAATGGTCATTAATACCTCAAGTAACAATTTATTCCAATTTGAAACATTATGAAAAAAAATACTGGAGGTAATCAGGTTTATCTTTCTGGTTATTTTAAAACAACACTCTGCCAGCCTTTATTAGGAGCAATCTATACCTACATCTATTTCATCAAATTTGTGACTTTTGATGACAGTAGATCAACAGGTCTTCTTAAAACCTTACATCTGAATGGATGTTTCAAGATTTTCTCTTTCTATGTATAAAAGGACTAAATAAAAAAAGCTGCAAAATAGCTATGATGTTGAAGTATTAGATCTAAATCCATTAAAATGCCCAAGTGTATAGCTTTGATATAGAATTATGTTCTTTAGCTGCTTGAATGTTTACAGAGATGAAACTTAATTGACATTAGCAAACTTACCTTAAAGATGAAGGAATATCAAGGGGCATGCAGCAGTCAGGCTGGGAGGTGTTTCCAGGTGCTAACGAAGGCAGTGGGGATCAAGGAATAGGGTACAGTGGTTATGCTGTTCCAGGCATCCAGTGTGGGATCATAGCAGTCTAGCGTTTTGCAGCGCTGTGTTCCAAAATAGCCACCAACTACGTACAGTTTGTTCCCGGAGGCTACCGCCTGGCAGCTCATTCGCTTAGCTGTAACATCACCTACTTTAGTCCACTGGTAGGTCTCGCTGCTGAATTTGTAAGCTGAGCAAGCTGAGAACTCAGTGTCACCACCCATGACAAAGATCTGGTTCCCCAAAACAGCAGCTGCTGTGTAACGCCACGGCTGTGGGCAAGATGCTGGGACAGTCCAGTGGTTTTCCACTGGATCATAACACTGGACCTTTGGTAGCTTATCATGGGTTACGCTTGTTCCTCCAAAAGCAAATAACTTAAGCTTTACACTGACTACTGCAGCATTGCTGACACCCTCACGTAGTGGTGCAACCATGCTCCACTTGTTGGCAACTGGGTCAAACTGCTCCACCTGCTTCAACGAGACGGATGGTGAGGCTGGAAGACAACCAGTTGCAGCTGTATGACCTCCAACTACATATAAGCAGTGGCGCAGTTCAGCTGAACCATGCCCAAATCGAGCTATTAGCATGGGAGCTGCTTTTGACCACTCTTCATGCAAGGTATCATACACCCAAACATCCTTGGATACACCATTCTCTGAGCCCCGACCACCTGTCACATAGACTTTGCAGCCAATAGCACAAGCGCTGAACTCCTTTCGTGGACTGGGAATATCTGCCTTTGGGATGATTTCTTTGGCCTTCTGGTCCACTAAGTACAGCTTGTCACACATAAAGGTAGGACCCCCTAGCAGGAAAAGGGCATGGCTTGTCTTGCGGGGCCTGGCACAAGGACTGTTGACCACGCCGTCATTCTGTAGTATACGTAGCTTGCAACGGATTGCTTCATCCACCAGCTCTTTGCTTTTAGCTTGTGAGTTGATAAGCTCCTCTGTAGAGACATTCTCCATGAGGAAGATGGCTGGCAAGAGGGCTAGACGTACAGTGCGCAACAGCTCTGGTAAGTGGCAATGTCGCCGTTCCAAGTCATAGTTCACCCAGTTAAGTGCAGATTCATAGACCAACCGCTCATCCTCTGTCTCCAGCTCTTCGTGTGAGAGCAACTGGACTATCATGTCCTTCGGCAGTTGCAGGAATTCCTCTGTCTTACAGATAGCTGGGAAATTACTGAGACACATGCTCCAGGAAAGCTGGGAAAGCTGGGTGCAGTGGTGGGCATCAGACAAAAGCAGCATGCCAAGGCAATTGGATGGGTGAAGGTTCTTCTCCAGGAACTCAGCACAGGCATCACGGATGTCCTGGAATTCTAGCATGTCACCTGCCTCCAGCAGAGACTCAGCATTCTCTTCATTGATGACTACCCGTGATGAGTAAGCATAATCCAAAAGAAGTTCTAACACCTGGTTCACACAGAGCAACACTAATATTAGACTAATAAGGAATAATGATTGTTTTTATTTTTTTAATCCAAGTTATAGGTCTAAGGCTTAAATCCCATTAATTGTTCCCTCACTGACTGTTTCAATAGTAACAATTCAGTAACACTAAATCCTGGAACCATGTTATTTGCAGTACCTCTGGATGTATGGAGTCTCTGAAGTCCACCTCCTTTGCTTGGCTCTCTCTTAATCCACCACTGAACATCGCCTCAAAGTACCGGCTGCAGGCAGCCAGAACAGCACGGTGGCATGGGAAGGAGCGGCTGCCTGCATGCAGCAAGACATCTGTGAAGAGCCTCTGCTGCCGCAAGACATTTAGGTGCATCAAGACGCTGTCAGCATACGAGGACTTGTGGAAAAGGTAGATGTTCATGGAGCCAGTGCTGGCTCGTGACTTGCGGTTCTCATGGACACAGACAGACATTTTCATTGAATCCTACAAGACGGTAATAACAGCTGCAGTCAGAACACATGACTTCTTTAATACAGAAAAAGTTAATTCATTAATAAATAAGGAAGATAGTGTTTGGCAAACGGATGTACAACTCACTGAATAGGGATAATTGTAAACAAATAAAACAAAGGCAATTTATCCAGTGAGTTTGATTTACAGTAGATTGTAGTGAAGGACTCTAGGTTTGTATAGATTAGCTTTCTCACTAAAAGAATTTGAGACATATACAGTGTCTTGCAAAAGTATTCATCCTATTTGGTGTTTGCCCTGTTTTGTTGCATTACAAGCTGGAATTAAAATGTTGGGGGGTTAGCACCATTTGATTTACACAACATGCCTACAACTTTAAAGGCACAAATTGTTTTTATTGTGACACAAACAATAAATAAGATGAAAAAACAGAAATCTGGAGTGTGCATACAGTAGGTATTTCCCCCCCCAAAAAGTCAATACTTTGTAGAGCCACCTTTTGCTGCAATTATAGCTGCAAGTCTCTTGGGGTATGCCTCTATTCGCTTAGCACATCTAGCCACTGGGATTTTTGCCCATTCCTCAAGGCAAAACTGCTCCAACTCCAACTTAAATGGATTGTGTTGGTGTACAGCAATCTTCAAGTTATGCCACAGATTCTCAATGGGATTGAGGTCTGGGGTTTTAACAAGTCCATTCCAAGATATTTAAATGTTTCCCTTTAAACCACTCCAGTGTAGCTTTAGCAGTATGTTTAGGGTCATTATCCTGCTAGACCATGAACCTTTGTCGCAGTCTCAAACCTCTGGCTGACTCAAACAGGTTTTCCTCCAGAATCGCCTTGTATTTAGTGCCATCCATCTTTCCTTCAGTCCTGACCAGCTTCCCTGTCCCTGCAGATGAAAAACATCCCCACAGCATGATGCTACCACCACCATGCTTCATTGTAGGGATGGTGTTCTCAGAGTGTTGGGTTTGTGCCACACGTGGCATTTCTCATGATAGCCAAAAAGTGAAATTTTTGTCTCATTTGACCAGAGAATCTTCCATGTATTTGGGCAGGTTGCCACATGCTGTTGGGCAAACTCCAAATGTGTTTAAAGCAATTACTTTTTTTTTTTTCTTGCCACTCTTCCATAAAACCCCACTCTGTGGCGTGCATGGCTTAAAGTGGTCCTATGGACAGATACTCCCATCTTCACTGTGGATCTTTGCAGTTCCTTCACCGTTATCATTGGTGTCTTTGTTGTATCTCTGATTAATGCCCTCCTTGCCTGGTCTGTGAGTTTTGGTGGACGGCCTTCTCTTGTCCGGTTTGTAGTGGTGCTATATCCTTTCCATTTTGCTATAATGGATTTTATGGCGCTCCCTGGGATATTCAAAGTTTTTTTTTTTTTTTTTAATGACCCATCCCTGATTTACACTTCTCTGCAACTTTTGTCTCTGGCCTGTTTGGAGTCTCTTTGGTTTTCATGTTGCTTGCTTAGTAGTGTAGCAGAGTCAGGGTTCTTCCAGAACAGTTTGATTTATACAGACATCGTGTGACACTTTAATTGCACACAGGTGGATTTTAAGTAACTAATTATGTGACTTAAGTGAATTGGTTGGACCAGCTCTTATTTGGGGTTTCATATGAAAGGGTGTGACTACTTATGCACACTCCAGATTTCTGTTTTTACATTTTAATTATTTGTCACAATAAAAAAAAAAAGCACATCTTTAAAGCTGTAGGCATGTTGTGTAAATCAAATGGTGCTAAACCCCCCCAAATCCATTTTAATTCCAGCTTGTAATGCAACAAAACAGGACAAAAACCAAGGGGGATGAATACTTTTGCAAGACATTGTATAACGCATTTATAAAGCCATTCTTGTTGACGGGTTTAATGATTAATATGTTACACTGATTTCTTTACACAATCCTGTCAGCCTGTGGTCACACTCTTGGTCAGTCTATTAGAGCTCAAATATGCGCACACAGGTTATTCATAATGTCTGATAAATCAATCGGTCATTCTCTGTGGTTCCTGGACCGAGTGAAGGTTGCAGATTGTAAGTGTGTGTAATAGAGAGACTTTAATCCTGTGATTGAGGGATATGTGAGTGAAAGATTTGGTCAGTGTGTGTCCAGCTCTTGGCTGAAGGGGCAATTCGACCTCTTGACCCAAAGGGTCAATGAACAGCGTATGCTGATGGCCTGCTTATCCGACCAGTTCACTGACCTCCCGCTGACCCCTCAGTGACCTCTTGAGCCCTCTTCACAGGTTTGGACTAGAGATTTTCGACAATGAATTTGAACAGCTGGTGGACAGACTTTGCGCCGCAACTTTCTGGAATTGTGTAGAAGACAGTTTAATTGGTCACCGTCGATACAAGGTATAAGCTCAAGCCCTCACACTGCCCTTTAACAAGGATTTTATCAGTAGGAAAAATAATGCGGTTCGAATGTCGTCGAATTTCTCAACCAACATTCTGTTATTTTGTGGAAAGTCATACAACGATAATGCATATCACACACAAATATTGTCAAAATCACATGCTAGCATTTGAATAAAATATATGCTGTAACAAGTTTGTACAAATGAATCAAAGTATTTTTACAAGTTAATAATTATTAACTGAAAGATAACTATTTTTCCATGTTTTGCTACTTTTGTTATCAGCTTTTTCAAAGAATAGGAAAAACCAATAGGAGGGAAATTGTGTGATTGAAGAAAAAATCAGCGAACACAGCTGTTCATAATTTTGGTTTACTCATTATTATTACAGTATTTATTATAACATATTTAAAAAAAAAACTAAAAGTAGTCTGGATGTTTTTAGAAATTTTAATTTCTTACAGTTGAACAAGTTTTACATGGCATAATTATACATTTTTTTTTACACTTTCTGTAAATTATTGAAAATTATACAATTACACTGATAGCATTTTATTCTAATTAGTCTGATTAAAAGACCATTAATTTCAAAGTTATAAACAGCAGTGAAAATTCTTCAGTGTGGGTTTCATTAGTTACTGTGATATCCAAAAAAATCTGAACAATGTTAGAAAATTAAACGTTTTGGAAGTTTGAAGATAAATGAATTAACTAAAGTGCCTATTCACAATTCACTCCATGATTTTAACTTAAAAATCAGCCACACTTTGTTTTCTGTTTGACAAATATTTAGTATTAAGCCACTTTGTGCCTTTGTGTTTAAAATGTTGTTTCATTACCTTCATGTTTCACACCTTTAATCATTTTTATGGAGATTTATAAAATATTAGAAAGTTAGAAAGCACTGCAGAGATAATTCCCAAATCCACAACTTACCTATAAACTTTGGTTCTTACATGAAATTTGCAATTTTCATTTTGTAATTTGGTCCAAAACAGTAATTTTGCAAACTAAATGCATATTTTATTATTGTTATTCAGTAATAATCCTATGAAAACAAACCTCACATTAAGGAGTATGAGAGTTAAATCACCTACGATTTAATGTCATTACGTCATTTAATGTCATATGTTTTTAGCTTTGTGTACGTTTCTGAGGAATTTGCATGGTTTATGAAATTGGTTAACTTAGCATACGTTTTATTATTCAAACGGAATAAACGGCCATGTGTTTTTATTCTCTGGTACGGTTGGGTTGTTTTTGCGGAATAGTCGAGTTTACAAGCTCGGATTTGCGGATTAGACCCTGGCCACCCGCGGGCGAGTCCGGAGAATGAGAACTCCCCCATCCGTCCTGTGAATAGGCCACAATAACCAACGCAATGTAAACGTTTGTGAAAAAAGAACAGGGTAATGAATTTTAATCTGCAAGAGTAACAGCTCCTAGACATGTGGTTTCACTGTTTGTATATGTGTGTGTGTGTGTGTGTGTGTGTGTGTATGGTTTGTAGGCATTGATAGTGGGAGGCTGGGTATAAGCTTAGCTTCTCACTTTTTTTTCCTTGTGTGTGTCGAGGATAAAGACCTAGAAAACCAGCCAGGCTTAGTTGACAGGTGACAAGGGTTAGAGTGAATGGGGATTTTGTAATACCAACAGAAAAAGCCCGGGCACCGAGGGACCAACTGAATGGAGAGAAAGGAAACTTTAGAACGGTTCAGGACTCTCCCTCTCTCCCTCCCTCTCTCGCTAATCAATGCTAAATCATTGCCATGCTAAAACAGGCTGATCCCAGTGTCACCAGTTCCTGTGTGGCACTCTCTTCCGTCGCCGTGAATTTTTGACACGTTTGGTCAACAGAATTTACATTTATTCATTAGGGAGGCGCTTTTATCCAAAGCGGTCAAGCAGTCAAACCATGAACGATGAAGATTGGACAGAAAGCAGGAAGCGCATCACAATTGAACTCCCAAGTCAGAATTAATGCTACATGCTCGACTAGCCACGAAGTGATCAAACTCTATAAACTGCAAAAATTCACACATTATTATTAGCTACTCTTGCAAATCACAGGTGTATATTAACACGTGTTTTAAAATGTTAATGTCTTCAGGACAGAGGATGGACGCTGGTGAGGGAATGACTTTGTAAATCCGCTGTGCTTTAAGTGATAACACGAGCAAACCTTTTCTCGCAGGCGTTCTCGTTCACAACATTAACTGTAACTATAAACAGATAAAAAGTATGACTTCGTTTCTATGTGAATGAGTGTTTAAATGAGTGTGTGCATGGTGCACTGTGAGGGGTCTCAAGATTCGACGTTGTGTTGTGTGTTCTGTGATACTTTTCAGCTCAACATGGTAGTAAAGAGTGGTCATTTTATGTTATCGTTACCTTCCTGTCAGCTTGAACCAGCATTTGACCTCCCTTGCATTTCTGCTGGATGTTTTTTGCACCATTGTGAAAACTCTAGCGGCTGTTAAATGTGAAAACAAAAAATCAGCTGTTTCTAAAATACTCAAACCACACAGCTGGCACACACACATCCATGCCAATGAGACCATCTGAGATTTTCTGCCATTCTAATGTTTGATTTGAACATTAATGGAAGCTCTTCATGTGTATCTGTATGATTTTGTGGATTGTATTTACTGCTGCTGTGGCATGATTGGCTGATTGGATAATTGTATGAATGTAGAGGTATGCAGATGTTTATTTAACATGTTTAACACGAGGATTTATGAAGCCAGCATATTGGATTGAATTTCCTTCTTTTCCCTTTCCTAAACACTCTTATTTCTTAAACAGACAACATCTCTGACTTTTTAATTTTTCTGGCACCCCCCTCGGGGTTTGTGTGGTCCCCATGCTGAGAGAGAGAGAGAGAGAGAGAGAGAGAGAGAGTGGATGGAACTGTGTCAGATCGTATTGTGGGAACCCGAGACTCCAAAAGCCCACCATGAGCCATGAAGAATAATATTATTTTGTTTTTCCCTCCTCTCTCTCTCTCTCTCTCTCTAGCCATTCAGGGCTTTAATTTTTATTCATGGGGACGGAGAGGAGCAGCGGCCATCGGGGGAAACTGGCCTGGGATTACCATCTCATTAATAGCATCTATGACTTTTGTTCAAAAAGAGCGACTTGTGTAAAAGTGGCAATGCGGATGACGATTAATCCGCAGCCTGCAGCTGTAGGGAGCCGGACATTCACACACACACACACACACAAACACACACACACACACACACACACACACACACACACAGAGAGAGTCATGCATTCCAATACTTATGGGGACATTTGGTCCTCACAACACTAGAAATACACACATAATCATGTATTGCTATCATTATGGGGACATTTGGGGACATTATGGGGACATTATGGGGACATTATGGGGACAGTATTGCTATCATTATGGGGACATCTCACTAAAACACAAAAACACACACACAGCTCTCAGATGGTGGCCCAGATTAAGTAGGCAGCAGATAAACGGGCATCTAGTTATCCCCCTCCTCCTCATGCCGTGTTCTCTCACTTTCTCCATCCGTCCAACTCTCCCTCTCTCCTCACATGGGACGAAAGAAAGAGAGGAATAAGCCACTCATTCATCTAGCCGTTATCTCTCAGGGTGTCTTGTCTCCGCCAGTGATGGGGATCATTCTTTTCTCGGGCTCGGGCTCTCCCATCTCTCTTTCTTGTCTACAAATCCCTCTTTCTCAGCCTGCAGAGAACAGTGGGAATGGGAGCAGGGAAAGCGATCCCTCTTTCACATAAATGCCATTGGATAGTCACCTCGTGAGCGCAAGTGGGGCTCTGGTGACCAACTTGAGATGGAAGATGGATGCTGCTTATAAGGCAAAAAACAAATTTTACATTTGTTTGTGCTACAACATGTATTGATAACCTGGGTTTAGAAATATTCATCATCTGAAATGTTTAAAGGTGATTTATGAATCAAGCCAAACTGACATCAGGAACAGTTCCTTAATCTTAAACGATTTGTTTAAGGAAGATTCACACATTCTTTTTGTTTTAAAGTATTTAAAATAAAGGTTTTTAGGCTCATACTCTTCATTTCCATTAACTGCATGATCAGTTAATTATCCTTATTTTAAATTTGATATAAAATGAAGTTCAAATTTATTTATTTGTGAGATGCACATTTGATACTTATTTTTTTAAATACTGTATGTACTTTCTTTTTTTATTGTACTTTTTAAAAAAGTGTAAATTATTTAAGAAATACATTTCATATGACATATCACCTAGCCCATTCTTAATTTACCATATTTATTTATTTATATTAATAAACATTTTTTATTTGAACCCAGAGTTTTCATTTGAAGAACTTAATGTGATTTATTTTATGCATTTTAATAAACTGTTTATTTCATTTTAGTAAGATTGTTAA
>JANZLB010000022.1:20566194-20576680 GCA_026167865.1 Notarius quadriscutis
ACTTGTCCAGGGTGTACCCCGCCTTTCGCCCGTAGTCAGCTGGGATAGGCTCCAGCTCGCCTGCGACCCTGTAGAAGGATAAAGCGGCTAGAGATAATGAGATGAGATGAGATGATTTTGCCAATCAAATATTAATTAGTTCATAAAATGTATGACTTGAATCATTAAAAAATTAAAAATATATATTGTTTTATTTCCTGTAGGCTTGAAAATGGGGACTAGAGGACTCTTGTTTTGCCTTGCTCTTTGTCTGGTCTTGGCCAGCAGCTACAGCAAAAGTGTCCTTAAGACCTGGAAGAATCTCAAAGAAAAAATAAAATTTAGTGATAAACATCCTCTGCCTCTTCTGTGCTGGCTTCTCAGCACAGACCAAAATGGAAAACTATGCCTCAATTTCAATGTAGACGAAGATAAAGATTTTGGCTTTCATCGGTATTGTGACAATGAAAATCATTTTCCTGACCTGTCTAAGACAAAATTTGAGTATTTGTGTTTTGGGAATTGAATTAAGGGGAAATGTTTGTCTAAATATATTACTCAGAATGATAAGTTGACCAAATTGTGATTCGAATTGAGAAGCCTAAAAAAGAGGACAAAAAAAACTTTAATGGATGAAGTGTATATTACACAGCATGCTAAGAACAGGAACCTAGGCAGTGTGTATGTTAAAGAACTTGCACATGATTACATTTTTGAGTACTGAGTAAATTTCAGAAGTTCCAAACTTCAGAAGTCTGATAAATATGTAGCCTGTGGAACTGAGATCAACATAGAACACAATTACTATTTTGGGGTTCTTTTATTGTGAGGGGTGGTAAGGTTTGTTGCGTGTGAACTGACAGAAGGCTCAACCAATGGTTTTCTTACCCCAAACTATGGTGAAAAAAAAATAACACAAAACCCCCCTAATATAATTATAAAATAATACGGCAGTGGGCTTAGGTGCACTGACAAAGAAAACAAAGCAAAAATGTAAATATACATTACCTACATAATATGGAATTATTCTGAAATGTACAATTAAATTTTTTTTACATTTACATTCCAAAATACAGACTCCAATTAAAACACGGGCTTCACTGGGTAGCACACATCTTCAGACTCTTGATACACAGATGTATAAGTGCAATAAAACACAATAAACAGCTGTCTCCTTTCATCAGTAACCATGTACTGTACATTAGCATAGGTGTGGTTTTATGCATGCTAACACCTGGAAACACAGAGGTCAACTGTTTCACTGGCTCTCCCAACATCCAATGTCAATCTTGTCTATAACATATCATCCGGTTACAAAATGAACATAGCCATAATTTTACAGTTGTACATCATGTTTCCACCAGTTTTCATAATATTTACTGCTTCATTTCACATGATGCACAATCGGTGCTCGCTACCATGCTGCTCTCCCAACAGCTCCAAAAACGAAAAAGAAAAACCCAAGACGCAACGGGCGCCCAAACTGCATGCATGCATGACACTGCCACCTGGGGGCTGAAATTAAAAACTACAAAAAGACCTTCCATCAACAAACAAATGAACATATGCACAAGAAACGTGAAAATCACCCTTTTTAACCCAGTGCGGGCTGGGGGTGTTGCATGAAATTTATCACCTGGCTACATTCTCCCTTACAATAAATCAGTGTCCCCGATGATTACACAACCTGAATGGGACCAATTGCTCCCTGCAAGGCCTTCTCAAATAGATCAGCACCCAGGCTCGTTAATACCTGTGAAACCATCTTTGCATGCTGACCATTACTGCATTACACATGGACTTTGGTAAGTTGAAAGGGTTCGAATGAAACCCTGCTGTCACTCTTTTGCTTCTTCTGGGAGCAGGTATTGGCACATGGGACCTTAAGTGCTTTTCACCAACACAACTTGTTCCTGTTGGAGGTTTGACACTGACTGTTTCATCTGGAAGAACAGTATTATCTGCTTTCACATGCAAATCATCACCATACCCACTCTTATGATCACTTGGCTCTGTGTCATGAATTCTCACACCACTACAACCTGGCTCAGTTTCTGTGGCCACACCCAATTGTGCATTCCCCTGTAATGGTACGTCAACCCCCTGTGTTACAGGGTAACTGGTGACCTTTTCCACCACTACAAAATCAGGCTCAGTGGACTCAGAAATCTCTTCAGCTACAGGCTGATGTCTAGTAGGCACTCTTGGCTTAGCTCTGGGTCTAGGAAGAGGGGTTGCACCTGGGCGCAACTCTGTTCTATGGACTCTCTTAACGGGCCCTCCATCCAAAGGCTTTACACTGTATGTTATCCCTTGCACATCAGCAACCTGGTGGACTATAGGACTCCATGCGTCTTGAATCTTGTTTCTCCCTAGAGATCTGTGACACAGATAGACAAGCTGACCAATGCCTATAGGGGGACAAAACACCTTCTCATTTGTAAAACAATTCTCTCATCTGCTTTCTGTTCCGAATACTCCCTAGCTCGCTCATGTGCCTCAGTCTTTCATGATGAGCAGATAACCAGTCCTGTTTTCTGTCAGAAACCTGCTCATGCCCTAACAATGCATCCACAGGAAGATGTGGCTCTACCCCAAACTGCAAATAATAGGGTGAATACCCTGTAGTGGAGTGTGGCATGACATTAAAAGCATAAATTACCCCAGGAAGATACTCAGGCCACCGTCTCTTTTTGGTGGGTGGGAGGGTCCTTAGTAGATCATGGTGTGTCCTGTTATACCTTTCACACTGAGCATTTCCCTGTGGCTGGTAAGGGGTTGTCCTTGTCTTTTTAACACCATAACACTTGCACAGTTCAGCTATAACTTCACTCTCAAAATTACTGCTTTGATCAGAGTGTAGCCTCTCAAGCACCCCATACTGTACTTCATGAACCACTCCTTTAACAACACCTTTGCTGTCATGTCAGTTTTCTGGTCCCTGGTAGGATATACTTGAGTGAACACATCAGTAATTACTTAGACATTTTCACATCCATCTGATGCTGGCTCTAATACAGTAAAATCTACAGCAATGACCTCCAGGGGTCAAGAGGTTAGAAAGGCCTTAACTGGAGGGTGGATCTTAGGCTGGGGCATCTTGGTTAGGATACACCATTCACAGTTCTTAACCCAGTTCACTACATCATCATACATGCCAACCCCAAAACACCTCTCTCTCAGTAGATTCACAGTGTGCTCAATGCTCTGATGTCCCATATTGTTGTGCACATTTTCCATGACCTGCTCTTTCAGACAAGCAGGCAAAAGTAGCTGCCAACATTCACCATCTGGTGAGCTGGTTTTAACCCTGTATAGCAGCCCTTCCCTCTTATGGATGCAACTCCACTGTTTCAGTAGCTGTTTAACTGGTCTGGACAAGACAGCTCTGTCTTTTTGGCTCAGCCTCCTATTTTGATTCCAAAACCGTATGAACTCTCTCAGAGTGGAGTCATTCTTCTGGAAGTCTACCAGTTCTTCCTGTGTATAACGTGGGAGTACAAAGATGTTTCCCTGTATGTCACTCTGCTCAAAAGAACCTGATTCTTGAGCATGCATCTGTCTGACTTTATAACACTCGAGACCCTTAGAGACAAGGTCTGGCTCCAAAGCTGTTCCTCTCCACACAAAATTACAAAGAGCAACTCCTGCCTAGAGAGGGCATTTGTGGCAGCATTACTACACCCAGGGCGATACTTCATCTCAAAGTCAAACACTGATAGCTGGGCCACCCAGCACTGTTCTACGGCCCCCAGCTTAGCTGTCTAGAGGTGACAGAGAGGATTGTTATCCATAAGGACCACAAATTTTGATCCAAGCAAATAACCCCTGAATTTTTCAGCAACTGCCCATTTTAGGGCAAGTAACTCCAGCTTCATGCTACTATAATTTTGGTCATTCTTCTCAGCCTAACGTAGCCTGTGACTTGCATAAGCTGTGACTCACTTGTTGTCTCCTTGCTGCTGATATCATACTGCACCTAAGTCATGCTGGCTGATGTTTGTTTCAACTATGAAGGAGCATGTGAAATCAGAAAAGCCCACAATGGGGGCAGAGGTAAGTTTCTCCTTTAACTGTTCAAAAGCCTGACTGCACGCATTGTCCACATTGACTTGAATGCTTGATTAGCCTTAGCGAACTTCCCCTCATGTAGACAGTGGTTGACTAGGTCATGCAGCAGCCCAGCAAGCTGTGAGAAACCCTGGATGAACCTCCTGTAATAGCTGCAGAATCCTAAAAAAGATCTAAGCTCTTTGACATTAGCTGGGACCTTCCATTCCATAACAGCAGAGATCTTACTCGAATCTGTCCCCACACTCTCTGCTGATACCTCATGATCCAGGAACTTCACTGACTGCTGGAAAAAGGCACACTTCTGCAGTTTTACTTTAAGCCCAGTCTCTTGAATACAACTTCTAGCTTGTCCAAGTGCTGCTCAAAGGTCTCAGAGTAAACCAAAATGTCATCCAAATATACTAGGAGTATCTGGAAAATGAGGTCACTCATAGTAGCCTACATAAGTCTCTGAAATGTTGCTGGCCTGTTACAGACACCAAATGGCATCCTCACATACTCAAACAGACCTAATAGTGTGGTGAATGCTGTCTTATGTCTGTCTCTCTCATGCATGGCCACTTGATGGTATCCACTGGCCAGATCGATAGTAAAGAGGAACTTGGCACCACTCAAGGCATCAAAACTCTCATCAATTCTTGGTAACGGAAAAGCATCCCATCTTATCTTTGAATTGAGTTTTCTGAAATCAACACATAACCTCAGACTGCCATCAGCTTTCCTCACAAGTACTACAGGGGAAGCATATGCACTGGAACTCTCCTGAATGACTCCCTTTTTCAATAACTGGCTGATATGCTCCCTGACCTCACTGTACTATGCAGGAGGAATTTGTCTGTATGGTTGTGTCACCGGTATGTCATCTATAAGGTGTATTTCATGCTTCACTTTGTCAGTACATCCTAAATCCTCATCATCAATGGCAAATATGTTAATATACTTCTCCAGCAGAACCTTCAACTTTGCTTGCTGTTCAGAACTACCACTGATCTGCAGCTGGTCAAGGACGGACTGTGTGTTAGCAGGCTTTGCTGTTTGCTTCTTGACACTGACTCACTCAGTATCAGTGGAGATTCTCTGAAACTTCACTTCACCTACATCATCATTATAAACACTGCCTACATGAGTCAAAACTCCTAGTCTTGTCTTGGGCTTCAACCACACATTCTCATCAGATATGTTCGTAACTTGGGCTGGAAATGGGTGGCTTTCTGATGTCACCATCCAATGTTAATCTCACCTGTAACATATCATCTGGTTACGAGATGAACATAATTTGACCGTTGTACATAATTTCCACCAGTTTTCATAATATTTACCTCTTTATTTCACACAATGCACAATCGGTGCTCGCTACCATGCAACTCTCCCAACAGCTCCAAAAACGAAAAAAGGAAAAACCCAAGACGCAATGGGCACCCAAACTGCATGCATGCGCGACACTGCCACCTGGGGGCTGAAATGAAAAACTACAAAAGGACCTTCCATCAACAAATAAATGAACATATGCACAAGAAACATGAAAATCACCCCTTTTAACCCAGTGCGAGCTGGGGGTGTTGCATGAAATTTACCACCTGGCTACAGATATTTATACACAGTCATCCAAAAGGTTATTTGAAGTTAATCTTGTAAAGGATTGGGACTCAATTTTTATTTTGTTCTAGTGATAGAAATCACAACCCACTGTTATTATGTAAGATATCATATTTATTTACTTCTTATTAACCTGATCACTTGAATTCAATGGATTTAAACCAAACCACAAAAACATAAAAAGATAAAAGGCTCAATAATGTTGAATTTAACCTTATGTGTTGTGTCAGTGGAAATTTCAAGAATTAAGTTCTCATAAATATCCAGAATTTTACTGCACACATTCAAATAATGAGCCTAATATTTGAATAGTTCCAAAAAGGTATATGTTTATAAAAAGTCTGTACTGAGAAGGTCAGTGATTAAAGTATCCCTGGCAACAAACAGTTTTTGAACTTCATTGTGCATTTCATTTCACATTTCATTAGCAATATTTATATTTGTATCTGCTCATGTGGCCAAAACAGCACTTAAAATAGCTTTGACATTTTTCAAACAAATGTTTTTATGTAAAAATCATAGTACAATATCATTCATGATAAAAAAAAAAATCATTATGTATTTTTGTTTGTTCAGTTTATGCTGATTTGGGTGTAGAATTAAAATTAAGACATTATAACAAAGTGTTTTCTGACACCTGGTAGTCAGAGTCAGTACAAAAACATTTTACAGTTCCAAATGTTTGTTTTCCAACATAAAATTAAATGTTAGAAGGAAAAAAACTCCTCTTTATCTCTAGATCCTACTAAATATTCTAGCCAGCAGTTAGGCTCCTCATTGTATAAGAATAACATTCATGAAATCTGTCAGTCAGGATATGGGCCTCATCACAATACTGAGACAGCACTGGATAAAGTAGTAACTGACTTACTACAGTATTTGCCTCTGATCAGGGTTGTGTCTCCTTTCTTATACTGCTTTGCCTTTTGATACCATAGAGCATAATATTCTTCTAGATGGACTACAAAATGTTAAGGGAATGGCTTTTTTCTGTTTCAGGTCTTATTTGACCAATTGCTATCAGTATGTCGTTGTTAGTGTTGATTTCTCTAATTATACACGAGTAAAGTTTGGTGTAACTTGGATATAGATTGCACCTACTGAAAATAGTGTATGCTTAAATCTTATTCATTATTCAGTGGATACTAAAACTTGGATACTCTTGACTTAAAGCTAAAAAAAATGGCTCTGATGCTCATACTGAGGGTCAGTTCAACATCCTCACTACTGTTTGACTTTATATTATACAATTCTGGAAGAATAATTGAAGAATAATCTCACTATTTGGTGTCACCCACATAAGGATGGGTTCCCTTTTGCATCTGGTTCCTCTCAAGGTTTCTTTCTCACATCATCTCAGGGAGTTTTTCCTTGCCACTGCCACCTTTAGCTTGTTCATTAGGAATAAATCTAAATCTATATCTATGTTTTTCTAAGTGCTATATAAATAAAATTAAATTGATCTTGGCTCCAAATCCTGGCCTTCATCTTTGTCTTCCAAAAGCAACACCATTTTTGAAACCATTTTTGAAGGCCCAGAGTTTGATGATGTCAATGGTATTTATTTGTAACTATGATTAGTGGATATCACACATCCTCAAAATGCCTTTATTTCAAGAATGATGACGTCTACAAGTACGAGTCCAGTCTGCTCATGAGCTAAGGCTTCTAAGTTCCATTCCCTTTGTGGCAATGTCTGAGAGTAAACTAGGTTTCTGATCTGAAACAGTGCCTCAATGTATTTTCTTTAAAGTATTGGATTATTATTATTATTTGTTACAGGTTCATCAACATTCCAGCAATGGAAATGGACCAATTTACTTTTGAGAAGGCTAATGTTATAAATCAGTTTGCTAATTTTTTAAATAATGCATAAATGTTTCAATAAAAATAATGAAACACTTTGGACAGAAAATGATCATTTGGTTATAGAATGTATCTACTGTCCTTAAAGCTCCATGACCTGGTATATTTTATTTCTTGCATCTTGGAGAAACTGCCAGCTCTTCTGGAGCCTGACTATGACTATAATTAAAAAAAAAAAGTGCTTGATTACTGAATATGTTACTAAAATTTTCTCAAAATGAGAGATGGTGGCACATGCACACACTGCAGCTTCTCTCTCCTGACAAAATTATGTTTTCGTGTTCTTTGTCCTGTGAGTTGCAGTGTTTTTGTACATCTTTGTCTTGTCTACATGTCTCGAAGCGCACATACAGCCATGAGTTCCTGCTCAACGTCAGCTAAACTCTGAACACAGAGAAGAGCTACGAGTCTGCAGTCTGCTCAGGAGGCCGGCACCATCACCGACCCCCACTCCTTCATCTCGCCCATAGTGGAAGCACCAAAAGCGGCGCAAGAGGAAGCAGAAGAGGGGTAAGTGCGGAGGTATCTGAGCTAGGCTAGTGGCTATCCCACACAAGCCAGCCATTCCCACCATGGTACTGGCTAATGTATGCTCTTTGGACAATAAGCTGGACTACATACGTCTATTACGATCAACTCAGAAGACTGTGAGAGACTGTTGTGTTTTTGTGTTCATGGAAACATGGCTCAGCAACAAAGTCCCGGACCATGCCATTCAGCTTGAGCAGCTAACGTGCTATCGAACAAACAGAGCTCTTGTTGAAAGAAGTAAGACCTGCGGCAGGGGGGCTTTGTGTTTACATCAGTGATGCCTGGTGTCGCGATGCTGCTGTGGTCTGCAAACACTGCTCACTGTTAGTGGAGTTTATGGTTATTAAGTGCTGATCATTCTATCTACTGAGAGAATTTACAACTGTTATAATCGTTGCTGTTTATATCCCTCCGAGCTCCAAAAAAACAATAGGAGTGTGTGGCAGCGGGGGCGTGGTCAAGCGTCGGTCTGTGACCGGAGGGCGGAGTCATGGAAGGTAAGTGGCAGAATCACTACACCTGACATTAATTAATCTGTTTGTGTGTCTCCCCAGTGACCATGCCCTATATATAGAGAGAGAGGGCAGAGGAAGGGAGCTTTCTCCCCAACCAGATGATTTGTGTGTGTATGCATGTGTGGCAGGGAGAGTGACTGTTTATGCAGCTGAAAAGCAGAATAAATGTTTTGAGACACCCAGTTTATGGTCTGACGCCTCTCTGTGCTCCACCCACCTGTGAACAGTCCTACACTCTGGTTGGGGGGGACCAAGGGAGTACTACCACCATCCCAGGGTGGACTCCCAGGCTAGCGGAGGGAAGGAGCCACTTTTTGGAGCTCCTTTTTGAACCACCTAAAAAGAGGTGTCAACTGGCTACTTGAATGTTTTGCAATTTTTGGTTGATCTTTATTTAATTGCATGATGCTTGAAAGCCAGAAAAAGTGTCACCCATTATGCCTGGGTTACTGGAGAGCATAAGAAAGAAGGGAAGTCCACACAATAACAGCCTTTATAGAAACAAATACTTTATTAAAGATAACTCAGCAAAAGTAAACTAATGGTTAATGCAGGAATCAGCTGTGTGGTGAGGTTATGTTAAGAATAAGAATTCCAACACAAGCTATATGTCAAAGACACCACCACACCACACCACACTCAGAGCGGGGTGCCTGAGAGGCATCAGCCTTCCAGGAAGGAGAACCAGAGCCATTTTGCATTTCATGGCTTTGGAAACCACCAATAGGTAAAGCTGATCACCCAATGAGATGGGAGGAGCCAGGCAATCAGGGAGCCTGAAAGGAGAAAGCAGAGGCAGGAAAACAAAACACAGCCTGCCCAAGGTATATGGCTGTCATACACCTCACATTTTCAGGGTGTCCAATTTGATCCTGATCTCTGATTAGTTACAGAGTTTGACATGTTTTGCCATGTCCATGTGGGTTTCCTCTGGGTTTTTCTGTTTCTTTTCACTGTCCAAAAAAGTAAGTGGATTGACTCTAAATTGTGTGCCTTGCAGTGGACTGGATTCCCACCCAGGGTGTATTACCACCTTGCACTCAAAGTGTTCTGAAAGTATTAGCCATAGCCCATTGGTTTGATGTATGACAATCATGCATTTGCATTCAGGCATTTGTTCTGTCTAAGCTGAGAGCATGAACCATGAGATTCAGGAAGATTGTCAAATTCGTGTTGACTATAAAAATTAGCAAAGCTTCAAGAGTTGCTGGAGTTGCTGCTGATGGAGAAAAATGTCCACAACTTCTAGAAATAACAAGCATTGTCAAAAATGGCACAAAAGAATGTGTCCATATGGCACAAACCACTAAAAATGTCAGAGAAAATGTCTCCAAATGGCACAAAATGTAATAACAAATGGAAATAGCATGGAGCTCTCAGTTACAAAATGTGCAATTTCACAAATAAAAAGGCTGAAACTTACTCATCCCTTTCAGCCTTAATTGAAATCAGTGCCAGAGCCCTGTTAGCACTGCCTCAAGTAATATAGGCATGCAGAAGGTACTGGTTCCACTTCCTACCACATGGATGTGGGATTGAATTTTAGGAGGCACAGACAACTATTTACCATAGTGTCACATCCACACACATTTCAGGGCTCGAAATTTGCAGTGGTCCGGTCACCCGAGGCAACTCAATTTGTCATTTGGTGGGTAATTCCTGTCACAAGGCAGCCCGGCTGGTGAGTTGAAAATAAAAAATAAATATGAAGCAAAGATTCAGAATAGGGCTGTGTGATATATCGAATATACTCGATATATCTCTGAAAATTGTGTGTGAGATACATAAAATTATTATATTGTAACTATCGAGTATTTTATGGTCATCTGCTGACTTGCGTTTGTTTCATGTTTGTTTAAAACCTTTTCCGGTGGTTTTCTCCCTGTCCCTCAGGCAGTAACGTGAGAGGCTGCCTAAGGGTAAAA
>JANZLB010000022.1:20737664-20749874 GCA_026167865.1 Notarius quadriscutis
CGGCCACGGGGCTCGAACCCGGACCTTCTTGCTGTGAGGCGACAGCGCTAACCACTACACCACCGTGCCGCCCCAATTTTATTCTTGTTTTTTTTTTTTAAATATAACAATTAATGAATTTAGGGCCACGTGGCCCTAAATTCTCTGCTATTTTTTCTTGCCTCACCATAACCCAATTCAAGGTATGTCATGCATCACACAGTGAGCTTTCCCCATTCGCACAAGGCATTCTGGGATACAAATTTGAAACGTGAAAGGAAAATGGAGGATGTAAATGAAACGTGAAAGACCGACTACAGTAATGGAAAGGGAGAAGAAAAGGTGTTATGTTGTGAAGGAAAGGAAACACAGGACCAAACTAATAAATATTGGTGGTCAGCGAGCACCTCGGTATGATCAGCTGTTCGTTTAGTGACAGAATGATGGAACAGTCAGTGCACAGTCAAAGTATACCTGTAGATGGCAGTAATACACCACTGGATGCCAGCTACTGTAAAACCCAAAAGAAGAAGGAAAAGAAGAAGAAGAAGCAGGTATACCTGCACATGTGCACACCAGACTTCCTCTGTCTGCTTGACTGCATGAAGCGAGTGAGTTCATGCACACTATTTGCTAGGGAATCCCCTCAAATTAAATAACTTCCCAGCCACAGAATGGCCTGGGTTTTTTTTTGAGATATTGCAGAAATAAACATATATCACAATGACCAAATTTGTAAGGGAACGAAATTTCACTGATTTTATGAAATCGAAAGGCCGTATAGCTTTAAGGGGACTCCTCTGTTCCTTGAGGTTTTGTGTGTGTGTGTGTGTGTGTGTGTAACTGAATGGGCCCACATCTTTTCTGTCTGTCCTGTGTGATTAGTGTTTTAAGAACGTAATAATGATATTGAATAATAATGATGGTGATGGTGGTTTACGCTGTGCCTTAGGTAACTTAAGTGTTAATCTACATGTTTCGGTATTATGATTGCCTTACTGTTTATTTCAGTGCTGCTGAGTGTGATAGCTGGCTGGGTTAGTGATTTGGATTTGTCTGAAAGTTTTAAATTGATATTTGTTATTTATTTGTATATTCTAGTATTTTGCTGAGGTGAAGTTGTATTGATTGACAGTGTGATCTGTTTTCTCCTGCTCAGAGTGTAGAAATTTTAAAAATAACTTTGAACTGATTCTGAGGGTAATTTGAATGGCAAGAGAAGTCTAATATAAGAACATAACTAACTGCCACTCTTAAGAGTTATTTATATCACCCATTTGCATATTTATTTATACATTCATTTCTATATGTATCGTTTATTACATATTTACATATTTATTATTTACTCAACTTCCAACTTCCCTTACCCTTGCCAATACAATAAATAATCAGCCATTTGTATTCCTAAAATAGCCTTTGTGTTAGGTACAAGGTAGGCGGATGTATATGCAGAAGAGATGTTTATTTACAATAATGACCACACACAGGCAAACAGTCCAAATCAACAGGCAAACTCATGAATGTAATACAAGCAAAGGGTTGCGCGAGGTGCAAACAGGATATCAAAGGCAGAGCGGAAAACGAGAATGAGGAACAGGCACAGGAATCAGGAAACTAAGAAATCACAAACAGGAAACAGGGCTCGGTAATGCGTACTGACATAGCATAATACTTTGCCCTGATAGTCTGTCTGAACAGTCCTTATATAGGTGCACATATAACTCCTTAATTATGTTCAGGTGCACGTCGTTAATGGAGCATGTGCTACAGTCTGTTCAACACGTGCACAGCCCGGGGCGTGCCTTGTGCACACGCCACAGCACGCAGGACTGACAGACCCTCCCCCCCAAGAACTCCCTCTGGGAGCAAAAATCCATCCTTCTTGGCTCCAGTGGGGGCTCAGGTTCAGGCTCAGGACAAAACTTGGACTTCTGACTTGCACTGGTTTCAGGCTCTGGAGATGGCTCAGGCTTGAACTCTGGGGATGACTCAGGTTTTGGACTGGACTTGGGCTCTGGACTGGACTCGGGCTCAAGCTCCATACTGGACTTGGGCTTGAGCTGTGGTGATGACTCAAACTCTGGATTGGACACAGGCTCTGGAAATTACTTGGGCTTTGTGCAGGAAGCACGCTCAGACTCAGGACTTGACTTGGACCCTTGACTTGGCTCAGATCCAGGACTTACAGTGGACTCAAGGTCCAGGCTGGATTTGAGCTCTGGAGATGACTTAAGCTTTGGGCTGGACTCTGGCTCCAGCTCAGGAGATGACTTAGGCTTGAGCTCTGGATCTGGCTTGGACTCAGGGCTGGAAGTGTGCTCAAGCTCAGGGCTGGACTCAAGCTTTGGAGATGACTTGAGCTCTGGATTGGACTCTGGCTCAAGCTCTGGACTGGACTCTGGCTTCATCTCAGGAGATGATTCAGGCTTGAGTTCTGGAACTGGCTTGGACTCAGGGCTGGAAGTGTGCTTGAGCTCTGGACTTGACTTGGGCTTTGGACTGGACTCGAGCTCTGGGGATGACTTGGGCTCAAGGCAGGAAGTGAACTTTGACTTGGGCTCCAGGCTGCATTCGGGCTCAGTAGAGGACTCGAGCTCTGGACTTGACTTGGACTGTGCACTTGACTTGGAACTGGACTCAGGCATAGGCTTGAACTCTATCAGCACGTTGCTTCGGTCCTGGTAAGGACCTGGTGGTGGGACGACAATGATGTCTTCATGGCTGGGCGGCGGCGGGACAACGATGCCTTCATGGCCGGGTGGCAGCAGGATGACAATGCCTTCATAGATGGGTGACAGTGGGACAATGATGGCTTCATAGCCAGGCTGCAGAGGAACAATGGCACCTTCATAGCTGGGTGGCAGTGGGACAATGATGCCTTCATAGCCAGCTGAGGCAGAGGTCGCTCCATCGTCCTCTAACACAGGTTCTGGAACAGGCTCAGATTATGGCACTGGCCTTGACTCTGACATAGGCACTGGAGCTGGTGCAGATGCTGGCTCCAACTCTGGTGTTGGCTATGATGCTCTAGCTGACATGGGTACTGGCTCTGGAGTAGACACTGACGCAGGCTCTGATGCTGGCTGTAGCACTAGAGCTGACACCAACACTGCCACTGGCACAGGTTCTGGAGTAAACACTGGCGCAGGCTCTGGCACTAGAGCTGACTCTGACACTGGTGCTGGCACTGGTTCTGGAGCAGACACTGGCACTGACTCTGACTCCCACTCTGGCGCTGGTTCTGGAGCTGGTGCTGGCTCTGACATTGGCACTGGAGCTGGCTCTGGTTCAGGCATGGGTTTTGATGCAGAATCTGGTTCAGGCATTGATTCAGGTGCTGGATCTGGCTGAGAAACCAGCTCTGGAAAGACAGCCACTAAGAGGGGCTCTGGAACAACAGCCATCTCTACTGTCTCTGCATTGGCCACTGGAGGGAGCTCTAGAGCGACGGCCTCTTCTGCTGCATCAGCCACTGGAGGTAGCTCTGGAGTGATGGCCTCCTCTGCTGCATCAGCCACTGGAGGGAGCTCTGGAGCAACTGCCTCCTCCACTGTGTCAGCCACTGATGTGATCGATGTGATCACTGATGTGATCGGAAAAAAATTTCATGGGATTCCTCCTTTTCCAAAGATTCAAATATGAACTGGAGCATGACTAAGAAAGTCTGTGAACTCTGCAGGCATGGGTGCTCTACTCGGATGAGGTACTCCACCCATCAGCGAGTTCGTCCAGTTGTCCAAGTGAGCGTGAGGCTCACCCAGATCAGTTCTGGTGGCTTGGGGTCAACGAAGGCCTTGTAGAACAGATCACACTGCAAGTTGAATCCCCTAGGGTGATATATTCCATAATACATTGCCAGGAGGCCCATTACAAAAAAGGCTGCTGGAAATACGAGGTGAGGGGTCGAGATACAGGAACCTAGTAGATGCGTGGTATGGCCAACTGGTTCACTTCCACGACATCCATTGTTAGGTGAAGTATTCTGTCAGGTATGAGGTAGATGGATGTATATGCAGAAAAGATGTTTATTTGCAGTGATGACCACACACAGGCAAACAATACAAATCGGCAGGCAAACTCATGAACATAATATAAGCAATGGGTCGGGTGAGGTGCAAACAGGATATCAAAGGCAGAGTGAAAAAAGAGAAAAAGGAACAGGCATAGGAATCAGGAAACCAGGAAATCAACATAAGAAATCAATATAACAAGGCTCGGTAATGTGCACTGATGTAGCATAATACTTCACTCTGAGATTGTGTCTGAACAGTCCTTATATAGATGCACATATAACTCCTTAATTATGTTCAGGTGCACATCGTTAATGTAGCACATGCTAGAGTCCCCTCAACACATGCGCAGCCCAGGGTGCGCCTTCAGGTGCACATGCCACAGCATGCAGGACTGACACTTTGTCTTTGTTGAAGAGATCTTCATTAATTAACAGGTAGCATAGTAATTAATAATTAATATACACGTTCAGTAACTTTTAGTGTAAATTATTTATTTAACTGTGCTCTCAAAAGTATTGACAAGAAAATAAGGGGACATCCACCTTTCAAAGAACTCAGGCCTTTGCTTTGAATGAACTTGCAGGTAAAGGGGTGTTACAGTAACATCGAGCAATACTGCCTCAATCCCAGCATCACTCAATACTGCCACAATCCAAGCATTAAACAATACTGCCCTGATCCCAGCATCGATCAGTACTGCTCCAATCCCAGCATCGATGAGTACTGCCCTGATCCCAGCATCAATGAGTACTACCTCAATCCCAACATCATTCAATAGTGCCCCAATCCCAGCATCGAACAATACTGCTCCAATCCCAGCATTAATCATTACTGGCCCAATACTAGCATTGATCAATACTGGCTCAGTCCGAGCATTGATCAATACTGGCCCAATCCCAGCATCAATCAATACTGGCCCAATCCCAGCATCGATCAATAGTGCCCCAATCCCAGCATCATTCAATACTGGCCCAAGCTCAGGATCAATCAATACTGTTCCAATCCTAGCATCGGTCAATACTGCCCCAATCCCAGCATCAATCAATGCTGCTCCAATCCCAGCATCGTTCAATACTGCCCCAATCCCAGCATCGATGTGTACTGTTCCAATCCCAGCATTGATGAGTACTGCCCCAGTCCCAGCATCGGTCAATACTGCTCCAATCCCAGCATTGATCAGTACTGCCCCAATACCAGCATCGGTCAATACTGCCCCAATACCAGCATCAGTCAATACTGCCCCAATCCCAGCATCAGTCAATACTGCCCCAGTCCCAGCATCGATCAGTATAGCCCCAATTCCAGCAAGGATCAATACTGCCCCAATCCCAGCATCAGTCAATACTACCCCAATCTCAGCATCGATCAATACTGCACCAATCCCAACATCGATCATTACTGCTTCAATCGCACCATTGATCAATACTGCCCCAATCCAAGCTTTGATCAGTACTGCTCCAATCCCAGCATCAATCAATACTGTTCCAATTCTAGCATCAGTCAATACTGCCCCAATCCCAGCATCGATCAATAATTCAATATAACAAAGGATAAATGGAAGAGTAGCACCTTTCTGGATGGCCTCTTAATATCTAGGCTTTATGCCTTATAACATCTAGGCATTCCAGTCTGGTCTCCCTATTTTCAGCGGCATGTGATGCATAATACATGGCCAATTCGTCATCAGCAAGTGGCCATACCACCTAGCCTCTCACATGTCAAAGACCACTGCTGTGGCTCTATGTGCTGCCCCTAGTTCTGCAGTACAGCAGTGGATCTAGGGGAGCATACCCCAATAAAAACCCAACAACTGTTGGCGGGCAGAGAGGACTGGTGACCCCTACCCTGTACAAGCTACAGAAAGGAACGATAATGATGGCACAACATAGCATGAATCCTATACGGCTGCCAGCTCCGGAAGTGAGCAGGAGCACTGCTGTGGGATCAGATACACTGCCCCTTTATAGGCACCATGACGCCGTTCCCTCAAACCCTCCTGGGAGGGGTTTGGCTGAAGAATATGAGGAATCCAAAGCTACTTTTTTGAAATGCAAAAAGGAAGTGATTTTCTCTACAATGAACACCTGTACAATCAGAGAAGTTAAAGGCCAGCTTGAGCTAGCACATCATATTTCAAAGAATGGCATTGAAGTTATGGGAGTCCAGGAACATCGAATAATTCACAAACTACCCGACCCAGGTCATTGCCTACCACAAGATGGGCCGGCAGTACCTAATAAGGTCATCAGCCTGGCGCAATGCGGCACAAGCCTCAGTTGGCAGGGTGGGTATAGTTCTGAGTCCAGATGCAAGGAAAGTACTCTTGAGCATCAAGTCTCTCTCCAGTATAATTCTGCTAGCCAACCTTAGGAGCAATCCAGTTACAACGGTTATATCAGCTTATTCACCAACAAGTGTGGCAAGGGAGGAGAATATTGAATCATTTTACTCAGACGTTAGTGTCACAATCAGTGATGTTCCTGCCTATAATTTTCTTCTTATCCTGGGTGATTTTAATGGACGCCTGGGTAATAATGAGGTGCCATTCTCATACCATGAGGAATTTAACAGGACTGGAGAATATCTTCTTGAATTAATGGAAGACCATGCACTAATAGCTTGCAACACTCAGTTCCAGAACGCACCAAAGAAACTATGGACTTGGATCTCCCCTCCAAATACCAACAGCATCAGGCACAGGCAGCAAATTGACTTCGTATTTGCCCGATGAAAATGGTGTAACAGTATTTTGGACTGCCAAGCTTACAACTCACTAGCAAGCATCAGTTCTGACTACAGGGCTGTGTTGGTCAAAGTGTGCCTCAGTCTCAGAGCACAGAAGAGGAATGCACCAAGGGGTGTAAGATATAATTGGAATGCCCTCCAGAATGATGCCGAGCTACAGGATAGGTATGAGGTGGCAATCAGAAACAGATTCCAGCTTCTTTTGGACGACATTGATGAAACAGGAACCTCACAGTATGCACGCTTTGTAGAAGTCAACAGCAAGGCGGCTAAGGAGCTGTTAACCTCTGTAACATGGAGAAGAAAGGACAGGCTTTTCTCATCAGACCTACGAGTTGCTGAGGTGCACTGGGATGTGCGTAAGGCCTACAATGCTTTTATAGCATGTGATGGGGAAGATGGCGGCGCCTACAGTCAATCAAAGGAAAAACTATCTAGAGCCTACGATGGGGTCCTGGCGGAAGATTTGGCCGGAAAAGTTGAACAAGCCGAGGCATGTTGCGCTAGTAACCAGCACTCAGCAGGCTGGAGATTGGTCAGGGAGATTGCCAGGGACCGATCATCTTGTCCCAGTCAAATTGATGGTGAAACTGCAGATGACAGAGTAAACTCATGGTTCTGCCACTTTAAAACTCTGCTTGGTAACCCTCCAACAGTACAACATGCAGATCAGGAGATAAAATCAATATTCTTTAATCTTCCCATTGATGATGGACCATTTACACTCGACGAGTATCAAGATGCCAAACTATCTTTGAAAGCTGGGAAAAGTTGTGGAGATGATGGGTTTGCTCCTGAAGTCTTAAAGTGGGTTGACATTGACAACCTTGTTCTGGCCATCACCAGCAAGGCATATGAGAACCATGAGCCCCCTGAGCAGTGGACCATCTTGAACATAATACCTATTCGAAAAGCAGGCGATCTTAGGAACAAGGACAACTACAGGCGAATTAGTTTGAGCTCAGTGGTTGCGAAAGTGTACAACAGGATGATTTTGAAGAGAATAAGACCACCCCAGACCCTCTTTTGAGACTCAACCAGAATGGCTTCAGAGAGGGAAGCTCGACAACTGCACAAGTACTAGCACTAAGACGGCTCATCGAGGGTGCAAAAAAGAAAAACCTGCTGGCAGTTTTAACATTCGTTGATTTTAGAAAAGCTTTCAATTCCATTCACAGAGGCAAGCTCATGAAGATCCTCCTGGCATACGGCATTCCTCCTAAAATAGTGCAGTCAATAAGCGATATGTACGCTAACACCTCAGCGAAGGTCCTCTCTCTGGACAGTGAAACAGAAACGTTCAACATTGACGCAGGCATCCTGCAAGGCGACACTTTAGCCCTGTATCTGTTTGTGATCGTACTCAACTATGCTTTGTGAAAGGCAATAAATGGCCACGAAGAACAACTAGGGTTTACCATACACTCAGGATGGAGCCGGCGAGTGGACCCAGTCATGAAAACAGACCTTGACTTCACGAACAATATTGCACTATTGAGTGACTCAATGAGCCAGGCTCAAACACTGCTCAGTGGTGCGGAGACACAATGCAGAAAGTTTGGGCTGGCCATGAACGCAAAAAAAGACAGAGGTAGTACTGCTGAACATCTCAGGAGAAGTCAAGCTGACTACTCTCGATGGTGAGGAGATTTCTGTCAAGGATGACTTCAAGTACTTGGGCTCGTGCATTGGTTCATCAGGGAAGGATATTACTGTGAGAGAGGCCCAGGCCTGGTGTGCACTCCATAAGCTGAAGAACATCTGGCATTCAAATATGGCAACTGGGTTAAAAAAGCATATCTTCGTGGCTTCGGTGGAATCTATTCTCGCCTATGGATGTGAGGCTTGGACACTGACAGTCAGGGAGGAATCGAGACTGGACGGTTGCCACACACGCATGCTCTGAAAAGTCCACAATGTCACCTGGCAGTACTGAATTCCAAATGAAGCGCTGTATGGAGATTTACCACTGCTCTCTTTAAAAATAAGATCAAGACGATTGCATTTGGTGGGCACTGTGTCTGCCATAGCGATGAGGCAGCTCACAACTTGGTTCTGTGGGAACCATGCCATGGTCAGGCTTCCTGGGGCAGACAACATCTGACATATGTCAACCAGCTGATGTGCGATACTGGTCTCGCTTCAGCAGATGAAATCAGAACTGTTATGGGTCACAGACCATCCTGGCATGCCATCGCCAGTCATTCCCAAGGAGACTCGACTTAGTAGTAGGAGTAGTACAATATTGCTCCAATCCCAGCATCGATTAATACTGCTCCAATCCCAGCATCGAGCAGTATTGCCCCAATCCCAACATTGATCAATATTGCCCCATCCACACATTAATCGCTAATGCCCTAATCCCATTCCAAATATTGCCCCAGTCCCAGCATCAGTCAATTCTGCCTCAATCCCACCATCAATAAATACTGCCCCAATTCCCAAACTGCCACAAGCCTCAATCTCAAAATACAACATTGTAGATCACCAGGAGAAACAATGCCAGCCAGCAATAATCAACACTATTCTGTTGATCAATACTACCACAGTCCCAGCATGCCAATACTGGATTTTGGCTGGACCTTTAGAAAAGATCAGCTCTGAATCCCAACACCCTCTCAAAATAAATAACCAACACATAATCAAAACAACCAATCACAAAATACAAGACAATATGATTCAGTACTTCCAAAATCACAACACCAATCTATTTCTCCTTAATCCCAGCATCTATCATGCTCAACAGTTATTTCTTGATCATGATAGATAGTGTTTCAACAATGTCAGAAAACTCATCCTTCTTTTGTATGGGCCACTCAAGAAAGGTCAGCTCTGATTCAGAAGGTGTCTGTACCTGTACACACACATTTCATAGAATTAAGCATTAATAAAACTTTCCCACTGAATGACAGTCAATGCTCCAGTGCAATTGTTTTAACTCAGTAGCTCATTAACACGTCCTTGTGCCTGATTTGAAGAACATTTCACAGTATGTTCTTTGAGCTATAAACTATTCAAGTGAGTTTTATAATAATGTATTTCGGAGTCATGATGTTACTATTTCTCCACATACCTAGTGTTTGGCTTGCAGAATTAGTCTTCACAAGCTCTTAACCTCAGCAGCTGCTTAATGATGTACAACTAAGAATTCTTTCACCTGCAACAGCTTTCACTCTGCATTCCTGCCCTTGATGTTCTAGAAAAAAAAGTTACACATCCCAGGGATTTTACTCACTCTGAGAATCTATTAATGCTTGTTAAAGTGTTTCCAGTTTGTATCAACAAGAAATTCATTGCAACAGATGTGCTACTGTATGTAAAAGGGGCTTTTAAGCTTATGATGGTCATAGAGAGAGAAGTACAGTCAAACAGCTGTTTGTGTCTTGTAGAATGTAATGTAGTTTATGTGTATATTTTAAGAATAATACAGAAGGAGTGGGTTGAGACAGAGTCATATGAGCAGTGGTCAAAAATCTTTGGAGAAATGCCAACAGTCTTATGAGCAATATTAGCAACCTTGGATGAAGTAAGAAATATGAAGAGATTAACAAAGAGATAAGGACACAGAACTATAGGTGCTCAAGGACTGAATGTGTTCAGTACTGGCCCAGTTTGAATTTTGATCAATATTGCCCAATCTCAGCATCAATCAATGTCACACAAACCCCAACATTTATCAGTACTATCCCAGAACCAATTTTATTCAATACTGCTCTAATCCCAAAACATTCAAAACTGCCCCAAGCCCAACATTGATCAATATTACCACAATTAAACTGATGATCAAGTTTGTCCCAATTCCATCATGGAATTGGGACAACACTCCCCCAATCCTAGCATTGATCAATACTGCCCCAATCCCAGCAATGATCATTACTGTTCAAGTCCCAGCAGCATTTGATACTTCCCCAATACCAGTTTCGAGCAATACTGCTCCAATCACTGCATCAATCAATACTGCCCCAAAGCCAGCATTGAGCAATACTGTCCCATTCACAACACTGATTAATAGTACCCCAAACCAAACATTGATAAATACCACCCCAATCACAGCATAAATCAATACTACCACAATAACATTGATAATCAATTCTGCTCCAATCCCAGCATCGATCAATACTAACCCAAAAACTAATATCAGTTAATACTGCCCCGATTTCAAATCATTCAATACTGCCCTGTTCTCAGCATTGAATAATGTTACCCCAACCCTAGCATCAATCAAGCGGCAATCCCACTGTCATTCATCTGCCTAATCCCAAAATCGAACATTACCAATAATATTACGCCAATCCCAAGATCTTTTTTGATTTGTTCTGCTCCAGTCTCAGTGTCAGTCAGTATATCACTAATCACAACACTGATTAGCAGTCCCCTAATCACAGCCCTAATCCTGACATTGTTAGAGAATTTGGGATTATCATCCTCAAGGACTGGCCTTATTTCTTACATAAGTTAGACATGAACTGATTAAACTCTGTGCCATGTTAAACGTCTGACCCATTCCAACATTCCAAAATGCCTGTTCCAGTGAGAATAGAAGGAGAAACAATGGTAGTGACTGAAAGAAGAGACAGATGGAGGGATGGAAGCAGGAGAGAAGGTAACTATCAATATCTTCCAACAAGACAGTAATAATAATAATGTCTGTTTCATCGCAAGCTACTTTGCAGAAATATCCAAGTATTCTTTTCTCATCTGTCTCTTTCAAGCATGCACACAAAACCAAAAGATATGCATTCTCCCCAGTTAGGAAAATGGCTCGTTCTTGTTTTGTCCCCAGACTGCAGCAGACAGCAGATCTTTTCTTGAATCTGTCTCATTCTCCCCAGAAAGACTACTGTTCAGCACACTCCAAAAGAAAAGCAGCAGAAACATCGATAAAGGATAAAAAGTTATCGACTCGAACAAAAGACCCTGTGGGTTTTATTTATGGCAGGATCCAAGTTGGAGACAATATCATGGCAAACGTGTTGTATTCTGAACAACATCAGAAAGGAGAAGAAAGAGAATGAGATTTGTGTCTCCTGGGAAATGTTTGTATATGGAATATGAAGTGACATCACAGGCAAGAGCGTGATTTTATCACCTTTATGGATCGTGTCAACTCAGATTCATATGATAATTAAATCATTACACATGCGGCAGTTGTGAGTTTCTATGGAAGTGCCAATGTGGCATAGCTGAAGCATGTTCTTAAAGCTTTTTGTGAGTAGCTTGCACATGCCATGTTCTACAAAGTCATATTGGCTCACTAAATGCCAAGCTTGCGAAATAACTAATAGAGTAAAAAGAAAACAAGGTTGCATTAGCTTAGCTTTCTGGTGCATAGAACCAACAAGAAGAAGTAGTTTGCATAAAACTACTTCTCTCTCTCTCACTATATATATATATATTTAGGTTGACGTGGGGCGGCCTTGGGCTGAGGTGCCCTTGAGCAAGGTACCGAACCCCTGATTGCTCCCCGGGCGCT
>JANZLB010000022.1:21015544-21030759 GCA_026167865.1 Notarius quadriscutis
CCCAAATAAATCAGAATTCTCTCTGTAGACTCGTGGATGTTTTTGCTGTAGCTAACCTCAAGTCACCTCTGTGTCTTTATATATGTTACTTATCCAGACCTATTTCTCTTTGTTCTTGTCCTCATTTCTTTGCTGAAATTAAATTCTAAAATTAATAAGTGCCTCCTCAGAATTGAGTTCATCAGCTGAAGCAGAAGAGCATTCACAATGTACATGACTTCTGTTGACTCTGACTCTTTGGTTGCTTTGGTCCATTTGAATCAAACCCTGCTGCATTTTCACCCATTAGTGTGGCTGGTTTGGGGACGGAACTTGACCCAAACATGTCGTGTGTTGTACTTGAGTGGAATAACTGTTTTATTTTATCCACATTCACTGGATTTTGAGAAACAGAGCATTTTTTTTGCAAATTTGATAAATAAAAATTTTATAGAAAATGTTTGACAAAATCATTTCCACTTAGAATGTCAACAAACCGGCCAAGTGACAGGACCAATTTGTGGAAAATGCTATAATAATAATAATTCTTGAAAAATTAAAAAAATATATGTTCTTACCATCAAATACTTTTATTCCATATTTTGTTGCTTTTTTGTATTTCTTGGGGTTTTGTTTTTGAGTAGAGTTTTTATTTCGTCCTTGGTTGGTTCAGCAGCATGCTCTGCCATTTTGTTTTTCTCTACTCATGGTATATGAGCTGATAGCCTAGCAGTAGAGTAGCCAATCAGAGTGTGCGATTGCTTATATCCAGTGAATGTGGAAATAATAATGCTGGATCTATTGTGCAAAATGTATTGAGCTAGTTATTTATCAAATGATCTAAATATTTATTTATCTCTATCTCTGTCACCAAGATAAACAGTATCCCCTTTGAACAATCTCAAATCTAAAACACATTTTGTTTAAGACTTTTTTTTGTCGACCACAGAATTCCACACAAGTTCAATATGTTATTTCATAGTTATTTCAAAATATAGAAAAATTAGTGAATGGCTACGTGCGTCCAAATTTTTGACTGGTACTGTATCTATTATTCCCTGAACCCAATCACCTCCATTTTATAACCTGACTAAGCTAAAGGTTTTTTTTTTTTTTTCTTATACTGTATACTTCAAAGTGAAAAGCAGAATTAATTACATGGATCGATTGGATTTGATTTCTTTTCAGTTAAGTTGAAAACTTCTTTTTTTCGACTGTAAAGACATTACAGGACAGAAACCCACTGATTGCTTCAATAACTCATGTTTTGTTCAATATTTAACTCGTACTATTACTTCATTGCCGGTGGACATCAGCGGTTTTGATCTTGTTCTTTTCTCATATACCAATTGTCAAAACAGACTGTGTTAATGATGTTTCAGAACAATCTAACCATCACCAGCAACTGCTGGTCGATGTTAATATTGACAATGGCATAACTCCATTAAAGGAACAGAGACACTGCATGCATTTTATAATACGCTTTTATTCAAGTGAAGAAGCGTTAACAAGGTGGGTTTCACAAAACCTTCTTAACACTAAGAGCATCTTAAATAGGAAAGAGAGCATTCATTGTGTTGCTTGCTTGAACATTTAATGATGATCTTTGTGCTGCGAGGCTTTTGGGAAACTCAGGCCAGTTACGTAAGTCCAGTAATGGATCTTTGAAAATTCTGGGATTGGTACTCACAGACTTTTTATAAGTACTGCAGAAATCTTTTTGGAAAAAATGGGTCTCATTTATCGATATTTTGGCAAAATATGTGTAAAAATTTTCACAGACCAAACCAAACAAAAAAGGTCCTCCGGATTTGCAAATATTTTCACAATGCTAATTTTCTTTAGGCGGCATGGTGGTGTAGTGGTTAGCACTGTCACCTCACAGCAAGAAGGTTCTGGGTTCAATCCCAGTGGCCAACAGGGGCCTTTCTGTGTGGAGTTTGCATGTTCTCCCTGTGTCTGCGTGGGTTTCCTCCGGGTGCTCCAGTTTCCTCCCACAGTCCAAAGACATGCAGGTTAGGTTAATTGGTGGCTCTAAATTGACCGTAGGTATGTATGTGCATGTGAATGGTTGTTTGCCTCTATGTGTCAGCCCTGCAACGACCTGCCAACTTGTCCAGGTTGTACCCCGCCTCTCGCCCATAGTCAGCTAGGATACGCTCCTGCAACCCTGCACAGGATAAGTGATTACGGATAATGGATGCATGATTATGAGCAACAGATGGTTGTTTGCATAAAATGCACCACTACAGTGCCAGATCTTATCTCTACAGCAAGGTTTTTTCTTATCTTTTCTCTCTCTCACTATCTCGCTCTCTTTCTGTGTGGCATGTAATTGATAACTTCCTGATAGAGCTGCAGGTTAAACCCTGACACACGTCGGTGGTTATGAGAGCGAGTGGACCACTCCCTCCTGATGTGAGCGAACTCTCATGCTTCTCACTCCAGCTCCATGTGGGAGGCCAAAAAATGTCACTCTGAAGGAAAAGTGTTTCATGGCGCCACACTGGTAAATGACCTGCTGCACAGACACGGATTTCAGAAATATGTAAAGTCACCATGATGATTGTGGAGGATGTGGCCTGGAAATTGGTGGCACAGTGGTTCAAGTTCTGGGTTATTGAGCAAAAGAATTCAAATCCTGGCATCACCAAGCTAGCACTGTTGGGTTTTTCTGAAAAAAAAAAAAGTACTTAGCTCTGAACTGTGTGGTCTATAGTTGACCTTTAGCTCCAACCGGGCTATGAGAAGATCTTCTTTTGGTCTAGTTCTTTAAAAACAAAAAATCAGAGCTAAGGTTGCAGTCTCAGAGTTCTTTATCTTTTTGGCTCCAAAAAGTGTTGTGGAGGAAATATTGAAGGTAGATCCAAGTTTGCAAAACCATTTTGTAGCTGTTGTTAGCCGTAATTATCCAGGTTTGTATTAGCTATTCTTTTTTTTTATGGTTATTCGAGGCTATGTAAAACAATTTCCATGATTAAAACTGTACAATTCTGAAGGTTAGGGTTGGGGATGGAGTTATCTTATTGGTGCAGGGTTAGTGGGATCAGGGTTGCCTTAGCTTGGCCTGTTCATATGACTTACTTTACATTGAATCAATAGAATGAAATCCAACCGTTAATTTGAACTTGTACAAATTTTTATATCAGAGTGCTCGCTTTATAGTAGAATAACTGATTCTAATCAAACATTTCGTAGTTTGTATAATGTGAAACTCATAGCAAGAAGCTTTCTTTAAACTTCTTGTAAGCATCTAAGAATTGACACCAAACATCTCAACTGATTCACTTTTTTTTGGCCCAACTTTTCTGTTAACTTTGTTCCTTTGTTTTAGAGGTGACGCTATTATTTATTGGATGCATTTTAAAAATTAGATAATTGAAACATTTTCCATTAAATCATAATGTGTAGAAGAATGTGTAAATGGAAGATCCGTATGTATTCCCATGCTGGTTAATGAGAGAGTGTTCGGCAAATATCTCAGCGTAAAGGCTCCGTTTCACTGCGTTTAATCACAGCAAGTTAATTGAAATCTGTTTGCCGAGGAGCTTCAGTAAGCAGGGAAGCATCCAAGGTGAAAATAAAATATTCACTCAGAGCTTTTGGAAGCCATGCCGCATGAAATCTCTTTAATATAGCTCAGGAAAGGCATAGTATATAAGGGAAATTTAGCTCAGGCAGTAAAGGTCAGTAGTATTTGTCATGAAATATAACTGTACTTGCTTTATGAGGCCATAAAAAGAAAACATTTCAGATACTTTGGAGTCAATAGTACAGTGTACACTGGCAAATGGAGACAATATAATTTAATCCAAAAATCAATAAGCAGGTAATTGAGCCAAATGTTTACATTCTTACTCTTTTAAATAAAAGAATTCATGTAGGCTCAGGGGTTACAAGGTTCAAGATTCAAAAAGTGTTTATTATCATATGCACAGTAAGGAACATATCCTCCTACACAATGAAATTCTTAGTTTGCCATCCACCATGAATGCCAAATTTCAACAATAAATAGGTGGAAGAAATAATACAAAGTAAAAGCAATATAGTACAAAATAAAGGTAAAATAATGTAAAATAGGCAGTATAATACAACCCCAATTCCAAAAAAGTTTGGACACTATCTAAAACATGAATAAAAACAGAATGTGAAGATTTGCAAATCACGGAAACCCTACATTTCATTGAAAATAGTACAAAGACAACATATCAAATATTGAAACTGAGAAATTTTATGTTTTTTTGAAAAATATATGCTCATTTTAAATTTGATGTCAGCAACACGTTTCAAAAACGTTAGGACAGGGGCATGTTTACCACTGTGTTGCATCACCTCTACTTTTAACAACACTCTGTAAATGTTTAGGAACTGAGGAGACCAATTACTGTAGTTTTGAAAGAGAAATGTTGTCCCATTCTTGCTGGATATACAATTTCAGTTGCTCAACAGTTTGGGGTCTTCTTTGTCATATTTTGCGCTTCAAGACAGGTCTGGACTGCAGGCAGGCCAGTTTAGCACCTCAACTCTTTGACGACAGAGCCATGCAGGTTTAATATGTGCAGAAAGTGGTGTGGCATTGTCTTGCTGAAAGAAGGAAGGCCTTTCCTGAAAAAAGATTTTGTCTGGATGGCAGCATATTGCTCTGAAATGTGTATATATCATTCAACATTAATGATGCTCTCCCAGATGTACAAGGTCCCCATGTCATGTGCCTTAATGGCCCCTCATACTATCACAGATGCCAGCTTTTGAACTGTGCACTGACAACAAGCCAGATGGTCCCGCTCCTCTTTAGTCTGGAGGATGTTGCATCCGTGATTTCTAAAAATTTCTAAATCACGTCAGTGAAATACTACAGTGGTGCCGAAAGCCAGGATACTGAAGAGAACCACCAATTGAGTCCTCCCCATTTAAGGACTTGATTCATGCCCTCGCTACAACCCAACAGAACCAGCACCAAGCACTGATCACCCTCTGGAAGGAGCAGAAACAATGGTTTGAATCCTTGATGCTGGCTCAGCAGGAAGATTGCCAGATGTTCCGGCACCTGCTCATGTCAGCGGGGTCCTTGACTGCCACCGCAACAGACCCTCCCCACATCACCCTTACCAAGATCTGGAAGCCTTCATTGCGCTCTTTGAGCCAGTGGCCGAAGCGTGGGGGTGGCTGGTTGAGCAGCATGTGACACACCTACTACCACTACTGACTGGGTAGGTGCAGCTCGCCACACAGCAGCTGCCCACCGACAGCTGACTTGTCTAAGAGAAACTGAAGTGAGCCATCCTACAGTGTGTCGGCCACTCCCCAGAACAATATCGCTAGCGCTTCCGGATGCTGACTTTGGAGGAGGGTGGCCAGCCGTTTGCGTTTGGCCAACAGCTCCGGGATGCCTGCTGGTAATGGCTGAGGGCAGATGACTGTGATACTGAGGGGATCATCAACCTGGTGACACTGGAGCAGTTCATGGCATGGCTTCCAGAAGGAACAGCAGAGTGAGTCCAGTGTCATCGCCCAGTGTCACTGGATCAAGCCATCAAGCTGGTGGTGGACCATCTGGCAGTGGTTCTGGCAGCAGATGGACATGTCGCCTCTTCTCCCTTTCTCCTTCTTGTCCCTGCCCCATTCCCCCACCACAGAGGTAGGGGGTTGGCTCCCCCCCAGCCGGCCCAACAGACCCACGGTTTCCTCCTGTCTGTCCCTTCTGTGTCTCCCCCCCTGGTGAGTGACACCCATAGCACCAGTGCAGAGGTGAAGCCTGTGCAGGTGTCAGTGTTCTGTGATGGAAGTGGGAGCAGTGGTCTGGATCCCTGACGTGCCAGAGACTGCCTTCGATCAGGCTGGAGTGTATTGTATACCGGTGAGTGTTCAAGGAGATACGTATCACGCATTGGTGGATTCCAGCTGTAATCAGACCTCAATCCACCAAAGCCTGGTGCAAGGTGAGGCACTGGGGAGAGCACAAGTCATGAAGGTTCTGTGTGTGCATGGGGATGTTCACAATTATCCACTAGTGTCCGTCCAAATTCTATTTTGGGGAGAAAAGCATGGCATAAAGATGGCGGTTAACCCACGTCTTACCCACCCACTGATTCTGGGGACTGATTGGCCAGGATTTAATGGAGTGTATAGTAGGGAGTGGGTCTTGTGATATGTCACGGGGGGAATCCTAGTGTGACATTGACTGGGGAAGCGGTCACAGAGCCATCAATGTCAGCACCGCGTCAGGGCCATGTGAGGAGTGAGGAGCAGCTTGCCCCTCCTCCCTCTCTTGGGGATTCCCTTGAGGATTTCCTGTTAGAGCAATCGCGAGACAAGACTCTGCATCATGCATCTGACCAAGTGAGAGTAATCGATGGTCAAACTCTCTCGCCAAATGTGACACCCTCCTTCCCGTTCTTTGCTATTATTAAGGATAGGCTGTATCGAGTGACACAGGACATTCAAACCTGTGAACAGATAACCCAGTTGTTAATCCCAAAGAGCCATAGGGAACTCATATTCCATTCAGCTCACTTTAATCCAATGTAAGACACTAGCCCAAATAATGGCCCAGTTCTATTGGCCAGGGATTCATGGGATGTTTGTCGGTGGTGTGTGGCATGCCACGAATGCTAACTAGTAAATCCCACAGCCACTCCAAAAACACCTTTGCACCCTCTCCCTCTAATTAAGACTCCCTTCGAGAGAATTGGTATGGATCTCATCGGGCCATTAGATTGGTCAGCACAAGGATATTGCTTTATTTTAGTTCTAGTGGACTATGTGAAGCGATATCTGGAAGCGGTGCCTCTCTGCAATATTGCAGCATGCAATATTGTGGAGGCACTCTTCTCTGTTATCTCCCAAGTCAAGATTCTGAAAGAAATCCTGACTGACCAAGGCATTACCTTTATGTCATGAACACTTCACGAGCTGTATGGGTTTTTGGGAATTAAATCTATCCGCACCAGCGTCTATCATCCACAAATGGATGGTTTGGTGGAGAGGTTTAATCAAACACTTAAAAATCTAATTTGAAAGTTTGTTAGCAAGGACGCATGCAAGCCTCCACAGGGTTCTCACCTTTGAAATTATTATATGGGCGAAAGCCTCACAGCATTTTGGATGTGCTGCAGGAAAACTGGGAGGAGGGACATTCAACAAGTAAAAATGAAACTCAATACATTCTTGACCTGTGCGCAAAGCTCCACACCCTCACGCACTTAACCCAGGAGAATTTGCGGCAGGCCCAAGAATCTCAAGCCCGGCTGTACAACAGGGGCACACGCCTTAGAGAGTTCACCCCAGGAGATAAAGTACTTGTATTATTGCCCACTTTGAGCTCCAAATTAGTTGCCAAGTGGCAAGGGCCCTTCGAGGTCATACGGTGAATTGGGGACATCAACTATGAGGTGAGGTGAATGGATAGGGGAGGAGCACTGCAAATATAACACCTCAACTTGCTAAAACATTGGAATGAGGGGGTCCCTGTGGTATTGGCATTGGTAGTTCCAGAGAAGGTGGAGCTGGGGCTGGAGGTAAAAAATTTAACTACTCAAGCCACTCCAATCCCCTGTGGAGACCACCTCTCACTGGCCCAAATCACAGAGGTTGCCAGGTTACAAGAGGAATTTTCCAACATGTTCTTGCCCTTTCCTGGTTGCACCCACCTCACAGAACACCACACTGAAATGTCCCTAGGGGTGGTGGTATGTAGCAACCCCTAGCGCCTATCCAAACACAAGAAAAAGGTGGTTTGGGATTAACTCCAGGCTATGCTCAAAATGAGCATAATTGAGGAGTCCCACAGTGACTGGAGCAGCCCACTGATCCTTGTTCCCAAGGCCGATGGGTCAGTCCGGTTCTGTGTGGACTACAGAAAAGTCAATGGAGTGTCTAAACTTGATGCATACCCAATGCCTTGCATTGATAAGTTGCTTGATCAGTTTGGCACTGCTCAATTTTATTCGACACTGGATTTAACAAAGGGATATTGGCAGATCCCCTCGACTCCTCTATCCCAAGAGAAAACGGCCTTTTCCACACCATTCGGATTATACCAATTTGTCATGCTTCCTTTTGAGATATCTGGGGCTCCCGCTACATTCCAGCAGCTCAAGGACAAGATCCTCTACCCCCACGCCACCTCTGCAGCAGCCTACCTTGATGACATCATCATATATACCAATGACTGGCCATGGCACATAGAAAACCTTAGGGCCGTCCTCGAGTCGCGTGGGTCCCACAGCTAATCCGAAAAAGTATGCAATTGGGCAGTTGGAAATACGGTGTCTAGGTTTCCACTGATCTCAGTAAAAAGGGAGCACCAGATCCAGTTCAGTGGACGGAGCAGTGGCAACAGGCCTTCACTAAGATAAAAGCTGCACTGTGTGTGGAGCTACTTTTACATTACCCTGACTTCTCTCTCCCTTTTATTTTACAGACGGACACATTAGACAGAGGGCCAGGGGCCGTTCTGTCCAAGAAGGTGGAGGTTGAGGAACATTCGGTGCTGTACATCAGCCGCAAACTCTCGATGCATGAAAACAAGTACAGCACCATCGAGAAGGAGTGCCTGGCCATCAAGTGGGCAGTCCTCACCCTCTGATACTGCTTGCTGGGGTGCCCATTCACCCTCTGTTCAGACCACATGCCCCTCCAGTGGCTCCACCACATGAAAGATGCCAGTGTGTGGATCACCCGTTGGTATCTCGCCCTCCAGCCGTTTAAATTCAATGTGGTCCACAGGCCGGGGGCACAGATGGTCGTGGCAGACTTCCTGTCCCATCGGGGGGGTGTCTGCTACAGGCCGGACAGCTCCCCGGCCTGAGTTGGGCAGTGGGGGTATGTGGCAGCAGGGGCGTGGCCAAGCGTCAGTTTGTGGAGGGTGGGGTCAGGGAAGGTGAGCAGCAAAGTCAGTACACCTGTTGTCAATTAATGTTGTGTTTGTGTGTTTTGCAGTGAAGACGGAAGGTAGAAAAGGAGGGAGAGAGCGATGAGAGGGAAGCTCTCTTGATGAGAACGTGTGTGTGTGTGTGTGCGTGCCAAGTAAAGCTGACAAGCAAAATTAAGAAAATAAAGTTGTGTGTGAACATCATCTCCCATCTGCCGCACTTCAGTATTCCACCAACGTCAGGGAAATACTACAGTGGTGCCAAAAGCTGGGATACTGAAGAGAACCACCGATGGAGTCCTCCCCATTTAAAGACTTGATCCATGCCCTTGCTACCACCCAATAGAACCAGCACCAAGCACTGATCGCCCTCCAGAAGGAGCAGGAACAACGGTTTGGGCAGCACGGTGGTGTAGTGGTTAGCACGGTTGCCTCACAGCAAGAAGGTTCCATGTTCGAACCCAGTGGCTGGCGAGGGCCTTTCTGTGTGGAGTTTGCATGTTGTCTGCATGGGTTTCCTCTGGGTGCTCCGGTTTCCCCCACAATCCAAAGACATGCAGTTAGGTTGACGTGGGGCGGCCTCAGGCTGAGGTGCTCTTGAGCAAGGTATCTAACCCCTGACTTCTCCTCGGGTGCTCTGGTGTGGCTGCCCACTGCTATGAGTGTGTGCGTGTATTCACTGCTTCAGATGGGTTAAATGCAGAGGATGAATTTCACTGTGTGCATGTGACGAATAAAGGTTTCTTCTTCTTCTTGAAGCCTTAATACTGGCTCAGCAGGAATATTGGCAGGCGTTCCGGCACCTGCTCGCGTCAGCAGGGTCCTTGACTGCCACTGCAACAGACCCTCCTCACATCACCCTTACCAAGATGGGTTTGCACAACGATCTGGAAGCCTTCATCGCGCTCTTTGAGCAAGTGGTCGAAGCATGGGGGTGGCCAGTTGAGCAGCGTGTGGCACACCTACTACCACTACTGACTGGGGAGGTGCACCTCGCCACACAGCAGCTCCCCACCGACAGCCAACTCATCTACAAGAACCTGAAGCAGGTCATCCTGCAGCATGTTGGCCACTCCCCAGAACCACATTGCCAGTGCTTCCAGACGCTGACTTTGGAGGAGGTCGGCTGGCCTTTTGCATTCAGCCAGCAGCTCCAGAACACCTGCTGGTGGTGGCTGAGGTTAGACAACCATGATGCCAAGGGGATCTTTGACCTGGTGACACTGGAGCAGTTCATTGTGCGGCTTCCAGAAGGAACAGTGGAGTGGGTCCAGTGTCACCTCCCAGCGTTGCTGGATTAAGCCATCAAGCTGGCGGAGGACCATCTGGTGGCAGTTCCGGTGGCAGGCAGAAACATAGCCTCTTCTCTCTTTCTCTCTCCTTCTCCTTCTCATCCCCACCCTGTTCCCACACCATGGAGGTCTGGCCTGCTGCACCTGTGGTGTCCTCCCATCTGTCGCTTCTGTGTCTGTGCCCCCCCATGTCAGTGACACCCATAATGCCGGTGCAGAGGTGAAGCCTGGGCCAGTGTGCTGGCACTGCGGGGAATCCGGGCATCTCCAGGGTCAATGTTCCGCATTGGAGGTGGGAGCAGTGGTCTGGATCCCTGACATGCCAGAGACCATCCTTGATTGGGCCGGAGTGTATTGTATACCGGTGAGTGTCCAAGGGGCTACATATCACGCGTTGGTGAATTCCAACTGTAATCAGACCTCAATCCACCAAAGCCTGGTGCAAGGTGAGACATTGGGAAGAGCACAAGTGGTGAAAGTTCTGTGTATGCATGGGGATGTTCACAATTATCCACTAGTGTCCATCCAAATTCTATTTTTGGGAGAAAAGTATAGCGTAAAGACAGCAGTTAACCCACGTCTTACCCACCTGCTGATCCTAGGGACTGATTGGCTGGGGTTTAGGGAATAAATGGAACATATAGTAGGGGGTGGGTCCTGCAATAATATGTCATGGGGGGATCCTGGTGTGGCATTGACTGGGGAAGCTGTCACAGAGCCATCTACGTCAGCACGGCATCAGGGCAATGCGAGGAGTGAGGAGCAACTCACCACTCCTCCCTCTCTCAGGGATTCTCTCCAGGATTTCCTGTTAGAGCAGTCATGAGAGAAGACTCTGCATCATGCATTCGACCAAATGAGAGGAATTGATGGTCAAACTCTCCAGCCAAATGTGACACCCTCCTTCCCGTACTTTGCTATTATTAAGGATAGGCTATATCGAGTGATGCAGGACACTCAAACTGGCAAACAGATAACCCAGTTGTTAATCCCAAAGAGCCATAGGGAACTCATATTCCATGCAACTCACTTTAATCCAATGGCTGGACATTAGGACAAGATAAGACACTAGCACAAATAATGGCCTGGTTCTATTGGCCAAGGATTCGCAGGAATGTTCATTGGTGGTGTGCAGCATGCCACGAATGCCAACTAGTAAATCCCACAGCCACTCCAAAATCACCTTTGCTCCCTCTCCCTCTAATCGAGACCCCCTTCAAGAGAATTGGTATGGATCTCATTGGACCATTAGACCAAGGTACTACTTTTATGTCACGAACACTTCACAAGCTGTATGGGTTATTGGGAATTAAATTTATCTGCACAAGCATCTATCACCCACAAACTGATGGTTTGGTGGAGAGGTTTAATAAAACACTTAAAAATCTAATTTGAAAGTTTGTAAGCGAGGATGCACACAATTGGGATAAATGGCTCAAGCCCCTGTTATTTGCAGTACAAGAGGTCCTGCAAGCCTCCACGGGGTTCTCACCATTTGAATTATTATATGGGTGAAAGCTTCGCGGCATTTTGGATGTGCTGCGGGAAAATTGGGAGGAGGGACTTTCAATGAGTAAAAATGAAATTCAATATGTTCTCGACCTGCACGCAAAGCCCGACACCCTCACACACTTAACCCAGGAGAATTTGCGGCAGGCACAAGAACGTCAAGCCCAGCTGTACAACAGGGGCACATGCCTTAGAGAGTTCACCCCAGTAGATAAAGTACTCGTATTATTGCCCACTTAGAACTCCAAATTAGTCGGCAAGTGGCAAGGACCCTTCGAGGTCGCACAGTGAATCGGGGACGTTGACTATGAGGAGAGGCGAATGGAAAGGGGAGGGGCAATGCAAATATACCACCTCAACCTGCTAAAACATTGGAACGAGGGGGTCCCTGCGGCATTGACGTTGGTAGTTCTGGAAAAGGTGGAGCTGGGGCCATAGATCAAAAAATTAACTACTCAAACTGCTCCGGTCCCCTGTGGAGACCACCTCTCTCTGGCCCAACTCGCAGAGGTTGCCAGGTTGCAAGAGGAATTTTCCAACATGTTCTTTCCCCTTCCCAGTTGCACCCACCTCATAGAACACCACATTGAAATGCCCCCAGGGGTGGTGGTGCATAGCCACCCCTACCACTTACCCGAACACAAGAAAAAGGTGGTTCAGGATGAACTCAAGGCCATGCTCAAAATGGGCATAAATGAGGAGTCCCACAGTGACTGGAGCAGCCCAGTGGTCCTGGTTCCCAAGACTGATGGGTCGGTCTGGTTCTGTGTGGACTATAGAAAGGTCAACGTAGTGTCTAAATTCAATGCATACTCAATGCCTTGCATTGACAAGCTGCTCGATCAATTAGGCACTGCTCATTTTTACTTGACACTGGATTTAACAAAGGGATATTGGCAGATCCCCTTGACTCCTCTATCCCGAGAGAAAATGGTCTTTTCCACACTGTTTGGGTTACATGAATTCGTCACACTTCCTTTTCAGTTGTTTGGGGCTCCTGCGATGTTCCAACGGCTCATGGACAGGGTTTTCTGCCTCCACGCCACCTCTGCAGCCACGTACCTAGATGATATTATCATGTATAGCTATGATTTGGCTGTGGCAACTTGAACACCTGAGGGCCATCCTAACTTCGCTGAGGTGTATGGGTATCACAGCTAACCTAAAAAAGTGTGCAATTGGGTGGGTGGAAGTACCGTATCTGCATTTCCACTTGGGTCATGGGCAGGTGCATCCCCAAATTAACAAGACTGCAGTGACTGTGGCCTGCCCAAGGCCCAAGACCAAAAAGGGGGTGAAACATTTCCTGGGGCTGGCTGGCTACTACCATAGGTCTATACCTAATTATTCAGACGTCACCAGCCTGCTGACTGATCTCCCTAAAAAGGGAGCACTAGATCCGGTTCAGTAGATGGAGCAATGCCAACAGGCTTTCTTTAGGATATAAGTTGCACTGTGTGGGGGGCCACTTTTACACTCCCCTGACTTTTCTCTCCCCTTTATTTTACAGATGGACACATTGGACAGGGGGCTGGCGGCTGTTATGTCCCAGAAAGTAGAGAGGGAGGAACGTCCCATGCTGTACATTAGCTGAAAGTTATCAATGCATGAAAGTAAGTACAGCATGATAAAATGCCTGGCCATCAAGTGGGTGGTCCTTGCCCTCCGGTACTACTTACTGGGATGCCCTTTCACCCTCTGTTTGGACCACATGCCCCTCCAGTGGCTCCACCACATGAAGGATGCCGACGCGTGGATCACCCATTGGTATCTCGCTCTCCAGCTGTTCAAATACGAGGTGGTCTACAGGGCACAGATGGTAGTGGCGGACTTCCTGTCCCATTGGGGGGAGTCCGCTGCAGGCCGGACGGCTCCCTGGCCTGAATCGGGCAGTGGGGGGTATGTGGCAGTGGGGGCGTGGCCAAGCATCGATTTGTGAATGGAGGATGGAGTCGGGGAAGGTGAGTGGCCAAATCGCTACAACTGTTGTCAATTGATGTGTGTTTGTGTGTCTCTTGCAGTGATGGCGCTCCATAAAAGGAGTAAGAGAGCAGAGGATGGGAGATTGGGGACCAGAACACAAGTGTGTGTGTGTGTGTGTGTGTGTCTGAGTGTCTGTCCCAAATGAGAAAAGTATTGTGCTTAAAAGCCAAATAAAACAAATCTGAATGCTAACAGCCTGCCGTACTTCTGTGCTCCACCCACATCCAGACAGCTTCTACAACATCCCTACATTCAGTCACATATATTAAATCATTTTCTGAAGGTCAAGGTTATGGAGGACGATAAATTCCACACATCAACATATGATGATCTGATGGTAATCCTATTTCCAAATTGATACTCAGAGCTTGGATCTTAACACGTGTTGAATATTGATGTCGTTTCTGGCATATGTTGCAATCCCTCCCTTTTCTCACTTGTTGTCAAACTGGTTCCGGTCTCCCCCAAGTTTGATATACCAACAACCCAATCTGGTACAACTTTTTCAGATGAGTTTTGGAACCAACCCAAATGTCAATGTTGGCTGCGAATAAATAAGCTTCAAGAGCCACTCGAAACAATAAAAGCATGCAAAAGGAAAACATTGTTTTACTGCAAGAAAACAGTACTGGTACATCACCTGGCATTTTTATATTTCCATGTTACTCCTCACAGTGCGAAACTTGTGTAGGAACGTGTCAAATGTGCAATACAAATGCGCTTGCCTTGCCAGTACTCCACTGCAGCGAACAAGCACAGAATTTTCAAGTGAGACTAAACTCTGTGACTGAAGTTTGCATGAGGAGTACACATTCTCACCATGGCCCTTATTTATCATTCTAACATAGAAATCAGTGCAGATCATTGTATCAAATCATTGTACAACAGGGTTCATGAAATTCATGAACTGTTTGTATCTCTTCAAAACACAGTGGAAGAATGATCGGGTATTGATAAATGTAGCGGCTGCAAACCAATGTCATTTAAATATCATGGCCTTAAACATTCTTGGTTTAAATGCCATGACCCTAGATTTTATGAAATGGAGTGACATAATACAGCCAAGAAGAGAAACTTCTCTCTTGAAATAGAAACTCTCACATCACAAACCCTTTTCAATTAAGTATTTCTATTTGGCAGCCTGAAAAGTAGCATCATATAAAATCAGAAAAATTAGGTCTGGAAAGAAATCACTCCTGTAGTCAACAGCCTTGCGATCGACAATCAAACTCCAGCAGTCTGAATACTCAGTTTATACATCCATGATATGTATAGTTGATAAAGTGTAGATAACAGTAATATATGAGCTTATATTGCAAACCTTTACATGTAGGTGAATAGACCGCAAAGCAATCAGAAGAAAGAGATTAGTTTTTGAATTCTGTCACCACTTGGTGGAGACTACTTGAATTTTTGCATAAATGCAGATAAAAATATCATGAATAAGCACACAAAATCAAGTTTATTGCACAATTAATCATCCATCCATCCACTGTCCATAATCACTTATCCTGTGCAGGGTCATGGGCAAGCTGGAGCCTATCCCAGCTGACTATGGGCAAGAGGCGGGGTACACCCTG
>JANZLB010000022.1:21299257-21311466 GCA_026167865.1 Notarius quadriscutis
AATCTGATGATGTTTTAGGTCATATTTATGCAGAAATATAGAAAATTCTAAAGGGTTCACAAACTTTCAAGCACCACCGTATGCACTTTATTAAACTGAACACTTCTGCACATACATCTACCTCCCTCGCGTACCTGACAGAATATTTCGCCATACAATGGATGTAGCAGAAGTATTTCAGTACGCGATTCTACACTGCTTCCAGGTTTCCCTGTCTCAGCCCCTTGTTTCGTATTTTTGGCTGAAGACTGACTGGAGGCCCCGGCAATCTACTATGGAATATATCACCTTATGGGATTCAAGCTACAGTGTGACTTATTCTATGAGGACCTCCAAGAGCCCAAACCACCCGAACCCACCTGGGTAAGCTTCATATTAATGTTTATTGCTGGACAAGCATGCAGATGGGTGAATTACCTGATTTGTGTCGAGCATCCGTGTCTTCGAAGTTCACAGACTTTCTTTGCCATGCTCAAGTTCATTTTCGAATCCTTAGAAAAGGAGGAACCCCATGAAAATTTTTGGGGAGGGGCAATCATGCCAGTGGCCAACCCAGCTGAGGAGGCCATCGCTCCAGAGCTCCCTCCAGTGGCCAACTCAGCCGAGGAGACCATCGTTCCAGTGGCTGGACCATCGGAGCCAGAGTCATCACTAGTGTCTGCTCCAGTGCCAGAGGCGGAGCCAGAGTCAGTGCCAGTGTCTACTCCAGTGCCAGAGGCGGAGCCAGAGTCAACACCAATGTCTGCTCCAATGCCAGAGGTGGAGCCAGAGTCAGCGCCAGTGTCTGCTGCAGTGCCAGGCCCTGTGTCAGAACCTGTTTCAGGGCCTGCTCCAGTGTCAGAGCCTGCGTCAGGGTCTGCTCCAGCATCAGAGCCTGTGCCAGAGCCTGCGCCAGGGCCTGCTCCAGTGCCAGAGCCTGCATCAGAGCCTACTCCACTGCCAGAGCCTGTGTCAGGGCCTACTCCAGTGGCAGTGCCAGCGCCAGTGCCTACTCCAGAGCCAGCATCAGAGCCTACTCCAGAGCCAGTGCCAGCATCAGAACCTGCATCAGAGTCAGTGCCAGAGTCGGCACCTGCACCAGCTTCAGTGCCGGTGCCAGAGTTAAGGCCAGAACCTGAGCCTGTTCCTGAACCTGTGTCAGAGGATGTCAGAATGACCTCTGCCTCACCCAGCCAGGAGGACATCTCCATTGTCCTGCTGCCACCTGACCAGGAAGGCGTCTGTGTCATCCCATTGCCAGGTCCTAACCCGGACCAAAGCAGTGCGCTGACAGAGCTCGAGCCTGTACCTGAGCCAAGTCCACAGTCTGAAAGAGAGCCAAGTCCAGAACTCAAGTCATCTCCTGAGCTTGAGCTCAGCCCCATGTCCAAGCCAGTTCCAGAACTTCAGCCTGAGTCATCTCCTGAGCTCGAGTCCAGCCATACGTCCAAGCCAGTTCTAGAACTCCAGCCTGAGTTATCTCCTGAGCTGGAGCCAGAGTCATCGACAAAGCTCAAATCGTCTCCAGAGCTTGAGTCCAGTCCCAAGCCCAAGCCAGATCCAGAGCCCAAGCCTGAGTCATCTCCTGAGCTGGAGCCAGAGTCATCACTGAAGCTCAACTCATCTCCAGGGCTTGAATCCAGCCTGGAGCTTGAGGCCACCTTCAGTCCTGGATCCGAGCCTAGTCCAAGATTCAAGTCAGGTCCAGAGTCTGAGCATGATTCTGGCTCAGAGTCCAAGTCAAGTCCCAAGGTCAAGCCTACTCCTAGCCAGGAACCCAAGTCGTGTCCAGAGCCTGAGCCCAAACCCCCACCAGGGCCAAGTATAATGGATTTTCACTCCCGGAGGGAGCTCTTTGGGAGGGGGTTCTGTTAGTCCTGCATGCTGTGGTGCATGCACATGAAGGCACGCCTCAGGCTGCGCATGCACCAAGTGGACTCCAGCATGCATGCTGTGAACAAGGTGCACCTGAACTCAATTAGAGAACATTGTGCTTGCCTATTTAAGGACTGCGCCGATGCATTTGCGGTGCGAAGTATTACACTACATTAAGTACACATTACTGAGCCTTTCAACCCATGTTCTTGTTTTCCTGGTTTCTTGATTCTTGTGCCTGTTTCTTGTTCTCGTTCTAGTTTTGCCTTTGATGTACTATTTACGCCTCAACCAACCCTTTTGCCTGTTTTCACGTTTTTGCTCTAGCCTGCCAATTTGGACTGTTTGCCTTTGTGTTTATTTGTGTTTATATATGCACTTTATTAAACTGAACACTTCTGCACATACATCTGCCTCCCTCGCGTACCTGACACTACCAAGTGCCCTTCTAGTTTAAAGTCGAATCTACCTGCCTTCATATACAAAATTATGAGTCTTGCTTGCAACAGTTAAACAATAGAATTATTTTTTTTAAATCTTGATTTATTGGAGAAACTTTGGCAAACATTCTGCGATAAATGTTGGGTGTTAAACTGGGCTAAAATCACATTTTATGGGTATTTTTTTTCCTGAATTATGCCTCATTTGACTTGACCATTTGGAAAACACTTTTGTAGATGTTGTTTTAATCTAATAAAGCCTGCACATTATTGTGTTTAGTTACACGTAGTTTGGCCTGTTACACCCTTTATCTTTACATAGCCTATACTGAACCTTTAAGGGTTTCCCTGAGGAGGACAGCTGAAGAACCCTCAAGGTTCCTCTTTAAGAGTCCTCATCTTAACACCTTTTTCCATTCTAAGCAGGAAATCAGTGTTGATTTTTGGCTTTTCTTTACAAGCCTACACTCTCCAGAGCATTCTGTGTAGTAAATCTGTGGAACCCATTTGACAAAACACTTGGCCCTGGGAGGTTCTGCAGGTTTCTTTTTCTCTCTCTGTTCTGGTTTTTGGTATGTCATTTATAGATTCAAGAAAGATCAGTCAAAGTAACTGTTAGACAGAGGCAAGCCAGGGAAAGATGACGTGATCCTGGAACATAGAACAAAACAGATCCACAAACTGCACACAAAAGTAAATTCTCAAGTCAAACATGCCAAGTTTCTTTCTGTACTGTGAAGCAACGATGGGAAATTTGTTCTAAAAGCATGAGTGGTATTTTGCTCAGATATCAGTGTTCCCCACCTCCACACAGTCCTGAGAATGGATAACCCACCACGCTAAAGATATCTAGGCCACCAGACATGGACTCATATGCATAGTTGTCATATTTCTAGTGAATTCCAAATGCAAGAAAACATTCCAAGCCTCTAAGCCACAGAATATGTTCTACATTTAAAACAAACAAACAAAAAAAACCCGGGGCATGGTTCAAAATCCAGTAGCACTAATTGTTGCAAGTTTTCCCAAGAACCGAGGCTTCAAAATCCCATGGCAACATCTTAAACGACTTGTGTTACCATGACTGAAATTTTTCCAAAAACAGGGAGAAAAGTCAACTAGCTGATACCTGCTTTCATACATGGCATGACATATCTTACATATTGCTCAATAATTCAGGAACTATTTGATAGGATTTAATTGATTTACTTTATAGTTCATTGTGTCGCAAAGAGACAATTGCAAAGGTGATTCCAGTTGACATTTTCAGTGAAAAATATTTTTGTTATTGAATTTTGAATTATAAAATATATTCTTTTTTATTCGCTGATCAATTTTCAAGAATGGAGTTAGTTATACTGTAAATAATCAAACTGCACCATTAAAAAAAAAGAAATGTAGCTTTGTGTGCTGGATACACATAAAACTTCAATTGTAACATCTTGTTTGAGGTGGAAAATTAACTTCAGTATCATCTCTGTTCTTCCCAAAATGATAGAATATACCCCAAGAAAATCGGTACATGAGTATTCAATAACCATCCTGGTGTTTAAAATCTGTAAAATTCATGAAGAATCTATTTACCCTATCCAGCCTGGGAGAACACAGAGCTCTCTTAGATTAAGGTTTTCCTGTTTCTGGGACAGCCATGTGACCGAAGGCTGAGGAAAACATCTAAGGCATATAACCCTCAAGACATGGGGAGCAACTCCATGGTTCAGAGGTTAATGAACAGTGATGACGAAGGTTCAGGAGGGTCTTATAGCAGGAGGGTTTGTATGAGGGAAGTCTTGCATTGAGACTAAACAAAAAGATTCCCTCTAAGGGTAGTTGATCTGTATTTGAGTCAGACAATTAGTCTTTTTTCATTCTGTGATAGTGGTCAGAGTGACCTTAGGGGTCATTTAATGGTACTGCATAATTACACGTTATATGACCAGCCATGTCACCAATAGTGCACCAAAATTGAAGGCAGAGATCTTCAAAGACCCACCAGTAAAATGAAGAATCACCTTAGTTTGAGGTCAAGAAGCCTGATAGAAGTCTAAGGCTGCTTTCACATGTGTCAGTCCATTTTCTGAGTCTGAATCAGAAGGAAATCGATTCTTTGTGTTTGTTTGATTTTTGGCTGAACGTTGGCCTGAGGCTATGACATCAGCCAAGCTCTAGCCAAAGTTTTCAGCAGAGAATGGGTGATATATCAGCATAGCCAAAGAAAAGCAAAATCACATTTCCTCCTCCTGATACTGTACTCCATTCATTCAAAGAGAAGCGTCACATGACTGGATCACAATGCTTCTATTTGGACAGTACACTGTCTGTTTTTGCTTGATCTCATGTTTTCTTGGAAAACAACTGAACCATTGTTGATGGTGCCATGCCGTTTTGAAGATACATCAAACAAGTCCATTGTTTGAGACCTTGAGGGTACCAAACTGGTCAGAGAAAGCAAAAAAAAAAAAAAGTACATGAACATAAGCAAAACATCAGATCATACATCATGACCAGAGAGACTGTGCAACCTCATGGCACCAACAACTGATCAAATAAACAAGAATAACAAAAAATAGATAATTACCTAGTAACAAAATCTGGGGATCGCTCTGGATTTTGTTGGTTCTGCTGTTTTGAGATGGTACTTGGCTATTTTTAAGGCTTAGTAGCTTCCAGAAGGCCTTGTGCTTCATATGACAGCTAAACCTAGCAGTTATTGAGTAAGAGACTTAAAATCTTTTACATTGTCAGTGTGATGGTATCCTCATATTCTGGCAGTAACTAGGACCAAAGCCTGGTTTCTGGCAGTAACTAGGACCAGAGCCTAGTGTTCTAGCAGTAACTGGGAGCGAAGCCTGGTTTCTGGCAGTAACTAGGACTGAAGTCTGGTGTCCTGACAGTAACTAGGACTAAAGTCTGGTGTCCTGACAGTAACTAGTACCAGAGCCTGGTGTTCCGGCAGTAACTAGGACCAGAGTGTGGTGTTCTGACAGTAACTAGGACTGAAGCCTGGTTTCTGGTAGTAACTTGGACTGAAGCCTGGTGTCCTGACAGTAACTATCACCAGAGCCTGGTGTTCTGGTAGCAACTAGGACCAGAACCTTATGCTCTGGCAGTAACTAGGACCAGAGCCTTATGTTCTGGCAGTAACTAGGACCGGAGCCTTATGTTCTGGCAGTAACTAGGACTGGAGCCTTATGTTCTGGCAGTAACTAGGACCAGATCCTGGTGTTCTGGCAGTAATTAGGACCAGAGTCTGGTGTTCTGGCAGTAACTAGGACCAGAGCCTGGTATTCTGGTATTAACTAGGGTTCTACCAAATATATGAACCCTTGCACACCATTGTTATGGTGTTATGCTGCGTTCAGTGTGCATTATACATACCAATTATCATACCTAATGTTCAGAGAAATGAGAAAATCTCTATTCAAGCATTGCTTGTCAGTATCGCTAAATGTTGCCTGTCATTTTTTCACTTGCTAATGTGAATGTAGTGTTACCATATGCCTTAACATGTAATACACAGACAGTGGGTCAATTGTAAGTAAGCACCAGGACTCATAGTAAGATAAAAGACTTATTAACCAGAGACAGAAATGTGTGAGACATAAAAGAGTGAGACAGCCATGTGCTAACTCATAGACTGTCTATGTGGTTGAGTCATCACCCTGCAGTACCATCTTTCTCTTTCTGTTTTGTGATTTCACTCTTTCTGTCTCGCTCTTTGTCTATCTTTATTGTAATTTTACCCTTTTACCCTCTGTCTCACAAACACACACACACATATACATACATACACACACATAAAAGAGTGAGACAGCATCTTTATACAGATGCATAACCCATTGTCATACTGGTGGTGCCATTCCAGCCATGACCACACACATATACTTGCACACGTGTCCTGAATAACGGAGGGTGATGTCATATGAACGCTTCATTGCTCTGTCACTCTGTATCTCTTTTTATTAAGCCAGCATGACAGCACAGCGGAGTTCAGAGCTGGGTTAAAGTTCACTCAGTGGAGTTTGAGAGTCCCAAAGACAGCACCCCTGTCAGGACGACACTTAGGCTGTGACCTTAGGGTTAGAGAGCAAAGGTCATGGTTACACCTCTTTTTTTTTCCAAGAGGTCATATGTGTTGAATAGGCTCCTTGAGGAGTAGCAGTCTGAACACTGATAACAAAGATGTGTGTGACCAGTGGAATTTAGCCCAGAGCATTGCAATTCTGGTCCTGGTGTAACAGTCAATTCATTTTTGTTGTTGTTGTTTAACCCTGCTGATTTAACTTATCACATGTTGAACTTAATCAGCTAAAGTTCTTATGAGCAGTTGAATTAGCTATCCATGTAGGTTTCTTATGCTTACCATGCTTATATGTTTTGTCATGATAACATGAGTTCTTGGCCTGTCGGATAACTCTGACCATAATAAATAGGGAAAATTAATTAATAAATCACAATGTGTACAAAAATGGATTATGTGTTGGTTGGAATGCTTTATTCAAATTGAAACTCATTCAACACATGCACAAGTTCTTTATATAAACCTACAAGGTCCTTGCTCTGTTAGAACGCTTCCCAAAGTGTACCAAGTCCCAAGAGAAAAAAATGGCTGACGGTTTCTAGGCAGGACAGTTAATGCATACTCTCTTACAACAAAAGCATTCTTCATTCTTCTTAGCTTCCAAATAAAGGGTTTTTTCCATAGAACCTGTTACTATGAGCTGGCCTAGTGGTTAGCATGCCTGCCTCTTGACTGGGAGATCGTGATTTCAACTCATGGCTAGAACATACCAAAGACCATCACAAAAATGGTACCGACTGCTGTCTGGCAAGGTGCTGCAATACAGATGTGAGTGGGGAGTCAAACTCCCATGCCCCCCCCCACACACTTTAACCCTAGCTGTATAGGTGAGAGGCCGAGGGCTATAGAAATGGAGATAGGCAATGTCCCGTGCGCCTTAAGGACCTGGTTAGTACTGGGACAGGAGACTGCCTGGGAAGATCAGGTTCTGGCACAGGAGGGACTTTGATAGAAGCTGTTAGGTTTTCCCCAGAGGAGTTGACCAACAAACTCTTAAGACTTGTGTGCTTGATCAATAAAGTGATTTTGATTTCAAAATAGTATGTGACTTTCTATATGGTTATCAAATTTGTTTCAAAAATAAATTTGGTGTTTCTAGTTGTACACTTTAGGGACTTCATCATGTTTAATCCAGCTCTAAATGGTTGGACCCCTAAAAACAATTTTGGGATAATGTCAGAAACTGTTCCAACAGGTCTGTGAAAAAGTTTGATATCGACCTATCTAATCTTGAAACAGTAGCATATTTTTAAGCAATTGTGGCGTGTGGTGAGATCGTTTTACTTCACTGTTTGACTGTAATTTTATTCTGGTGAGCATTTGATAGTGAAAGTGGGTTATGATTTCGTTATCTGGAACACATTCCACATCCTAGATGATTATTGAGTTACTCATTTCCAAGTGGTTTCATAGTCCGATGCAACTATGTTAACAGAACTTCTTCATTCTCTCTTTCTCTGTCTCTCTCCAATCATTTTATGGCTGGTTTAACATTTTACCAAATCCAACCGGGATGGATGCAACCTCTGAAGGTCAAAGTTCAACAGAAAACACACAGAAATCCCTTAGAGATTCCTAAAACAGCAGCGGCAACAATGTACATTACACCAACCCCTCTAATCACTCCACCCATCGGTCGCTATACAGGGTATTCAACAATAGAGGAGTAATTAAAGAAAGAGCCATGGTTGAAGTACAAGGGAGATTGCAAAAGAGAACATTGTTACAGTAGGATAGCTCCAGGGTATGGTCACAGCGGCATCCTTCAAGGAAATGAAACACTGGAGTGGGTAAACAAAACAGCTGAGCTCAGGATTACACTCTTTTACAAGCAGAACAATAACAACGCTAGTATTATATGGCAGCGTTATTATTTAAATCCTATGTGATTTTGTTATGTAAGAATGGAATGGATGTGTGTGGCTCTTGCAGAAGCTTCAAACATTAAATCGCCTTAGTGTTAATCAGCAACTCGTGATCCAGAGTTCTGTGAGCAATAACGCCCAACGTGTGTTACAAATAAAAGGTAAAATTCTAATAAATTCAGGATTAGATGGAACATTTCTTTTTCTAAAAGGTGCACAGGTTCTTTCAATGAGACTGACAGGTATACAGGCCACACTTCTTTCACTAAGACTGACAGGTACTCAAGTCACACCTTCTTCACTAAGACTGACAGATACTCAGGCCACACCTCCTTTAGTGGAACTAAGGCATGCCGTAGGCAAACAGGCCACGCCTCTTTCACAAGGGACTGACTGGTACACTAACCACACCTCCTTCATAGGGACTGACAGGTACACAGACCACACCTTCACAGAAACTGACAGGTGCACAGTCCACGCTTCCTTCATAGGGACTGACATGCACACAGGCCATGCCTCCATCAATAAGACTGACAGGTACACAGGCCATGCTTCCTTTACTAAAACACAGATACACAGGTCACACCTCCTTCACTGAGACTGATGGGTACACAGGCTACAATAATGTATTAACAGTCACAGCAATAGAAAGAGATGGAAATTTCCAGAATTCCAGCTCAATAATGGGATCAGATGATTTACACAGCAGTATTTCAGTCCAGATGTGAAGTTAGACGTCTCCTCTGCGCTCACTCTCCAAACATTTGCACAAGCCACGTCTCAGGGCTCTATTTCCATCCTAAAACATGCACAGCTGCTTGTACTGAGCTAGAAACACTGCTTGCAAGTGTGTGTGTGTGTGTGTGTGTGTGTGTAGTAACCTCCTGACAGGACAATAAAACTCTCACTCTGAGTTCCTGGCTGACCTTTGACCAATGACATCACTCTGAGCGAAGGTTTAAGGGGTGGAGGACTAACGATGCTCTTTCACAGACAATAACAATAACTAATACATTTAATACATGTATTAATAATAAATATAGCTTCCAATTGACCTCTGACCTGTTCCATCAGTCTAAGCTGCGTTCTGTTACAGATTATGATGGATTTTGTGAATAAATCCCTGATGGGCCGTGTGTGCGTGTGTGTGTTTAAAAGAGATTGGCTGGCAGTGAAGGAATAATGAAAAACCGAAAAGCAAACAAGTGGTGAAAGAGTCATTGGGTTCAGGAAAACATTCCTGTCACTCCTCCAAACACACACGGCCTTCAAAGTGGACAAGGACACCAGTGATGACTCTCTCCCACATACCTCACTTCTGTTGACACAAAAATAAAAACACTTGAAACACACTTTCATACACACCATCTGTCATGTTTGGACAAATTAGTGGTGCGCTAACATTTATGGTTGATTCAACAGACAGAATATTGAGAGTATTCCCAAACAACGCTGGCTAAAGAACTTTTGAGAATATTCCAAAACAAAACTAGCTCGTGATCTTTCCAGTAGATACTCCACTTATTATTTGCTTAATTAAATCCACAAAATATTTCATAAAATCTTGATTTTATATCTGGACACAATTCTCAGAAATAATCTTTCTTGTACTATTTCATAAGATTTCCCAGTTTCGCAGTAAAGACTTATCAGGTTACATAACCTCATTAGCAGATTAGCGCTAACATCATTAATTGCACTGAAACCTTTTTATAAGACAAATGGGCTGAGTTGCGGTTAAGGTCTCCAATTGCAATAAGACCTTTAGCCCATATAAGCTGTTTTGATCCTCTGTCAGGACAGAGGTACTAATTCTGACAGCTAATCACTAATTCTGACATGCTAAATGTTTTCAAGGAGGAAGGACTATAAAAACAGCAGGGCACTCTAACTGAGCCCTGCAGGCTTTGTCTTTTCTACAAACATGAACTATCTAAGGTTATTGTGGGATATTCTGTAATAAGCATAATTATGTTTTTTTTTTTACATTCAGCTGCAATAAAAATTTGGAAGTATATGGAAGTCTATGAAAGGATAAGGAATGCGAGGAAGTCTGTGGAAGCATGAGGAAGTCTACAGAAGTCTAAGAAAGTATGGGGAAGTTTATGGGAGTATACGGAAGTCTAAAGAGGTATGAGGAAGTCTATGGGAGTATGAGGTAGTCTATAGGAGTATCATGAGGTATGAGGACATCTATGGATGTCAATGGCAGTATGAGTCTATGGGAGTATAAAGAAGTATGAGGAATTCTATGGGAGTATGAGGAAGTATGAGGAAATCTAAGGGAGTATGAAGAAGTCTAAAGGAGTATGAGGAAGTCTGTAGGAGTATAATGAGGTATGAGGAAGTCTAAGGATGTCAATGGAAGTCTAAGGAAGTATGAGGATGTCAATGGCAGTACGAGTCTATGGGAGTATAAAGAGGTATGAGGAAGTCAATGGGAGTATGAGGAAGTGTAAGGAAGTATGAGGAAGTCTATGGGAGTACAATGAGGTATAAGTAAATCTATGGATGTCAATGGCAGTATGATTCTATGGGAGTATAAAGAACTATGAGGAAGTCTATGGGAGTATAAGGAAGTATGAGGAATTCTATGGGAGTATGAGGAAGTATGAGGAAATCTAAGGGAGTATGAAGAAGTCTAAAGGAGTTTGAGGAAGTTTGTGGATGTCTAAGGAAGTATGAGGAAGTCTATGGGAGTATAATGAGGTATGAGGAAATCTATGGATGTTAATGGCAGTATGAGTCTATGGGAGTATAAAGAAGAATGAGGAAGTCTATGGGAGTATAAGGAAGTCTAAGGAAGTATGAGGAATATATATATATATTGATATACAAAAGCATCAGGATAGTATATGAAAGTATTAGGAATTATATGGATATCTGGAAGTTGATAGAAATATAAGGAAGTATATGTAAGTGTATAAATAGTACAAAGAAGTGTATTGTTATATGGATGCACCATTCAGTCACTGTCCTCAAATTCACATCTCTCTCTTGCTCTCTCTCTCTCCCCCCATCTCTTCCTTCCTCCATGTTCATCTGTTTGTTTTCCATCTAATAAGGCCAGCTGGAGTGTGTTTATAGGCAGTTGATGCTTTTGTGTAGGCATCAAGGCCATCAGTGTTATAATAGTGTGTAGACAAGGCTGAAGGACACGGCATGTCTGAGCACACACCCGAGCCATGGAGTCAGACGTAAACATACTCACGCTGTCAGTGCAGCCTGTCTGTTAACACTGATGGCATGTTTCAGGGGTGAGGCGAATGATCCATTCAGCAGCTTTTATAAAAGTAACAGAAACAACAACAAAAATATAAAACTATGCAACCAGAATGCGGCTGAGATAACAGGAGGACAAGGAGGCATTTCTTTTTCTCTCTCTCTCTCTCATACACGTGCGTGTGCACACACACTGCAGTGATGATGCAGCACTTTCTTTGCTCCATTCAACTGCATCCAGTGATGTTTAATGATTCTCTCTCTCTCTCTCACACACACACACAGTGTTAACTACACAGGGAACTTAAACTCCCACAAACTCCTCACCATCATCAGTCCACTGTGAATGTGTCCCAAACCAAACACCTCCCTCATTCACTGTATAGGCCATACAGAGGCATGTCTCAAACCAAACACCTCCCTCATTCACAATATAGGCCATACACAGGTGTGTCCCAAACCGAACACCTCCCTCATTCACTATGTAGGCCATACACAGGCGTGTCCCAAACCGAGCACCTCCCTCATTCACTATATAGGCCATACACAGGTATGTCCCAAACCAAACACCTCCCTCATTCACTATATAGGCCATACATGGGCATATCCCAAACCGAACACCTCCCTCATTCACTGTATAGGCCATACACAGGTGTGTCCCAAACCAAACACCTCCCTCATTCACTATATAGGCCATACATAGGTGTGTCCCAAACCAAACACCTCCCTCATTCACTGTATAGGCCA
>JANZLB010000022.1:21327350-21338254 GCA_026167865.1 Notarius quadriscutis
CATAGTTGAAGTGTACCTATGATGAAAATTACAGGCCTCTCTCATCTTTTTAAGCAGGAGAACTTGCACAATTGGTGACTGACTAAATACTTTTTTGCCCCACTGTATATCAGCAATTGTTTAAACATTTCTGCTTTTGGGGGAATAATTTTCAGGAAAAAATGCCAATGCATAGTAGATGGGTATACGTCATCTGTGAACATGTCACAGATGACAGGTAAGATGGCAGTAGAGTAAGTCTGATGACAGGTAAGATGGCAGTGGAGTAAGTCTGAATTGTCTTTACTACTTGCTCACATACTCATAGAACATACTAAACTTATGGTTGTGTAGTAGGCATTTAACTGACATCAGTACCTTCAGATTCGGATGGCTCCTAAGTGTCAGTAGACTTGAACACAGAGAACATGGTGTTGGTGCGCAATAAAACCTTCCTCAGATCCTCTGGACCCTGAATGTGATTACTATCACCTGCCTAAAGAACTGCCCAGAGGGCCAGAACACACCAGGATTCCTGTTCAAATACACTGAAAGCACACTGAGGCACAATCTCAACTTGACTAGCTTGCTTTAGTATGCAGCCGAGACATTGTTTCTTCTACAACTCAGAATGAACCAGAGCAGATTTTTGTTTCCAGCTTGGGTCACATGTTGATAAACCATAAATACCATCAACTAAAATACCTAAATAGAGAGCGCTAGGTAATATTAGCTAACTAATTAGCTCGTTTTAGTGCTTTGTAACTATTCATATTCAAAGAAGGTGATTTCACACAAATCCCAACAGCATGTATATCCACAAACAAGAGGAACAGTGATGTGAATTTCAGGTAGCCATGAATGCAAATAAAAATGGTGAGCACCTACCTGCTTGGTCTTTTTCTGATAATGCAGCAGATACCTGAAAAACAAATGTTCAAAAATTAATAATAAGAATAATAGGAGGAATATATGAGGAATAATAATAATTGCAACTCAGCAAATTTTATTGTAAAACTTTTGCCTGGCAGTGCAGTCATTACAGTCTTTCCATCACGCAGTGATTCGTTTGACTTTATGCCGCATTTAATAGCAACACACAGCAGCACAGCCCGAGACGCCTCAGTACATCATGAGTGTCTGGAGCTGACCTGCAGGCCTATAAAGGTGAAGGGTCACCAGGCATAGCAGGGATGCTGAGGTCAAAGGTCAATCTGAGTGAGAGCACTTAAATTCCATTCTGGATTTCAGAACCTCGCATTGAAGTCCATTTGTAACCAGAGCTACAAGGTTAATGTTGCTAACAAGTCATGGAAGCCTGCAGCTACCAGTTAAGCATCACGTCAAGATCCAATTTCAACATTAGACTTTAGGCCACACCTTGTACCTGTGACTGACACCAAACTTTTCATAACGTTTTTTTTTGTCTGCTGCTATGTAAGATGTAGGTATAATAATATATATAAGATGACTTTTGATGTGGGTGTGAAATGATGTTGATATGTAGTTTGCACAGTGTTAAACTAATAGCTATAAGCTTCCATTATATGTTAGCTACATTAGCCGCCGTGCTCCAGTGCAATAAACAAGGAACAAAACTTCAAATTATTGTCCTATAATAACACATCCTCAAATGTTTTATTTCTTTTTCATTACAGCAATTTAACTCTTAATTATTAAAGAATGACACATTGTACACTTCATCCATTTATAGTTACATTTAATGTTGTAGAATGTCTGCAGAAGTTCACTATTCAGTAGTAAATCCAGCATCATTGTTAGCTGGAGATTTTTGGCTGGAAGTGCCTTTTGTTTGGAAGAAGGTGGAACCTGGAGTACCTGGAGGAAACCAAGTGGAATGGGTGGCACGATGGTGTAGTGGTTAGCACTGCTGCCTCACAGCAAGAAGGTTCTGGGTTAAAACCTTAGATGTGTGGAGTTTGCATGTTCTCTCCATGTCTGCATGGGTTTCCTCTGAATACTCTGGTTTCCCCCACAGTTCAAAGACATGCAGATTAGATACAATGGGGCCACTGTAATTGGTGCAAGCTGTAGTGGTTTCCCAGTCATAATGAATGTACATATATATCATGCAATGGCAACGCTAAAAAAAAACAAACAAAAAAAAAAAAACTGCAGCTCAAGATGGAACACCAGTACTACCTGCTTCACCATTGTGCTAATATCAGTGATCATCTTCAGGCAGATTGGGACAGGAGATGGTTTGAATTTGAAGACCATGCCTCTCTAAGTTTGGTTTGTTTATTCTGAGTTGCTTTGTTTCACTGAACAAACAAGTGTCAGTCACTTAAGCCTGTTTGTCGAGAAAAGTCCACCCTACATATCGTCATTATTCTATACACACACACACACCACAGCTAAATGAGTAACTCAGAGCAATAGCTTGCTGTCTCTGTGGCTTGACCCTGTAACCCCTAATGCCGTGACAACCTGCATTTGGCAACTTTAACACCTGAAATATGTGACTCCCATAATTCCTGGTATGAAGTGACCAGATTCCAGTCACAACAAACCAGTTTTATAGTCCAAGTTGATATTTGCTTCTTGTCTCTGGGTGGTCCAGTCCATGGCAAGTGCAACAAACCTCAGGATAGGTACATGTCCCATGGGTTTGAGTCTGAGCTGAGTCATGTTTGCATATTCCATCTATTTTCTTCATGACTAATGGTGATTGTGTCAGTGGGGGCGTGGCCAAGCATCAGTTTGTAAATGGAGGGCAGGGTCAGGGAAGATGAGTGGCCAAGTCATTACACCTGCTGTCAGTTAATGTTTTGTGTGTGTGTGTGTGTCTTTGTTGCAGTGATGGTGGAACATAGAAAAGGAGGGAGAGAGCAGAGAGATCCCTGGATCAGAACATGACTGTGTGTGTCCTAAAGTGAGCAAGTGAAGCTAAAAAGCCTCAATAAATGTGTGCATGAATATCATCCCCCGCCTGCCATGCTTCTGTACTCCACCCACATCAGGGAAGTGTTACAGTGGTGCCCAAACCCAGGAGTACGGAAGGGAACCACCCCATGAAGTCCTCGCCGTTCAAAGATCTCATCCATGCCCTCACTACCACTCAGCAGAACCAGCATCAAGTGCTGATTGCCCTCTGGAAGGAGCAAGAACAATGCTTCAAAGCCTTGATGCTGGCTCAGCAGGAAGATTGCCAGGCATTCTGGCACCTGCTCGCATTGGCGGGGTCCTCAACCGCTACTGCAGCGGACCCTCCCCACATCACCCTCACAAAGATGGGCCTGCATGACGATCTGGAAGCCTTCCTAGCACTCTTTGAGCAAGCAGCCAAAGCTTGGGGGTGGCCCGTCAAGCAGTGCAGAGTGCGCCTACTTCTGCTATTGACTAGCGAGGCGCAGCTCGCCAAGCAGCAGCTCCCCGCCGACAGCCAGCTCATATATGCTAACTTGAAGCAAGCAATCCTGCAGTGTGTCGCCTGCTCCCCAGAACAACATTGTCAGTGCTTCTGGATGCTGAAATTGGAGGAGGTTGGCCAGCCATTCGCATTTGGCCAACAACTCCGGGAAACCTCCCGGTGGTGGCTGAGGGCGGATAACCGTGATGCCAAGGGAATCATTGATCTGATGACACTGGGACAGTTCATCACGTGACTTCCAGAAGGGTCCAGTGTCATCGCCCAGCATCCCTGGAACAAGCCATTGAATTTGCGGAGGACCATCTGGCAGCGGTTCCAAGGGCAGGCAGACATATCACCTCTTCTCTTTTTCTCTCTTCTTCCCCCCCCTCACTTCTTCCCTTCCCCACCCTGTTCCCCCACTGTAGAGGCATGGGCCAGCTCCCCCCCAGCCGGCCAATCGCAACTGTGGTGTCCTCTGTCTTCCCCTTCCGTGTCTGTGTCTTCTCCCTCTTAGTTGAGTGATGCCCATAACACCAGTGCAGAGGGGAAGCATGGGCCGGTGTGCTGGCACAGTGGGGAGCCTGGATATCTCCAGAGTCAATGCTTCGCGATGGAGGTGGGAGCAGTGGTCCAGATCCCCCGATCGGGCAAGAGCATATCGTATACCGGTAAGTGTTCAAGGGGATACGTATCATGCATTGGTGGATTCCGGCTGTAATCAGACCTCAATCCACCAAAGCCTGGTGCAAGGTGAGGTGCTAGGGACAGTACAAGTGGTGAAGGTTCTGTGTGTGCACGAGGATGTTCACAACTACCCATTAGTGTCCATCCACATTCTATTTTGCCTTTTCCACACCATGTGGATTACACCAATTTGTCATGCTTCCTTTTGGGTTATTTGGGGCTCTCGCTACGTTCCAGCAGCTCATGGATAAGATCCTCCGCTCTCATGCTGCCTATGTGGTGGCTTACCTCAACAACATTATTATTTATAGCAATGATTGACCACAGGAGCTGGAACACCTTAGAGTCACTGAGGCGTGGGAATCTCACAGCTAACCCAAAAAAGTGTGTGATTGGGTGGGTGGAAGTACAGTATCTGGGTTTCCACTTGGGTCATGGGCAGGTGTGTCCCCAAATTAACAAGACTGCTGCGACTGTGGCCTGCCCGAGGCCCAAGACCAAAAAGGGGGTGAGACAGTTCCTGAGGCTCGCTGGCTACTATCATAGGTTCATACGATAATTATTCGGATGTCACCAGCTCACTGACTGATCTCACTAAAAAGGTAGCACTAGATCCGGTCCAGTGTACAGAGCAATGCCAACAGGCTTTCTCCTAAGGTAAAAGCTGCACTGTGTGTGTGGGGGGCACTTTTACACTCCCCTGACCTCTCTCTCCTTTATTTTACAAATGGATGCATCGGACAGGGGGCTGGGGGCCATTCTGTCCCAGAAGGTGGAGGGTGAGCACCTTCTGGGACAGCCATAAGCTTTCGATGCATGAAAGCAAATGCAGCACTATCAAGAAGGAGTGTCTGGCCATCAAGGGGGCAGTCCTCGCCCTCCGATACTACCTGCTGGGATGCCTTTTCATCCTCTGTTCGGACCATGCACCCTCCAGTGGCTCCACTGCATGAAGGATGCCAATGCGTGGATCACCTGTTGGTATCTCGCCCTCCAGCTGTTCAAATTCGAGGTGGTCCACAGGCCGGGGGCGCAGATGGTGGTGGCAGACTTCCTGTCCCGTCGGGGGTAGGGTGTGTGTTTGGGAGTCTGCTGCAGGCCGGACAGTTCCCCGTCCTGAGTTGGGCGGTAGGGGTATGTGGCAATGGGGGCATGGCCGAGCATCAGTTTGTGAATGGAGGGCGGGGTCAGGGAAGGTGAGTGACCAAGTCATTACATCTGTTGTCAATGTGTGTTTTTCTTGCAGTGATGGTGGAGCATAAAAGAAGTAGGAGAGCAGAGGAGGGCTGGCTGGGACCAGAATACAACTGTGTGTATGTGTGTGTGTCCTAGAGTGCCTGATACAAAGCTGAAAACTATTATAGTAAACTTGTGTTTGAACACTAGCTCCCGCCTGCCGTACTTCTGTACTCCACCTACATCAGGGAAACTATCACACATTGCTACTACATATTGACTGTGTGCATGCTTTGTTGACTGTAAGCATTCAGTCATTTGATCAAGTTCTTTGGGGTCACACGGTGATTCAAAGTTGATAACTCTGGGAGATTATGGATAAAACTATGTACAGTAGCTGATGTGAATCTATATTTGACATGGTAGTGTGGCAAGGTGCATATATGATGACTAAGGACACATTTTAAATGAAATGGGATAATGATCTGAGACTGGAAATGTGGCTATATTTTCTATATTTAATCCAGATGTTAGTATTAGATCAAGAGTGTGCTTATGGTTGATTACATTCAGGTCTGCTACATTCTAATTAACCCCTACGCAAACTACAATGGATGCAATCACCAATTTCAGGGTGCCTTTTATGTTATCAAAATGAATATTTTAAAGTCTCCAACAATTAATGCTTTGTCTAAAAAACAACCAGGTTCATTGAGAAAACACCATCCATATCTCACTGATGAACATAACTTGTAAATGCAGGGCAGAGGATATCTTTTTTGGACTTTGTGATATTTGCACGTGCAAATGCCACCTGCTTTGTTTTCAATGACAACATTTTGAGAAACGTAGGGTGAGACAAAAGAAAACTGGAGTATGCAGTCCGAAGGAAATTTAAGAAGTTGTTTACATTACTATAGTAGCCAGTGTTGCCCCAGTAAAAAAAAAAAAACTGCTGCCCAGCTCAATTTAGTCATTTTGGATATGGACTAATTCAATAACTTCATAAAGAGCCATAAAACTGTGCATTTTGTATAATATTTGCTTTGAATATGTATCCCAAAGTATAATTAGTTTGCAACAAGTTCTTTGACTTCTATAAACCAATCACATTAAAAATTGTGTACAGTCACTCGTAGCTCAAAGCTGTGTGTATTCTAATGCATTTATCAATCAATTGCTCACCAAGAATGAACAAGCTTAGTTTGTGGTTTTCTTTTTTTGTGGTTGCAATAAGTAAACACAATACAGAAAAACAACAGAAGCTGCATTACTTGATTTTATTGGGCTGCTTAATACCATTAAATACAGTTATTTCATACCTAAAATAAGGAATTTGATTGTTTTAATGATTATTGTTTTACTGCAATTAAAATTAAATGCAAAAATTAAATCAGACATCGAAATGCATCATATGCATTAATATTATATTTATTATGGATAACTTCATGCGTGTCCATGGAAGTAAGCAAATCTTTATTTAATAATACGTTTCCTTTTCCACCCAACCTAAAAAGAGAAAATAAACCAGTTATCCTTTAGCACTGTTATACATTTTCTTTTATTGATTAAACAATATTTAATCTTTTTTAAAAACTCTATTATATTAATAAAATGCTCATTGATATTTATTGTATTATTTGTACAATAGATCTTTATCCACTGATTTTATCCAAAACTGAGAAGATATTTCATGTTGGAAGTGATTTAATTAATTTTTGAAGGCATTTAATAATCTCAGTGAGTATATTATACCTGGTGCGCTCTCAACACATTCATTTGACCAAAGTGAACATAACATGTACACTGAACAAAAATATAAAAACACCACCTAAGGCTTATAAACATTTCATGGACTTATGATGTAAATCTTTTAACCAAATAATTCATGTACAGTACCAGTCAAACATTTGTGCACTCTTACTCATTACTATGAATAATCAAAATTCCATTTTCAGTAGTGTGTGTAACCACCATTTGCATTCTGTAGTGCAGAGCATCTTCACATAGTGAATGAAATTATCTGGTCTTAGGTGGTCACGCAGATGAGGACGAATTTTCTGACCCTGAAGCTGGTGTTGTAACATGTCCTGTGCAGCCATGCGGTCAATTGGTTAAGGCTGTTTATTGTTGAAAATGAACATTCCCAGCTGCAGCAATCTGGCAAATTGACATAACAGCTTGCAACATGCCAACTGCCCTCTCCCTGTCGACTTTTGACATCTGTGGCATTGTGATATGTGACAAATCTGGAGGATTTGGGATGGCCTTTTATTGTCCACAATATAAAGGTGTGTCTTTGTACTGATGATATTGCTTAGGCAGTATTTCAACTGGCCACACCTGTCTTTTGGGTGGATTTGCTTGTATGGGACTTTACTTATTACTGAGCATATGACAAATTCTTTTTTTTTTTTCATTTCAAACCCACAATGTATGTCTTTGAAAAAATAACAATGAAACTCAACATTTCAATAAAGCAAAAACATTTCCCCCATTTTAAGGTGTTGTGTTTATAATCTTTATTCAGAACACATCTGTCCTTACCTCCGGGGCTCCGTCTAAGGATGTATCTTCTAATCTCATCATAGATAAAGATGAGGAAAGCATATGGTAAGGCGCATAACCACCATGATGGCCTATAAGGAAAAGTAGGTCAATAGTTATAATAGATAATTATAAATGACAACTGCTACACTATAGCTGAGTGTCAGTGCAAATGTTTTTGATACTTTTCCAATGACTTCTAAAAATAGGCTTTTTACTTCTGCTTGATTATGTCAAGGTGTCTGGTCGATTCTCTCTTTCTCTCTCTCTGTGTATACGCACACACTAGGTGCATCTCAAACAATTAGAATGTTATTTTTTTCATAATTTAATTCAAACAGGTAAACTTTAATATATTCCATACGTGTACATGTGACAAAAGCTTCTTGGCTTGGCAGATGCTAAGTCCTGCTGGAAAAGGAAATCGGCATCTCAATAAAGCTTGTCAGCAGCTGGAACCATGAAATGCTCTAAAATCTCCTGGTACATGGCTGCACCCCAAATAATCACAGACTGCAGAAACTTCACAGTGGACTTCAAACACCTTGGATTCTATGCCTTTCCACTCTTCCTCCAAACTCTAGGACCCTGATTTCCAAATGAAATGCAAAATTTACTTTCATCTGAAAAAAGGACTTTGGACCACTGAGCAACAGTCCAGTTCTTTTTCTCCTTAGCTCAGTTAAGATGCTTTTAACATTATCTCTGGTTCAGGAGTGGCTTGATTATTAGGAATGGGACAGTTGTAGCGCCTTTCCTGAAGATGCCTGTGCGTGGTGGCTCTTGATGCACTGACACCAGTCTCGGGCCACTCCTTGTGAAGCTCTCCCAAGTTCTTGAATTGACTATTCTTGACATTCCTTCTCAAGGCTGCAGTCATCCTTGTTGCTTGTGCACCTTTTCCAGCCAGCCTTTTCAGCAATGACCTCCTGTGGTTTACTCTCCTTGTGGAAGGTGTTGATGGATGATTGATAGTCTTCTGGACAACTGTCTTCCCCATGATTCTAGTTGTGTATACTGAACTAGACTGAAAGACGTGGTATTTTTACTTTCTTACTCGATATGAAATGCTCAGACTTTTTTTGCACTATAGGCCATAATTATCAAAATTTAAAATAGAAAAATGCTTAACATGTTTTGTGTGTAAGTCTAGAATGTTTTTAAACTTTCACTTCCTTAAGTGATTAAAAATATTGAACTTCACAATATTCTAATTGAGATGCACTAGCATTAGCTTTAAGATATGAAGCATCTTCAACACATCCCTGTGAACGAGCTGTTGCTATCGAAAAGATAACACTAATATCAGCTGCTCTTATAGGAAATGAATCCCTGCCCTCTGACCAGTCATTAGGGCTGGCGATATAAACCACAGGTTTTTAATGTCTGTTGTAACTAAACATTGGAACTTGTATGTTTTAGAAAGTGTGTATGGTTAACATTTATGAACAAAGTCTCCTGTGTCAGAGCTTTAACACTCGTAAATCTGGAGCGTTTTTTAAATTTTCTGGAAGTCTTCAAGACTGTGTGTGGTTAAACCAATGACACTTAAATTTGGAGTTGATGTGCACGGCAGAGGCAAGTGTCAGTCAGGTGCGCCAACTAATCTCATCAGCCCACCTCCTTCTCCCAATACAAACATCCAGCGCATCGCCAAGGCTGTCAATCACTTCGTTCAAGTGTACCTATGCCTGATGCGCACGCACAGAGGGGAAAATGAACTGTTGGAATTGGATACTGTAGATGGGAAGTGGGTTTAGATGGGTCACATGGAGGGTTTTTAAAAAAAAAAAGCTATCTTGTCATTGAAACATGATGGGCAGGGCAAAAAATTGTTGCTGATTGGATGCCGTATACATACCATGACTTGGTATTACTTTTTTTTTTAAATGCATTTTGATCTAGAATCTTCTGGACATGATGATAGCCGAGGAGGAGGGGCTGAAAAAGAGGTTGCTGAATAGTATCGGGTCCTGTCGAAAGGAGTTGGGTGGTTTGTGTGACGAGCTTCAACTCCCTCCGTTTGAGGTAATTTCAATAATGATGACCTCTTGAATGACTTGTTCTCTGTACTCGCAGTACGTTACGGTCCATAGTGCACCTTCTGTGTGTTCATCCTGTGCTGTTTACTGCTGATGTGTAATTGTCAGGAGGATGATGGCCTGAGTATGCTGCAGCTGGAGAAGGAGATTCGCACACGACTGAAGGTGATGCTGAAGCAGAAGAACCAACGCGTGAGTGAGCTGAAGAGTCTGATCCAGCAGGACCGTGAGCTGTGCGATATCCTGTGTGATAACCCGTACTCCATTGATCCTGAAAGTGTTCCCAACGCAGAGCAGCTGCAAAACTACCGTCAGCACATCGCCAGCCGCAACCAGGAGAAGGTACCGCTCAACATTTCAATTATTGTTACTAAGAACTGCTCTTGAATGGAGTACGTTTGAACTGTGTTTCAACTGCACTCGCAACAAAATGGCTATAACCGATGCACTCCACACACTATCATGCTTCTACCATTTTGTTACTCTTGAGGAAGCCATGGCCTAATGGTTAGAGAAGCAGCTTTTGGGCCAAAAGGTCACCTGTTTGATATGGCTGAAGTGTCCTTTAGCCAGGCATCTAGTCCCCAACTGCTCCCTGGGCTGCTCTGGATAAGAGCGTCTGCTAAATGCTGTAGTGTAATGCTGTGCTGAGAAACATCAGCGTCCCAAATAATATTGGCTCTGTGATGGTCCATTTTCACTCATAGATGGGGTCGAGAGGGTGGCACGTAGCAACAGATCATCAGTATCCGTACACTTAAACCTCATGTGTATGTAGGTTTACCTAGTAGAATGGGGAATAAGTGCAGCTGTGAGGTAGGGGTGTGTTGTGTGAGCTTTAAATTACCGTTTTAATGTGCTCAATAGGCATGTAGAGATGGAAGTGTTCCCGGGATTTCCCGGAATTCCAGGGTTTAGATTTTCTGGTGGAATTTTTTTTTTTCTGCTAATGACCTGGAAATCCGGATATTTGAGACAACTCTTGAAAATCTCCGGTTTTCCGAATGGAGAAATTAATTTTTTGCATTCCTAGACGCGGCATAATACTTCGCATCGTCCTTGCATGGGCGCGGTCCTTAAATAGCCCAAACATAGTTCAT
>JANZLB010000022.1:22957220-22970534 GCA_026167865.1 Notarius quadriscutis
CTGACAACATAGCTCCTAGGATCATTCAAGCACACAAACCCCTCCACCACAATAAGGTGGCAGTTCTAGGAGGGGCCTATATATATATTTTTTAAATATTTGTATATATAAATACTTAATTTATGTAGAAGTTCTCTCTATTTTCTATTCTCTGTTTATCCTGTAATGATGCTGCTGGAATTTTTTATTTCACTGAGGGAACCCTCCCAAAGGGATCAATAAAGTTCAATCTAATCTAATCTAACCTAACCTAATCTCATATGGGCAGGAAAACCCTCAAGTGTTGAAAACTATTGTCTCCACAGGGATAAAAAAAAATTGGACTGTTATTTCCAAATATTATGTATTATATACTTATTACTGATCAGTGAATCTTCAGAAAATCTTAGCATAGCTGTATGATCGCAGTTAGAATGTAAATCTAGTCTTATCTAGTAGCATCTCTTTTAGCTCTTGTCTACTCAGCCCTCTGTGTCTGCCTTCAGATGTACTTCAAATTCAGTCATTATTTTGGCACTAAAATTTTGGAATAAATTACATTGGCATTGTAAATAACAATGTAACATTACTTTGTCCAACATGCAATAATCAATAGTTTAAAAAGTTTAAACCCTCCAGCCATTCCAGCCATGTTTGGGGTTCCAAACGTTACAAGACCTCATTAATCCGATGAAGGACCTTGAATTGTCCGATGTATCGTGGCTGGAGGTTTCTACAAGTGTTGGGTTCCCTTAGGTTCCTTTTTGCCACCCATACTCTGTTGCCTGGCAAAAAGTCTGGATTGTTTGCCCAATGTTTATCTGCACACTCCTTATATCGGGCATTGACTGTTTCAAGACATTGGTGGACCTCTTCCCATATTGTCTGGCTGCGTGAAAACCAATCCTCTACTGATTGTACTTGGCTGGGCGTGTCATCCCAGGGGAACAAAGGTGGCTGGTAGCCAAGTATGCACTGGAATGGTGTCAACTGCATTGCGGAGTGTTTAAGGGAATTCTGTGCAAACTCGGCCCATGGGAGGAATCGTGCCTAGTCCCCCTGGTTATGCATGCAAAAAAAAAAAAATCCTTAAGAAGCAGCCAATTTCTTGATTGGCTCTTTCCACTTGGCTGTTCGATTGAGGATGATATCCAAACATGAGACTCACAGATACCCTCAGTCTCTCCATGAAACATGTCCAGAAATGTGAGATGAACTGAGGGCGCCAATCACTGATAATGTCCTTAGGCAGGCCATAGTATCTGAAGACATGCTGAAATAGTAGTTCTGCAATTTGACAAACTGTGGGGATGCCAGGTAGTGGGATGAGTCTTACAGCTTTTGAGAAGTGGTTGATGATCACCATTATGGTGGTGCTACCCTGAGAGTAGGGGAGGTCGGTGATGAAATTGATGGCTATTTGGGACCAGGGTCTCTGAGGTGCTGGGAGTGGACATAGTTTGCCTGCTGGTGGAGTTCTGGGAACTTTGGCTTGGGTACACATGGAGTGATGAAGTGGTTGATATCAGTGATCATGCTTTCCCACCAATACTTGTTCTTTAACAACTGGTGGGTGCATTGGCTGCCAGGGTGTCCAGTAGCAGGAGATGCAGGAGCCCAGATTATGAGTTTACCTCTGAGGTGCTTTGATACATACAATAGTCCCGGTGGGAGGCTGTAGGGTAGGGTCAGAGGTTGTGAGTTTCTTATCTCCCTATCTAGGTCCCAGGTGATGGACTGTACAAAGCACTGTTGAGGAAGAATGGAGTGCATAACTGTGTCCTGATGAGGTGTGGCAAAGACTTGAGATAGTGCATCAGCCTTAGTGTTCTTGGAGCCTGGACAGATAGATATGGTGAAATCAAAATGCCTGGAAAAAAGGGCCCATCTGGCCTGGTGTGGGTTTAATCTCTTTGCCTTTCTGAGGTATTCCAGGTTTTTATGGTCCGTGAGGATGATAAATGGATGGGTAGCTCCCTCTTACCAGTGCTGCCATTCTTCAAGGAAAAGAAGGCTACAGGGTGAGTTCTCAATTTCTCCCCAAGACATGGAAACAAGATGGCACCTACCCCAGTATCTGATGTGTCAACCTCAAGGATGAAAGGTTTTGACGGGTCAGGGTGTTGTAACATCAGAGTGGAGGTGAAAGCTTGCCTCAAACATTCGAAGGCCTCTTCTGCTGCATGATTCCACTGGAGCTGCTTGGGACCCTTCTTGAGCAAGGCAGTTAAGGGAGTGGCGACCATGCTGAAGCCCCTAATGAAGCAGAGATATAAGTTGGTGAAACCCAGGAAACGTTGGAGGTCCTTGATGGACTTGGGAGTGGGTCAGGATGTGACCGCTGAAACCTTGGATGAGTCCATGCTAACCCCTTCAGCACTGATAACATAGCCTAAGAAAGAGATACATCTCTGATGGAATTCACATTTCTCCGCTTTGACGTATAGGTGGTTCTTGAGCAGGCCAGTGAGAACAGCTTGAATGTGATCCATGTGGGTTGCTTCATCTGGAGAGTAGATGAGGATATCATCAGTATATGCAATGGTGTATTTACCTAGCATGTCCCATAGCACATCATTTATTAGACACTGGAACACGTTAAGAAGAAATGCCATATGGCATTACCTGGTATTCAAAGTGACTGGCGGTAGTGCTGAAGGCGGTCTTCCACTCATTGCCCCTTATGATTCTTAGGAGGTTATAGGCGCTGCGTAAGACTAGCTTGGAAAAGATTTTCACAGACCTGAGTTGTTCCAAAGCTGCTGGAACCAGTGGAACAGGATATGGATACTTTACTGAGACTTGATTAAGCCCTCTATAGTCAATGCAGGGCCAGAGACCACCACCACCTCATTTCTCCACAAAGAAGAATCCCGCTGAGGCTGGAGATCTGGAAGGTCAGATGTAGTCTTGTTTGAGAGCCTCCTGAATATATTCCTCCATAGCTGCATGCTCCTTCTGGGAGAGTGGGTAAATGCAGCCTCATAGTGGTGACATACCTGGCAGCAAGTCAATCATACAGTCATATGGACAATAAGGAGGTAACCCACAAGCTTTTCTTTTGCTAAACACTTCCTTGATGTCCAGGTAGCACTGAGGGACATTTTCAAGGGAATCCGGCTGCAGGCTTTCCACCGAAGTTAATGAAATGTTGACTCGTGGTCAATCTATGCAACTTTGGAAGCAGGCTGGTGACCACTGGAGTATTTCTTTATTTTGCCAGGAGATCAAGGGGTCATGAAGTTGTAGACAAGGGTAACCGAGGACAATGTCATGGCTCTCTGTAGCAGTGATGTAGAGAGAGATGAGTTCTGAAGGCAACTCCCCTACCTGGATATGAAGGGGAGTGGTGCACCTAGTGATGAAACCCTCTTCTATGGGTCCTCCATCAATAGCTTGGATGCTGAGTGCGCTTGGGAGAAGAGTGGTCTGAGTTGCTGACAAAATTCTCTTCTGCTCCTGAGTCAATAAAAGCAGAAAGTACATGTGTGGCATCTGCCAACTTTAACAGTACAGGAACCTTAAACAATTTGGAATTAAAAGTTTGTGTTGGACTCACAGTTTGTGCTGGGGCTGCTGTATGGGATGGATGAATGGTACACTGCCTGAGCTGGTGTTTGGCACTCCTGCAGTAAAAGCATAAACCCATTTCCTTCTGGGACGTTTAGACTGTGACAGTCAAGCACATGACATTTCCATGGGTGAACTGCTGTCAGACGACTGAACCGGTTGAACACTTTCCTGAATGGAAGGGCAGTGAGTCAATAGGTGATCCAAGCAAATGGCTAGGTCAGTGAGTGAGTCCAGCATGCATTGTTCATCTTTGCAGGTGAGCTCACTGAGGATTTCTGGATGCAGGCCTTGATGAAAAACAGCCTTCAGAGCTGGATCATTCCAACCACTGGCTGCTGCCAGTGTCCTGAAGTCCAGGGTGTGTTCAGCCATGCTCCAGGAACCTTGAGAAATATTGAGAAGGCTTTCTCCTACCTCAATTCCCTCAGGTTCATGGTCGAAGACCATCTTAACTTGAGCAAGAAACTGCTCATAAGACTTCGTTTGCTCCTCTCCTTGGTTCCAAACAGCACTGGCCCATCAGAGTGCTTTGCCCGTGAGAAAAGAGAGGAACTTCACAATTTTATGTTCATCAGACAGGTGAGGCATAGCAGCAAAATACATGGAGCATTGTAGCAGGAAACTCTTACATGCATTCATGCCCCCAGTGAATCTTTCTGGAGCTGGAAATTGCAGCATGGGGCTCAGAGGAGCTTTGGGACACGTTAGGAGGGCCTGCAACATCACAGAAGCTAGTTGCACCATCCATATGTTGAGGTCCGCTAGCATCTGCTGATATTCTCCTAGAAGGTGTCCCTGAGTGTTAAGCGCAGTCTGTTTCACTTCCTTCACTACATCCATGGTGGCAAAGTATCCTGTCAGAGTGCAGGCACTTAAGGATGTATGTGCAGAAGAAAATGAGATACAAACTGTAAACGAAGCAAAACGATAGACAGAAATCATGATCGGAGACTAGCAAAGGTCAGGTGATTGGCGAACAACCTGGTAGAGACGAGACAAAGGGCAAGAAGAGAGTCAGAGACCAATAGGCAGTCAGAGAAACAAGGCTTGGTATGTACTGAAAAGAGCAGAACGATACTTCACACTGAAGTGGCATGTATGAGAGGCTTAAATGGGGAAAGCAGTAATTTGGGAAATGAGTGTCAGCTGAGTTCAATAATCGGGAGACAGAGGGCGCTGTGAGACTTGGGAGTTGTAGTTTAAGGTGTCCATGCTTGTAGTCATGGCGTTCTCAGCTGATTTACTGACAAGACCTACCTGTTGATGAACAAATATAAACACTTTAAACAGTTAAGTTAGGTATTGTTACTAGTATTTTAATATTTACAGATGTGCTCTGTTCTCAACTTTACTTGTTCCAGGTTGCCAAAGTGGTATTTTTTGTACTGTTGTCAGTGGTGTGATTTCAATATTTTTATTGACAAACTATTTTTGAAGAAATTAAGAAAAGATTTCTTCATAGGGTTTCAAACCTGTTATAACCTGGAAGTAGTTGAGGAGAGGTTGAATATTACTACTGTATGTGCAAGGATTCTCAGTCTCACTGGCTTTTATGTGATTTACAAGTAGCTAATTAGCTACCGATTACTGACTGTTATGTTGAGTCACAACATACAAAGTTTACTTTTACACTCAATATTTTGCATATTTATTTTTCATTAAATTTGAAAAAAGTATCGCTATTGTTGTTGTTTTTGACAGGTTAATCATAAAAAGTAAAACAAAACTCAACACCACATGCTTTTCCTTCACTGTCTCAGTTTTTCTGTGGATGTAATGTAAAAACAGGAATCTTGCAATATATTGAAATACGAAAATTCTCTGCAATACCCAACCCTAGTATTTACTCTGTCTGTGTAAAAGCCGCTACATGCTACATGGAACTGCTACATGCTAGCTAGCGAAGTGACTGGCATCATGTCCAAATTTCCTAGTTGTTGCCTAGCAACAGTGTTTTAATGAACAGTGTGTATGTTGTGTAAATATTGAAAATGAATTTTATTGCTTTAAATGAATCAGAACGGCTGAGGTTAGTGTGAGCACATGTAAATTTGGGTTAGCTCAGGAAGTTAACGAGCTACTTAAGACTGACTAGCTAATTAGCATGCTAGCTTACACATGATGATAAAAACCACTCACAGTGTGTTGCAGAATCAAAGACTTCTGAGTATATATTATTAAAATTACTAACACAGTTTAGTACACACACACACACACACTGTCTCTCTCTCAGGTCAGGAGGGAGCACTTTCAGATAGGTAATAAATGTGCCAGCACACGAACACGGGCGGCGTGAAAAATAGCATCTTCTGCCAAGACTGCGTGACTAACCTTGAGAAATACCTGCAGGGAAATCTCAGATCTCATCACCACAGTAACACACACGCACGCACGCACACACACACACACACACACACACACGCGACATTAAAGAACAAAGGAAGGAATAGGAACAACACACTTGAGTAAACCTGGAGGACACACACACACACACACACACACACACACACACACACAGGCTCTTGAAATGGCTAGTGTAACAGAAGAATTATTCAAACTCTCTCTCTTGTGTGTGTGTGTTATCCAACACGCATATTTATGCATGTGATGGACTATCAGCTCTGACACACACACAGTCTCTCTCTCTCTCTCTCTCTCTCTCTCTCTCTCTCACACACACACACACACACACGCATGAATCACAGTTGGTCGGAACAGGATGTTTTTCATTTCCTCCCTGTGTGTGTGTGTGTGTGATCCTTGTGCAGCTTGTCATTTTACCAAGAAACGGAAAAGTTCAAGTCCCTCACACTTTTCAGCTATACCTATGACTGAGGATTAAATTGAGTCGATGGACAGAGTGAAGAGTTTAATCAAATGCTTAAAATTGTGTCATAAACCTGTTCACTGGGACACACCGAATTGGGACAGATGGGTGGAGCTCCTGTTATCTGTAGTTCGAAAGGTCCCGCAAGCCTCCATGGGCTTCTCCTCATTTGAATTGTTGTAGGCACACAGACATTGTGACAGCTTGGACATCATCAGGGAAAATTAGGAGCAAGGACCTTCTACTAGTACAAATGAAATTCAGTATGTTCTTGACCTGAGAGCAGAACTGCACGCACTGAGCCACTAAACCCAGGAGAATTTGCTCCAGGCCCACGAACAGCAATCCTGGCTGTATCATAGGGGCTCGACTGTGGGAATTTACACTGGGAGATAAAGTGCTTGTTTTACTACCTACATCGAGCTCTGAATTTCTCGTGAAGTGAGAGCCCTTTAAGTCACACCACAAGTTGGAGAAGTCGACTATAAGGTCAGGCAAAAAGGTAGAGGTGATACACTTCAGATATACCACCTCAATCTCCTAAAACCATGGAGTGAGGAGGTTTCTGTGGCTCTGGTAGGTGTGGTTCCTGAGAGGGAGGAGCTGGAACTGGAGTTAAGTCCAAAAAGTGCAGCCCAACTCAACCCAGTCCCCTGTGGAGATCACCTCTCGCTCTCTCAGAGATCACAGGTAACAGGAAGAATTCATGATGAGTTCTCGCCTCTATGTGGTTGCACTAATCTCACAGAGCACCACACTGAGACTCCTCCAGGTGTGATGGTACGCAGCTGCCCATATCACTTACCTGAACACAAGAAAACTGTGGTTTGAGATGAACTCAAAGCTTTACTCAACATGGGGCTAATCGAGGCTTCACACAGCGATTGGAGCAGCCCAGTGGTTTTGGTGCCCAAGACTGACAGGTCGGTCTGTTTTTGTGTGGACTTTAGGAAAGTCAATGCAGTATCTAAACGTGATGCAGATCTGATGTCTCACTCTGACGTACTGCTCAATCCATTAGGCGTGGCTTACTTTTACTCAACACTGGATTTAACCAAGAGAGACTGACAGAATCCCATGAGTCCAATGTCCAGAGGAACAAAGCAGCCTTTTCCACTCCATTTGATTTATACCAGTTTGTCATGGACAAAATGTTCCATCCACACAATGCACATGCCGTAGCCTAATTAGATAACATCATTTTCAGTAATGACTGGCAGCAGCATTTACAACATCTGAGGGCTGTCCTGAGGTCCTTGAGGGGGCAGGACTCACAGCAAACCCAAAGAAGTGTGCAGCTGGGTGTGTGGAAGTCCTGTATCTGGGCTTCCACTTGGGTCACGGGCCTAAAAGGGGGTAGGGCAGTTCCTGGGGCTTGCTTGTGATTACAGAAGGTTTTTATACCTAATTTTTTGGACATCATCAGTCTGCTGACTGACCTCGCTGAAAAGGGGACACCGGATCCGGTCTAGTGGATAGAGCCGTGTGAACGGGCTTTCTGTCAGGTAAAGGTGGTTTTGTGTGGAGACCCGCTGATGCACTCACCTGACTTTTCTCACCCCTTCATCTCCCAGATGGTCCCAGGTGGTGGAGCAGGAGGAGCATACTGTGCTGTACATCAGCCAAAAGCTCTTGGTGTGGGAGAGTAGGTACAGCACGACAGAGAAGAAGAACAACTTTATTTATCACATGTACACTTAAGCACACAGTGAAATTCATCTCTGCATTTAGCCCATCTGAAGCAGTGAGCACACAAGTGAGCAATGAGCACACACATATACCCAGAGCAGTGGGCTGCTATGCTACAGCACCCAGGGAGCAGTTGGGGGTTCGGTGCCTTGCTTAAGGGCACTTCAGCCCAAGGCTGCTCCATGTTAACCTAACTGCATGTCTTTGGACTGTAGGGGAAACTGGAGCACCCAGAGGAAACCCACACACACATGGTGAGAACATGCAAACTCCACACAGAAAGGCCCCTGTCAGCTGATGAGTTCGAACCCAGAACCTTCTTGCTGTGAGGCAACAGTGCTAACCACTACACCACCGTGCTGCCTGTGCCTGGTGGTTCTCCCTGTCCAGTACGACCTGCTGGGACACCCTTTCACTCTCTGTTCTTACAACACCCTGCTCCAGTGGCTCCACCATATGAACAATGCCAAAGCGTGGCTCACTCGTTGTATCTGACTGTTCAGCCCTTTAAACTCGAGGTGGACCGCAGGCTGGGGCGCAGATGGTGGGGATGGATTACCTTTCCTGCCAGGGGGCAGTCAGCTGCAGGCTGGATGGCTCACCCACCTGAGTTGGGGGGTGGGGTATGTGACAGTGGGGGTGTGGTCGAGCGTCAGCTATGGGTGGCAGGAAAACACATGATGAGTTGTTCTGCGTGTTTGCAGAGAAACCAATGAGAAAACTGAGAGAACCAGTGCTCTGTGTGTGTGTGTGTGTGTGTTAAATGTTGGGTTTAAGAGGTTTAATTGGTGATAAATATGCAGCTGAAGACTGTGAGCTGTGTGTCACAGAGTTGTACCATGTATATATTCATCAGCAGTTTTCTACACACACTCTTCTCTCCATCTATCACTCTGTTCATCTCTCTTACTCTCTCTATCTATCCACCTCTCTCTCTCTCCGTCTCTGTTACACTCTCACTATCTCTCTCTGTCCTGCTGTCATTCAGTCTTTCTCTTTCTCTCTCTCTCACACACACCTTCACTCTCTCGCTCTGACTTTGTTTCTTGTTCCTCCATCTCTCAGTCTCTGTCTAAACACACATCTTTTTCATCTCTCTTGTTATTCCTTTCTTTTTACATCTCCATCACTACTGATCAAACATCCTTCTCTCCTCCTCTTTTCTTTCCACATCCATCTCTTTCCAGTCTATCCTTCATATTAATTTTCTCTTGTATTCTCCCTCTCCACACCTCTCTTTTTGCATCTCTGCCATTCATCCATCACTTTTTCAGATCATGTATTTCTGTATATATTTATCTTTTCTCTCTTTCTTTCTAAATATCTATCACCATCTAACTGCTCTCTCTGTCTACACCTCTTACTACTTCTCTCTCTCTCTCTCTCTCTCCATCTTGATCCATCTGTCTCAATTTATTCCTCTCTCTTTAACCCCCTCTCCCATCTTAGAGCTCTGTACACTCGTTCATAAATCATATCCACAGGTTACAATTTCCAATTTTAACTGCATGGTTCCCTTGATGCCCATCTCACACACACACACACACACACACACACACACACACACACACACACACACACACACACACACACACTTTAATTCCACCGAGACTCTCAGAAACTCTTACATGTGTGTGGAGACCCAATATTTACTGGGAAGAAACAGCGATGGTGTGTATCCATCTGTATACACAACCATTTATATAATTACACACACACACACACACACACCTGTTATAATGAAGATAATACACACTGAATAAATTGTCGTGTCTTTGAAGTGGGTTTCAGTTGTAATGTATGGTGAGGGGTTTAAATGATGATGTAATGTACAAGGAGGGATTTAGATGATGAAATAATACTTGCACTCAACCTACTTAAAAGAGTATAACACTAAAAGGAGCCATTACTATTTGAACATCACGTGATTATATGTTTAGAATTTTTGTATAAATGGTATAAATAAAAAAGCTGGTGTGTGAAAGCCTTAAGACACAATTAAAACAGTCTCATACACCACACACACAGTTAATGGAGCTCAGCTGAGTGAAAAAAGAAAAAAAGCATCGCAGTTCTTCTTGTGTTTCTATTCACATCAGATAAAACCCTGAGATTCAGACTTCTCCATCACACCAACATTAGCTAAGCGTTTTTTTAAGACCATCTCCTCTCTCTCCAGCTCCCCCCCCCCTCTCTCTCTCTCTCTCTCTCTCTCTCTCACTCACACACACACATGCTTCAAACTCTAAGCTCACACACTCCTCATAAAGTCTGAGCCAAACCATCTTCTGTAATTGGATTAAAACTCTGACTGAAGTTTCTAAATTGGATTGCATCGTTGTGGAGGTCTAAGAGGTGATCCTGCCATCGATCAAGACATAAATCAACACACACACACACACACACACACACACACACACACACACACACACTCATTTTATACATAGCTGTACTATATAAGTACATGGCTGTTCTGCTCCTGACAAAAGTTTTATCGCTCATTTCTTCTCTTTCATCAGGGATCAAACACTAATCCCACATTCTCCTTCACTGATCCTCATCATTATAAAATCCATTATTAACTCAGAAAAATACAATGTGAGAAATCCTCCTACGCTGTTTACTCAGAGAGAGAGAGAGAGAGAGAGAGAGAGAGAGAGAGCGTGTGTGTGTGTGTGTGTGTGTGTGTGTGTGTGTGTAAATAACTTCAGTGGCCTTCATCACAGTGTGCAGCATTATGAGATTTTAATGATTCCATACATTAATATCTACAGGAATATGATCTTTGGCCAAATAAAATAAAATGCAGGAGCTTGAACCCTGCCCCAAGCTCTGAGTTCATCTGAGTCACACTGAAGCAGTGAAGGTGTGGTTTTTATATTTTTTATTTTTTAAGTAAATATTAGAGAAAATAGTGGCACGGTGGTGCAGTGGTTATTACTGTTGCTTCACAGCAAGAAGGTTCCAGGTTTGAACATCACGGCCGACAGGGGCCTTTCTGTGTGGAGTTTGCATGTTCTCCCGGTGTCTGTGTGGGTTTCCCCCGCAGTCCAAAGACATGCAGATTAGGTAAAATACCCAGCCATTGGGTTTGTACAAGCCAGTGTATACTTGGTGCCAGTCCCAAGCCCAGATAGATTGGGGAGGGTTGCGTCAGAAAGGGCATCCGGTGTAAACCCATTGCTGAATCAAATATGCAGATCATGATGCGGTGACCATTAATGGGAGCAGCCAAAAGAAGAAGAGGAAATATTCGAGATAAGCTTGCCTGTGACCCTGTAGAACAGGATAAAGCAGCTAGAGATAATGAGATGAGATGAGATGTTATTGCCTCTGTTCTATTACTGATTAGGTTCCCTAAGTAGGCAGCAATTTTGGACAGAATTAAACTCTATCCTACTTGGAAAGCTGATTTCTAACCATCCTAAATGTTCCCTACACCACTGACTCACTAGTTTAACTGAATCCCCTCGTTCCCTAGTTTCCAAAGTCCCCTAGCATGTTCTTGAGAGGAAACCAGAGAACCCAGAAGAAGTGACAGTCATGAAACACTAGATTGACAGTAATGAGAGATCAGAATGGGACTGGGGAACCCTGGAGCTGTGAGGAGACAATGTTACTCACTGAGTCATGCCCCTCACACATGCACACACACAGTGTTTAATGCCAGAGTAAATAAAACTTAGTGCGGTGTTCAGTATAACTGCGGTTACGGTTATTTTCTCTGCCTTGACTTGGCTCGCTGCGTGATTAAAGCATCACTGAGCCATAATTATCCTTCTAATAAATCTGTGTTTATGAGGAAAAGTTAACCGGAGAACATGAGCGTGTTTATGGGATGTCACAAATCAGCATCTTACACACACAGGACTAATTTGTTTATCAGCACTACTTCATAATGTCCTGTAATTTACTGTTAAAGAACAAAATCCTGAGAGAGAGAGAGAGAGAGAGAGAGAGAGATGAGGTAAAGAGCAGTGTTTTCCCCTTTCATCCACCCTGAGAGTTCCATTTATTATTATTATTATTATTATTATTATTATTATTATTATTATTATGTTAATAATTGAGCAAAATGATCCCAGAACATTGGGTCTGTGTCTCTGAGGATGATGGAGATGAAGGTCGGTGTTTATGAAAACTGTGCTGTGGAACCTTTCAGGGTCAATTTAATCTTTTTCTAAATAAATCAAAAGTAGTAAAAGATCCTTCAGCCTACAGAAAGTATCAGAAGAGAGGGATGTGACATTTTCAATACAAGAAAATTAACCTATTTAAAAAAAAAATACACCCTTGGAAAAAACCTCGAGAGACCTGAACAGGGAAATGGGACACACTGTGCCTCTCAGCTCACACTTTATATATTTCATATTTTATATTTCCTCAGCCGTCGTGTTTCACATGTACAGCATTAATCAAAGTGGGGATTCAGGAAAAAAAATCAACAACGAAAAAGCTGCAAGAAATAAATCAATTTACCTTGACGTTACTGCAGAGTCTCCAATTCTACTATTTCTTTGGTTGAAAAAGTTGATTTTCCATCTAAATTTATAAACCCAGTAAGTTTTTCAGTGCAGCTCCAGCAAGTCTGGAATAAAGCACTGCAGGGTGTGCACTTCCAGGAAAAGAATCAACACTGTGCTTACCGTCAGCATCCTCAAATGGATTATTTTCTGATAACAGAACATCCCAAAGTGATTTATTCCTCTTACACCACAACAATTTACCAACAATGACAAAGAATTATTTATTACTGAATGGAGCGTCACACTGTGAGCTCCAGCGGCGCCTCACTTTCTCACACTGCTGATGTCACGAGTCAGACAGTCAGATGTACAGAACCTCCAACAGAAAACATATATTTAATTATTATCTGAAGCTTAAAGCTAGGCTGCCTTTCGATTTTATAAAATTGGTGAAATTTAATTCCCTCTGAAATTTGGCCATTGTGATATATGTTTATTTCTGTAATATCTAAAAAAAAAGCCCATTCTGTGGCTGAGAAGTTATTTCATTTGAGGGCATTCCCGGGCAAATAATGTGCATGGAATTGCTCCCTTTGCGCAGTCAAGCAGACAGAGGAAGTCCATGTGCACATGCGCAGGTTTACCTTCTTCTTCTTTTGGGTTTTATGGCAGCTGGTATCCACAGTGTTGCATTACTGCCATCTACAGGTTTATCTTGACCATGCACTGACAGTTACATCATTCTGTCACTAAACAAACAGCTGATCACACCGAGGTGCT
>JANZLB010000022.1:23286763-23298357 GCA_026167865.1 Notarius quadriscutis
TTCAAATTCTGTAAAGCTGCTTTGCGACAATGTCTTTTGTTAAAAGCGCTATACAAATAAACTTGACTTGACTTGACGCACATAAGGACACAGAGGCTTTGTGAAGTATTATCATTATCACTGTCACATTTGTTTCTAGCCATGTTTATGACTCTGCTTTCAGTTTTATTTGTGTTTTGTTTTTGTAAATATCATGTCTGCCAATAAACACTCTTCCTGCACTAATCTACCACCACATACCTGACAGAATACTTCACAAAGCCTCTGTGAAAACAGCATGTTGATTATGCTCAAATCAGCATCATGTGTTTCCCATGACTGGGTCCCAAGTGTGCGCAAAACGCATTCAGAAGGCTGCCCAAATGTAAGTGCAATTCAATGAAAGCAGCTCTGCAGAGGCTCTGCTCATGTTCACTTCACTGGATAAAAATGAGCACCTTGCTGTAGTTGTGAAATTATTATTATTTTTTTAATTCTTACATTTGTAGAAATGAAGTGAGTATACCATGGAGTTTTTGACCTCCAGGGAACCGAGTGTGGGCCTCCACTAAGGATTTAAGAGAGCCCAACACCTGCAAAAAGCTGGAAGCCTGATACATTGGCCCATACAAGGTGGTGCAAAAAATCAATGAGGTTTCATACAGGCTCAAACTTCCTCCGCACAGCAAAATGACTCCCACATTCTGTGTCTCATGCCTAAAACCTGCTATCCAAGGTCCATTATCCATAGATATACTCAACCAAGAGCCCCCCTCCCCAGATATTGAACCCATCTATCAAGTTAACAAAATCCTCAATTTCCGCTGTAGACATGGACAGCTTGAATACTTGGTCGACTGGGAGGGCTATGGCCCAGAAGAATGTAGTTGGGTCAGCTCCAAGGACATCTTAGACCGTCTCCTTACACAAGAATTTCATAGTGAGCACCTGAGAAGCCTGCATCAAGACAGACAGGTCAACCAAGAAAAATAGTTGCTCCTTGGGGGGGGGTGTCTGTCAGTAACCACACTGAAGGCCCAAGTTTGGAGCAGCCTCCAAACATGGCTGCTCCAGACTACACTTCCCAAGAGCCATAGCACCCCCTGTCACTAGAATTCTAATTACATCACCTGTCACCAGTCTACCTGCAATCACTCAGCCTATATATACACAGCTCACACATGTATTCAGTGCGAAGTATCATGCTGTGTCCCTGTACCTGACTTTACTGAGCTGTTTTGACTTCTGCCTGACTTCACGTTAAGATCCCTGTTTACGTTAGTTTCAACCTTGTCTTCTTATCTTCTTTACATTGTCCTGTTCACTGATCGACTGACCTCCGTCCGTCCCTGACTATGATTCCAGTTTCCTAATTTGGCTCAGTTTGCAGTTTGCGATGCACCCACTCTCCCCTGTGATTGCATCCATAAGTGCCTGCACACTGACAGGATACTTCGCCTTCCATGGATGCAGCAGAGGAGGCCAAGCAGACCACTATCAATGCTCAGGGGTGTCTGTTAGGAGAGCACCAGCAGCTGATCAGCTCTCTCAACACTGGGATGTCACAGCTCACTGCTGGAGTGTCACAGACCATCTTCACATGCCCTGTATTTCCCACTGGTGCATCTCAGATGATTCCTTAACCTGAAAAGTTTACGAGTGAAGTATGTAACTGCAAGGGATTTCTTCTCCAGTGTTCCCTGTCTTTTTCCTCACTCACAGGAGTTACAGATGAACAGAAGATTGCTCAATTTATCAGTCTCCTCTCTGGGAAAGCTTTACAGTGGGCAAGTGTGGTGTGGAAGTGCGGAGGCAAACACACCACATTGTACAACCGGTTCTTAGAGCTCTTCAAATGAATCTTTGACCATCAGCCTGAGGGTATTGAAGTTAGAGAGAGCTTACTGACAATCAGACAAGGAAATAGGAGTGTCACAGAATATGCTCTGGATTTCTGCACATTGGCTGCCGGCAGTGCTTGGAATGAGCCAGCATTGAAAGCCACACTTCACCAAGGTTTATGCCCTGAAGTGCTCAGTGAGTTAGCCTGTCGAGATGAACATCTCTCCCTTGATCCTCTGATCAACCTAGCTATCCATTTGGATCATCTTCAGCCCTGGAACAGCTAAGATCAGCCAAGATCTTTCCTAAACTGGACATCCGTAGTGCTTATAACCTGGTCAGGATTCAAGAGGGTGATGAGTGGAAGACAGCTTTTAGCATCACCGCTGGCCACTTTGAATATTTGGCCATGCCTTTTGGCCTTTCCTGCACACCAAATGTCTTCCAGTGCCTCATCAATGACATGCTAAGGGACATACTGGGGAGGTTCATGATTGCCTACATTGATGACATCCTGATCTACTCCCCAGATGAAGACACCCACTATAAGTATATCCGGTCAGTACTCTCTCACCTGCTCCAAAACCACCTATATGTCAAGGCCAAAAAGTGAGTTCCATGCCAATCAGATCTCATTCCTAGGATACATCATCAGCTCTGAGGGGGTGAGCATGGACCAGGCCAAGGTTTCTGCTGTTACATCATGGCCCACTCCCACTTCTGTGAAAGAGTTGCAATGCTTCCTGGGGTTCACAAACTTCTATCAACACTTCATTTGTGAATTCAGCACCATTGCCAACCCCTCACATCAATTCTTAAGAAAGAACCATGTCACCTCCACTGGAACCCTGCAGCCGAAGAGGCATTTAAATAGCTCAAAGCGGCATTCACTACCACTCCCATTCTGCAACATCCTGACCCTACCAAGCCATTCATTGTGGAGGTTGACACATCAGAAACTGGTGTAGGAGGGGTTCTCTCTCAACATTTTGGGGACAAGCCCAAGCTTCACCTGGTCGCTTTCTTCTCTAGGAAACTCGCACCTACTGAAAGAAACTATGACATTGGTAACCATGAACTCTTGCCAGTCAAACTGGCCCTAGAGGAATTGAGGCACTGGTTGGAGGGTGCAACACACCTGTTCACTATTCTCACTGACCATAAGAATCTGGAATATTTGAAGACAGTCAAACATCTGAAGCCCCGGCAAGCCAGATGTTCTTCACTCATTTCCAGTTCATGAGCTCTTATCAGGGTGGCATGATGGTGTAGTGGTTAGCACTGTTGCAAGAAGGTCCTGGGTTCGAGCCCAGTGGCCAAAGAGGGCCTTTCTGTGTGGAGTTTGTATGTTCTCCCTGTGTCTGTGTGGGTTTCCTCCAGGTGCTCCGGTTTCCCCCACAGTCCAAAGACATACAGGTTAGGCTAATTGGTGACTCTAAATTGACTGCAGGTGTGAAATGTGAATGGTTGTTTGTCTCTGTGTGTCAGCCCTGCAATGACCTGGTAACTTGTCCAGGGTGTACCCTGCCTCTCACCCATAGTCAGCTGGGATAGGCTCCAGCTTGCCTGTGACCCTGTACAGAATAAGTGGCTACAGATAATGGATGGATGGAGCACTGACATTCACTGATGCTCAGTGAAAAAGTTTTTTAGGAATAATTTGGTCGAGCTTTTTATCTCGAAAGTTACGACTGTTGTCGAGCCGCTCATAGTTATGACTGTTGTCGAGCATTGCATCATTAAAACTAGAAGGTCACTCAGTAGAGTGCATACCTCCTCCAAGTAAATAAATAAATATTAGAAATATCCAGATGCTTACTCAGTTTACATACATATCTAGATTTGCATCAAAATCTAATCAATTGTTCCTTGGTCCATGGCCCAACTTTCTTCAAAATTTCATCAAAATCCGTTTGCTAGTTTTTGAGTTAAATTGGAAACAGTCAAATAAACGGAGGCGAAAACGTAACCTCCTTCAACAAAGTTGGCGGAGGTAATAAAACCACAATCCTCTCTGATTTATGATGACGGCCTTCTCTTTTCTTTGACAGGATACTCTATCCTGCAGGCCATCATGGAGAAAGCAGGTCAGAATGGTTGGCAGGTCAGTGCAATCTGTGTGGAGAACTTCAACGACGCAAACTACCGGCAGCTCCTGGAGGACCTGGACCGCAGGCAGGAGAAAACATTCGTCATAGACCTGGAGCCAGAGCGACTCACCAACATGCTGGAGCAGGTACAACTCAGACGGCAGCACAAAAAGCAAATGAGAAATACATGACCCTACAGTATGTACATCCCTTCATTCTGCATGGATGTGAATGTACCCAAGACACCTTTATAACTGATCTAAGCCTGATGGCACAAGTCACATCACAGGGTCAGAGATGAGTCATAAATAAATTTCTCTGACAAAGTCACTTTAATAGTATATTACAATTTAATGTGAACTTATATATGAGAGAGAGAGGGTATTACACGGTTGTGCGGAGATATGAACTTTATCTTCGAGCGGTGAATATATTCACAAGTCAGCGAAGTGAATGAGTGAAATATTTTTCAACACGTGAAGATAAACTTCATATCTTCATGCCACTGTGTAATGTTCTTTATTGGCTCAGCCTTTGGCTGAAGCCTATTGAGGCATCTGACTATATGTGTCTTTTAACCAAGTTCAAGCATGTTTAAGAATGTCATTGGCGTCCCAGCCTCAGGTAGTGATTCCACAGTTGCGGTGTGGCATCACTGTGTACTGACTATATAAGTGTCATGTGACATAACCTCAGTTCATGATGTAATCCTCTGTGGCCAAGTGGTCCAGAGCACTGTCCAGGAAAGGAACAGGTATTGCACTGTCGGTTTGAATCTTGGCATTGACATAAAAGTCTGAGCTCAGACCTGCACAGGTCTCTAGTATTATATGGACACATCCACAAAAAATACGCAAGTTAATCAAAGAATTTTGATTCGGTTTGCCATTTTGATAACGTACATCAAGTCAGCAGGAAAACACTGGGTGTGATGTCACTGGAGTGAAATATCGGAAATTATTATACATACAGGACACTTTTTCAATGGAATAAAAAACATATATTCTATTCCCTTCTAGCGGGTTTAATTCATTTGGTTTGATAGCATCCCATATTGTTAGCAAATCGCTTATCCTGTGTGTATTACGTCACTCTACCCAATGGAGAATGAGCGTTGAATATGGTTTACAATGTTGCACAGTGTCAAGACAACATGACGTCACACGTCAGAGCTGATGCGAATATCTAATGAGAAACTTTTCTGCTGCGCATGCGCAGAACCATTTCTTTGTTCACTGGGAAAGAGAAAGACGAGGCTAATCCAGTGCTAGGATTAGCTATGCTATAATTAAGCACAAGATAAATAAACTGAAACAAAAGATACATTGAACGCCTGAAAAGCTACCAAAACCTTCATTAGATATTCTTCACGCATATTTACAAGCAGTGGCGAACCGTTACTATTAGAGCTCAGCCAAAACTTAGCTAGCCACCAAAAAAGCAACAGGGCAAAGGATTTTGCAATGGATTAGCAGCAGGCTGCTAGGTAGCTCCGTTGTGTGTAGTTGTCGATGTTGATTTGAAAAGTAACTAAGTAAATTACACAAGGAAATGAATACTTAAGTGTGAGTGAAAAATACTGTGGTGAGCGTGCGTGGAGAAAGAGTCTGGAGACAGAAATCTTAGTTTCTCAGTTGTTAGCCTGTGCTACTTGCTCTCTATAGCACTGGCTTGACTGCTTTATTAGCATTCGCTAACAGTACTGTTGAACGCTACACCGGCTGGAAGCTGACTTCACTGCAGCGCTGATGGCGCTGACTTGTGGTTAAGCTCGCGTTGGCCTTCGAGAAGGCAGAGGGCGATACGTTTTTGGTCCCTCCCACTATAAATCAAAATCTGATTGGTTAATTCATCTGTCACTTCCTACATACACATACACTGCCATGGCCTTCTGTCCCAGCAACAAAGTCCTAACCAATGAGTGAGCCAGCTCTAAACTCTTCTCTGCCTAGAGACAACAAACAAATAAAAAAAAAACCTTTGGATATCTCTATTTTAATGTTTTCAGGACAGTAACCCTTTCATTTCTGAAGCAAATTTGATAGAAAACGAGGCCAAATTAGAAGAGAATAATTTTAATGAAATTATGAAAGAATGAAAGCAATTAAAGAATGAAAGAAATTAAATATAACATTGTAAATGCTGATATATTTGGACCTTTTCTGAAGGCCTCAAAGGTCTGATGGTTCCCCTCTGTTTACAAGAGAAAAACATACCAACAGACATCGAAAAACTGGGAGAGTGTGTATGTAGTAGTATAATAATAATAATAATAATAATAATAATCATCATCATCATAGGTGGCACGGTGGTGTAGTGGTTAGCGCTGTCGCCTCACAGCAAGAAGGTCCGGTTTTGGCCAAAAATTTTCAGCAGTAGGACCAAATAATTAAAAATCTATTCAGCACTGAAAGAGTGAAACAAGCTGTGGGGAGAATTGTAATAGAACTGAAGCCCCAGATGAACCTCTGATAGAAACTGGCAGACTCAAAGAACCTCTGTATTCCCTTGACTGTATTGGGAATGGGCCTGTTAAATGGGTGGCACGGTGGTATAACTGGTTAGCACTGTCACCTCACAGCAAGAAGGGTCTGGGTTTGAGCCCAGCAGCCGACGGGGGCCTTTCTGTGTGGAGTTTGCATGTTCTCCCCATGTCTGCGTGGGTTTCCTCCAGGTGCTCCGGTTTCCCCCACAGTTCCAAGGTTAGGTTAACATGGGGGCAACCATGGCCTGAGGTTGAGCAAGGGCATCTAACCCCCCAACTGCTCCCCGGGCGCTGTAGCATAGCTGCCCACTGCTCTGGGTATGTGTGCGCGCGCTCATTGCTCACTTGTGTGTTCTCACTGCTTCAGATGGGTTAAATCCAGAGGTTAAATTTCACTGTGTGATTAAGTCTGTGCTTGAGTGTACGTGTGACAAAGGCTGCTTGGCTTCTTAAGAATTTAAAATGTAACCATGTTGACAAGTTACGATCTATGGCCTGTGATGTCATCAGATTGTTTTTCAATGTAACAGCGGAATATCGATGGCATTGAAAATGGCAATTCTGGGAAGGGTGAGCTGGGTCCTTTAACATAAACCCAGTGTAACAATTTAGATAACATTCTAGCTAGTTAGGATATGCTAATGTTAGCACACTGGCGAAGTTTTACCTTCCCATTTTTGCTCCACTTCAAAGCACTTTGCTTCTCTTATCTTCACATTGCAGTCACGGCACAAGCATTTACTAAAGATTCTGATTTGGCTAAATGCTGAGGCTGACTCGAAAAGCATCTACTTTTCCATGGAAATCCTGGATAATTCACCCCTGACCTAGTTTACATATAATCTGCATTTCTGAGATTTTAATAAAATTTTCCTAAATACTTGTATTTAGGGTTCTGAATTTTTAAATTTGAAATCTTGGTTCCTGAGAAGCACAACAGAAAAGCATTCACTCCATCATCTGGAGACTGCAAGTTTGAATCCCGACAATCCCACATACAAGAGAGCAAAATAGGCCATGCTCTTCAAGTGGGAGGGACGGCACACACTCTCTCTCTCTCTCTCTTCCCCATCAATCACAGTGACGCAAGCCAATTGTGGGCATCTGTAAGTTCATGTATGTAGTAGGGGGCAGATCAAATTTATTTGTATAGCGCTTTTAACAATAAACACTGTCGCAAAGCAGCTTTACAGAATTTGAACGACTTACAACATGAGCTAATTTTATCCCTAATCTAGGATTAGGGAAGGCAGATAGTGCCTTCCTCAAGGCATGGTACACTGTCCTATGCGAACATCATTTGAAAAAGTTTGCTTTCAAACCTCTCGCAATTTTCAAGTCTTGGTTCATTTGACTGTTTGGATGTGAGCAGTGCTGTTAAATGAAGGTTTATTCATCTGTATTTTTCTTTAAAGCTTATGGGTATTAGCACACTTGTCTTGGGGTGCATTAGAACACAACATTATTGCGCACAATAATTCAATCAAATCCATGTCAAAATCTCTTTTTTTGCAGTATTTTACCTTCATTGTCATCTCCATTAAATTCTCCTACTGTGACCGAGTAGCCTAAAAGACATCACATTAAAAACGCATTATAGATCAAGTTGTCCATTAATTATTTTTTACTACACTGACAAATGCACTTGACATTTTTGGTGCATTACATCTTTATTAAAGGAAGGTGGAGAAAAACCTTACCCATGTAGGTGTCATCAAACGTGACGGACTCTGTTTTCTGCTTGGTCTGAATCTGGCCTGCCACTGATGTGAGGAGAAAACCTGGGTAGTAGGCCTTGATGATTTCCTCCTTCATAGCAGTGATGAGCTGTCCTGAGAAGGAAACAGACTTTCACATTAAATTCTCAAAAGCTACTTTATTCACAGATGCACCAGTAGTTCGGCAATACCATCACTGTGTATCTGCCAGTCTTACCTTGCCAATAATAGCTTCCTGGTCCTCCAAGTACTACCTTCCCATCCTGCATTAAATAAATAAATAAAATAAAATAAAATAAAAATTAATTGAACAAAAGATATACTGAAGGCCCAAACAGTTAAATGGATTCAAACTACTGACCTTGGTGAAATCAGCACTGAATCCACCTTGACAGTAACCTTGGCCGCTTCTTTCACGGAATTCTGAAGCACATGCATTATAAAAGTTTTAAACTAAAGGATTAGACAACAGAGTGGTTGAATTCTCAAATGTAATTGGTCAAAAGCACAACGATAGTAGTTCTGGCTGTAACATGAATGATAGGTTCATATGAATGCACTGAATGTGTTATCTATTCATTAGTTTTACTTTGAGAGTTATTTATGCAATGAAGTCTCAGATGTCAGCATTTTGTAACATCTATTTAAAGCTCCGCAGGAGGAGAACATCTTCAGGATACAAGAGTTTACGCTTTCTGCTTCCTCAATAAAATTACTATTTTTTTGTTCCATTAACTTCAAAGGGGGGAATGCTCGATTGCTTACTGCTGTTATAATCCAAGCAAGAACAGAAACTAGCTTGTCTCGCAAACATTCCACAACATTAAAGCCAAAGCTATAAGCCAAAGCAAAATTTTATTAAAATATATATCTCTCATGATAAATGCAGCAATATTCCGATGTAATGAGTGATGAACCTGTACGGCAGGGAGCATACTCCACAAATTTGGTGAAGTTTTTATCAGACAGGTAGCAGGAGCCGGTGACCTCTGCCTCAAGCTGGTCTTGTTGGGCTCTCAAGGAGTAGAGAGGGGCACAAGCCTAAAAGGTCAGTTACAAGGATGGAGGTTAGAGGTTACTTGCATAAAAAGACACATAGCTGAGCCCAAGGAAGATCCTGAAAAAGGTCATTGCTACATATGGTGTAAAATAACCATGACATAGGAACCCAGTCATGGTTCTCATAAGCCTTACGGTCATAAACAAACACAATCATTACTTACAACACAAGATTTAATCCATAACAGGACTAATATTATTAATAACAAAAAATTGCATACAAATACACTGCCTGCTCCAAAAAAAAGAAAAAAAGTCACACTAAAATTTCATTGGACCATTTTTCACTTTGATTACGTTGCGCATTTGCCATGGCATCATTTCAGCAAACTTATACAATGGTCAACATCTATTTCAGTCCAGAGTTGCATAAATTTTTCACCGAGATCTTGTGTTGAGGATGGGATGGGTAAAAGTCTTCAACATCCCAAAGAGTCTCAGTGGGGTTAAGGTCGGGACTCTGTGGTGGCCAATTCATGTGTGAAAATGATTCCTCATGCTTCCTGAACCACTCTTTCACATTTTGAGCCCTAATTTTATGCCCATGCTGTCAGGGAAGGAAAAAAAATCTATTGATGTGATCAACTGGCCATTCAGTACATTCAGGTCATCAGCTGATTTCATTTTATTGCCCCATAATGTTGCGGAGCCTCGACCTGACCAACTGAAGCAATCACAAATCATAACACTGCCTCCAGGGGCTTGTTTCTGCTCACCACGGTTGTAAAGAGTGATTATATGAGTTACTATATCCTTCCTGGCAGATTGAACCAATCTGCCATTTTCCTCTGACCTCTCTTACCAACAAGGCGTTTGTTTCCACCCACAGAACTGTCGCTCACTCAATGTTTTTTTTTGTTTTTTGCACCATTCTGTGTAAACTCGAGAGACTGCTGTGTGTGAAAACCCCAGGAGATCAGCAGTTTCAAACCAGCCCATCTGGCTCAAACCAACACCCATGCCACATTGAAAGTCACACTTTGAGATCACAATTTTTCCCATTCTGACGTTTCAATAAAGTGAACATTAACTGAAGCTCTTGATTTGTATCTGTATGATTTGATGCATTGTGCTGCTGTCAAGCGATTGGCTGATTAGAGAACCGCATAACACAGCAGGTGGATGGGTGTACCTAATAAAGTGGCCAGTGAGTGTATACTACTTTAACAACAAATGCTCATTTTGTGTGAAATTGGATACTTTTACAGGTGTAACTTTGAGAGTAAATCTCCCAAAGTTTGGAGATTTACTTGCACAAATTCAACGAACTTTTTAAGATCCCTCCTTCTTCTGTAGTTCAGATGAAATTCGACACAACACCAACTAGTATTTCATGGAATAAACAAGCTATAATATGACTAATAATAACTGAATTTTCACACCACAGATGCGACGGGATCCAGATGTCCAAGTTCGTTAGCACAAACACAAATACATCATTCTTCACTTCTGTAAATAACGACGATATAATATATTACTGAGTAAAAAAAGTTTGTTCTTATCGACTGAAACAGTAGTATTTCAGACTGTACCAACTAGTGTTAGTCATTAAGAGAAAGAAGAAACATCTGTGTTTCTAACTGAACTGACCTGAATAATGTCCTAGTTGCTTTAAAACACAGTAAGCTAATTAGCTAAAGTTTCGCCATCTGTCAGTTTATGATTTATTTTATTCCACAGCACAGAGAGATAATTTCTTGATTCTGATTGGTCAAATGTCACAGTCTGTGAGATTTCAGCAATCGTATAAGTTTGCAACATGGATCGAATAAACATGGGCACAACATCAACGTTGATGTATGTAGACTATATGATAATGCCTACTGAATCGTAGGCTATGGCACAAGTCAATATCCAAGAATAAAACATTGTTCGCGTGCATCATCAGTCTACGCCATTATAGTGGCAAGCAATGAAACTAAGCATAAACCGAGTCCTTGCTGATTTGGCACCAGTGATCAGTGCATCATTTTATGCTGCGTTCCTATTGGTCAGTTAGTAGACGTAGCTTGTACGTAGCAGCAGTCACACTATAAGATGGTTATCCTAAATTTCTGACAGTTTGGTCAAGACTGTGACAACAACCATCTTTGAACTTCTCTCCCAATGTGATGTAGGACCTCCATTTTGGAGCCATGACCAAAAATATCACCACGTTTCTTTCACGTGGGTCATCTTTCATCTACGACAGCCCAAAATCGGAAAGTGTATACCCAGCATTCAAAGGAATTTTACGGCAGATATTTAAACATACTTAAGAACATGTAATTGTTGATATAGTGATGTTTTCTGTGAGGAGATGTTTGGTATTTTTGGAAGGAGTCTCCAATAATAGTCAGATGTGAAACTCATCTCATCTCATTATCTCTAGCCGCTTTATCCTGTTCTACAGGGTCGCAGGCAAGCTGGAGCCTATCCCAG
>JANZLB010000022.1:23421810-23433935 GCA_026167865.1 Notarius quadriscutis
GTCTTCCAAAACAGTGTTGGCTTGCTTGCAAGGAAAAGTTACAGCTGTGTACTAGGACTAAGCGTTCTTCTGCAGGATTCGGCCAAAATCAAACAAAAGCTTTGTCCTTGAAAGTTGTTCTGCGCAGTTTCTTCTCTATGTCCGAACCCCTTGGGGACCAGATCTGGAGAGAGAGTGTTAACAAAAGGGGGTTGGTTTATATAGTGGAGGGCATAGCGCCCCCCCAAGGTAAAGGGGACACCTGAGTGTTGGAGGAGAGGGGCGGAGACGAGAGACTTCGCCCGCCTTCCGTGAGGCATGTGCATAGGGAAGGAACTTTTGGGGAAGAGAATTGGCAGGGACTTATCCTACACATGTCTTTAATGAAATTAAATGTCCATGTCTTTTAGGTCTTGCAATGGTATGGCTATAGTGCTTTTTACAACAGACATTGTCACAAAGCAGCTTTACAGAAAAACTAGGACCCCAAACACATGAGTCAATTCTATCCCAAGTAAACTCATTTATCCCTGTTGAGCACATCTGTGGTGTTGGTGGCAAGGAAAAACTCTCTCAGATAACATGAAGAAATCTTGAGAGGAGCCAGACTCAAAAGGGAACCCCTCCTCATTTGGGTGATAACAGATAGCATGATTAAATATTCATTAGTTTTAACATGACTTTTTTGTTGAAGTATACTTTGTGCCATTGCACAGATTGTAAGTAATTGCAAACATTGAATAATATATGAGATACATGGGATACACACACCAGCAGCAGGACAAAGCACGGGCACATCCACAGTAAGCATGATACATGACACATATCTTTGATAAGATTTGAAATATTCTGAAAGTTATCAAGAATATAGAAACAGCAGGAAGTATTGAGAACCTTACATACGCCTCCTTTAGCATACAATTTTTAAGAGAAACCAACCTACTTGGTTCCTTTTCTACTCTGACAATGTTAATTCACCTTCTAGCATGGATTGAATGACAAATGACCCAACCAGTGAAAGGGAAGAACTCAGGTAAAAAGTGATGAATAATTTCACCTATACAACAAGAGGATATCAATCCACAACTCCGAAGGCAAGTCGGTGACCAATAATGTCAAAAATAGACCAAAAATAGTCAGTTTTAAATCAAATCTAAAGACGCACCTTTTTTCTATTGCTTTTAGTTTAGCTTGATTTAATAATTACACTATTTAATGAAGCTTACTTTTTATTTTTTATTTTTTTTGTCTTGCTTTGCTTTGTTTTGATGTTAATTTATCTTTTTTTTTTGCTGTTACTGTGAAGCACTTTGGGTCAACTGCTGTTGTTTTAAATGTGCTATATAAATAAAATTGCCTTGCCTTGCCTTGCCTTGCCTTGCCTTGCCTAATCGGGAGCAGCCAAAAGAAGAAGAAGAATTAGTTTGAAATATCACTACAATACAATTATTTATAATCTTTTCTAGGGGTACCAACAAATCTGTCCAGGCTATTTTAGAATATTTTGTAAAATAAATGATAAATCATTTCTTTTCACACTTTTTTTTTTTGCTTTACTCTATGACATACCAAAGGCATCCAAGTATACATAAGAAAATTGCTTTTAATGTCATTACTTTTCAGGAGGAATAAAGCATTGTTTCAATGAGCTGTAAGGGTACCAATAAATTTGTCCATGTCTGTATAGGTTTGCTCACAATATGCCAGCAGTACACTTATGTTGTGTTTAAAAAAAAAAGCTGTTATAAAAATATATATTTTTTAAAATAGTAATAAAACAATTTGTAATGACTGCATTATTTTTATGTTCAATTTTTTTTGTTTATAAAAAAGCGAAAGCATTAAAACATTTTTGACTGTTTTAAAGCTGAACTGCATTTTAACATCAGCTGCTTTTAGTCAGTTTGTCATTATTTTAAAAATGTAAAAAAGGAAAAAAAGAGAGATATCACAATGTCCATGATTTCTCAGAAAAGTCTACTCTGACATAATTTATCACAATATCAATATTACATCATCATATCACCCAGCCCTACTTAGGTGATAAAATAAATTGCATACTTGAGTGAACTGTGAATAAAAAACAATCAGTGATTTGATGGTGATCTGTAACTAATCATGTAAATGTCTATATATGTTGCATGTTAGTTTATATTAAAATGTCAGCTAATGTTACATATGTATTGTAAGATATATTTATTTATATGTATTTTACTTCCTACTAAAAGTACACTTTGCTTTTCTTTCACTATCAAATCAATATTTCTTAAAGTTTCTGAGTGAAGGAATTCCACTTTGTTTATTGCATAATTATTTATTCATTCATTCTTCAGTAACTACTTCATCATGATCAAAGTTGCAGTGGATTATCCCAGGAATACTCGGCACAAGGGAAAAATACACCCTGGATAAACTGCCAGTCCATTGCAGGGCATCACACACACCTAGTGGCTGTGTGGAGGCAACACTGCTAGCTGTGTTACCATGCCCCCTTGTTTATTGTTGGTAAAAACAATTATTATCAGCATAAATGTTTACCAAGTACAGTGGGGAGAAATTTAATTATCTTTCTGTTAGCCAAAATTATTTTGGTTGCAGCTGATGGAACTTTAAACTATATCTTGTATATGGTTGACGTGACAGTAAAGCTCTACTTTACTTGACTTTATTTAATTAGGGTTGATCCCATTAGTACTACTGTATTTTATATAAATTTTCTTCTTTCTGTTATTGCATATTTTGTTTAAATAAGGATAGGTTTTCTCTTTCTTTCTTTCTTTCTTTCTTTCTTTCTGTAATAGTCTTATGGAGTTTTTCCTTAATGTCAAACAAAACCCTAAAATAAACTCTATTTGCTCATCAAGGCAAGTGCCCTGATGTGTTCCACCACATGTTTAAATTAAAAATAAAATTTTACAACAACAATTTATCCATTTTAAAAGTTATGATACTGGTAAAAATAGGCTGACCTGGGCACAGCCTGAAACCAGATATTAGCTTGGGAAATAATCGGATCACTAGTACGCCATTTGCTTTAGTAACACAGAGCCATAAAATAAAGGCTTCTAATTCTTAAAAAAAAAAAAAAATCCTGGGGTACCACTGCTCTCTCTCTCTCTCTCTCTCTCTCTCTCTCTCTCACACTCTCTCTGTGTGTGTGTGTTAACTATTTCAGATGGGTTAAAAGCAGAGAAAGAATTTTGCTGTGCTGTAATGTATAAACAACAAATAAAGGCTTCTAATTCTAAAAATCTAGCCAGAAATTTTCTGTAACCATGTGATTTTTACTGCCAACAAAATAAGCTTATCAACAGACTTCACTTTTATGAATTTTAAATCTCCCTCGACTAGATAACGCATACACTGTACTGATGCAGATACTAGTAAACAATCCCATTGTTATAGCAACGCAATTCTTGCCATCTAAAAAAGATAGCTTTTCTCAGTGAATAAAAATAAACAAAAGCATGTGACATAAAAATACAATCGGGCTTATTTTACACCCAAACGCTTGACACTCAGGCATCTTTAGGATTGTTTACAACAATTTAGAAGTGATATATATTCACTAAGTCTTTGCTTCGGGAAGTCATGATCACAATCTCAGATTCTGTCATGTAATTTGTACTCAGAGTGTGAGATTTGAACCTTGGAGAGAGTTCAAATGTCAGTGCCCAGTGATAATGTTTTCTTTCTGTCCATCCATCTATTTTCTTTCGCTTATCTGAGGTCAGGTTGCGGTGGCAGCAGGCTAAGCAGGGTATTCTAGGCGTCCCTCTTCCCTGCAACACTTTCCAGTTCCTCCTGGAGGATCCCAAGGTGCTCCCAGACCAGATGAGATATATAACCTCTCCAGCATGTTCTGGAGATACCCCGCGGTCTCCTCGCAGTTGGATGTGCCTGGAAAACCTCCAAAGGAAGGCACCCAGAAGGCATCCTAATCAGATGCCCGAACCACCTCAGCGGACTCCTTTTGACATGAAGGAGCAGTGGTTCTACTCGGAGATCCCTCCGGATGTCTGAGCTCCTCACTATCTCTCGAAGGGTGAGCCCAGCCACCCTACGAAGAAAGCTAATTTCAGCTGCTTGTATTCACAATCTCTTCCTTTCGGTCACTACCCAAAGCTCATGACCATAGGTGAGGGTTGGAACGTAGATTGACTGGTAAATTGAAAGCTTTGCCTTCTGGCTCAGCTCCCTCTTCACCATGATGGATTGGTACAATGATGACACCGCCCCAATCCACCTGTTCATCTCATGCTCCATTTTACCATCACTTGTGAACAAGATCCCAAGATACTTAAATGCCTTCACTTGGGGCAGTAGCTGACTCCCAACCCGGAGTGAGCATGCCACCATTTTCCAGCAGAGAACCATGGTCTCAGACTTGGAGGTGCTGACTCTCATCCCAGCCGCTTCACTCTCAGCTGCAAACTGTCCCAGTGCTTGCTGAAGGTCGTGTTCTGAAGAAGCCAACAGAACCACATCATCTGCAAAAAGCAGAGATGCAATTCTGAGGTTCCCAAACTGGACACCTTCCTCACCCCAACTGTGCCTTGAGATCCCATCCATGAATATCACAAACAGAGTCAGCGACAAGAGGCAGCCTTGGTGGAGTCCAACACCCACCGGATATGTGTTTGACTTTGTACCAAGAATTTGGACACAGCTCACACTTTGTTTGTACAAGGACCAGATGGCTCATAGTAACAGCCCCAATACCCCATACTCCTGCAGTGCCCCCCACAAGAGCCCCGGGGGACACGGTCGCAAGCCTTTTCCAAATCTACAAATCACATGTACACTGGCTGGTCATACTCCCATGAACCCCCCAACAACCCTGCCAAGGTAAAGAGCTGATCCACGATTCCATGGCCAGGACAGAATCCATATTGCTCCTCCTGGATCTGATGTTCAACAATCGGTTGGAGCCTCCTTTCCAGCACCCTGGAATAAACTTTCCCAGGGAGGCTGAGCAGTGTGATACCCCTATAATTGGAGCACACTCTCCAGTTCTCCTTTTTGAAAAGAGGAACCACCACCCCGGCCTGCCACTCCACAGGCACTGTACCTAACCTCCACGTAAAATTGAAGAGGCATGTCAGCCAAGACAGCCCAACAATGTCCAGAGCTTTCAGCATCTCAGGGTGAATCTCATCCACCCCTGGCACCTTGCCACCAAGGAGCTTCTTGACTGCCTCAGTGACCTCTGTCAGAGATATGGGTGAAGCTTCCCCCAAGTTCTCAGAGTCCACCTCCTCCCTGGAGGACATGTAGGATGGGTTCAGGAGTTCCTCAAAGTGCTCCTTCCACCACCCAACAATATCCCTAGTTTGGGTCAGCAGTTCTCCCTGGCTGTACACAACCTGAGGCAAGCCCTGTTTCCCTTTCCTGAGTTTCCAAATGGTTTTCCAGAACTTCCTTGAGGCCAACTGAAAGTCCTTTTCCATGGCATCCCCAAACTCCTTCCACACCTGGGTTTTTGCTTCAGAAACTGCTGAAGCTGCAACCTTTCTGGCCTCCTGGTACCTGCCTGCTGCCTCAAGGGACCCCTAGGTCAACCAAGCCTGACAGGCCTCTTTCTTCAGCTTGACAGTTTCCTTCACCACCAGTGTCCACCAGCGGGTTCTTAGGTTACCATCACAACAGGCACTAACAACCTTTTGGCCACAGCTCCTATCAGCCGCCTCTACAATGGAGGCTTTGAACATGGTTCATTTGGATTCCATGCCTCCTCCCTCCCCAGGAATTCATGAAAAGCTCTTCCAGAGGTGAGAATTGAAGACCTCACAAATAAAGGAATCTGCCAGACATTTCCAGTTCACCCTCACTACACGCTTGGGTTTGCCAGGTCTGTCCGGAAGCCTCCCCCACCATATGATCCCACTCACCACCAGGTGGTGATTAGTTGACAGCTCTGCTCCTCTCTTCACCTGAGTGTCCAAGACATACAGCCGCAGATCTGATGATATGACCACAAAGTTGATCATTGATCTTTGGCCTAAGGTGTTCTGGTACCAAGTACACTTATGCACCACCTTATGCTCAAACATGGTGTTTGTTATGGCCAATCCATGATGAGCACAGAAGTCCAACAACAAAACACCACTCAGGTTTAGATCAGGCAAGCTGTTCTTCCCAATCACTCCCTCCAGGTTTCTCTATCATTGCCCACGTGAGCATTGAAGTACCCCAGGAGAACTATGGAGTTCTCAGTTGGCACCTCTTCCAGGACACCACCCAGTAACTCCAAGAAGGCTGAATACTCTGCACTGCTGTTTGGTGCATAAGCACAAACAACAGTCACAGTTTTTCTCTCAGCAATTTGCAGACAAATAGAGGCAACCCTCTCATTCTCCAGGGAGAACTCCAACACAGCGGCGCTCAGCTGGGGGCTCGTGAATATCCCCACACCTGCCCGGCACCTCTCACCCTGGGCAACACTGGAAAAGGAGAGAGTCCACCCCCTCTCCAGGAGTCTGGTTCCAGAACCGGTGCTATGTGTGGAGGTGAGCCCAACTATATCAAGTTGGTACTGCTCCACTTCTCACACCAGCTCTGGTTCTTTCCCCAACAGAGAGGTGACATTCTAGGTCCCAATTACTAGTCTGTGCTGCCAAGAATCAGCATGCCCAGGCTCCCGCCTTTGCCTGCCACCTGGCTCACAATGCACCCAACCCCGGTGCCTGTCCTTGCAGGTGGTGAGCCCACATGGTGGTGGCTCCATGTAATTTCTTCAGGCTGTGCCTGGCCGGGCCCCATGGGCTAAGGCCTGGCCACCAGACACTCACTGACAAGCTCCCCTCCCAGGTCTGGCTCCAGGAGGAGGCCCTGGTTTCTTACTCCCGGGCAAGATGCTGCAGCTCCTTTTTTGCCGTTTCATCGGGGTCTTGAATTGCTCTTTGTCTGGCACCTCCCCTGGAACCAATTTGCCTTGGGAGACCCTACCAGGGACAAGTGCCCCAACAACACAGCTTCCAGGATCACCAGGACACCCAAACCCCTCCACCATGTTAAGGTGGCAATTGTTTAGAGGGGTGTGCTATTAGTGTGAGGTTTTTGTTTGTTTGTTTGTTTGTTTGTTTGTTTGTTTAGCATTAGCTACTGCAGTCCTAAGCAGAATAAAGCAGTTACTGAAGATGAATGAATGGCCAGTTAGTAATATGAACAAATGAACAAACAGTGAGCAGTAAACAGAATTCGCTTCAGTAAAATAACAGGAAATTCCATATGGCGTCTCAGTGAAGGTAGGAATAAAACAGAGACAGAGAAGTCAGAAGCAGTCAGTATTTTGAGAAGAACATCCTCCAACTGTCCTTCTGGAAGTAAAAACACTTTTTATTGATTTTCATGCACTTAAATGATGCTGTAATCAGATAAACACAATGAAAAAAGAACATATGTGTTTCCTGAGCTTTGCTCTTTTGTCAAAAAAAAAAAACCCAGAAATTAAAAAAAAAAAAAAAAGCTTTGCACAGAGCTGAAAGCTTTCTGAAGTGTTTCTTGGTTGCTATATTGATTTTTCTAAGAACTGGACAGTCATGTGATGCGCAACACACTCTTCATTCTCCAGTTTCCATAAAATACAAAGAGTTTTCCTTTTCCTTCCAGTATCATCTAGAACACACACACACACACACACACACACACACACACACACACAGGAGATGAAGTGTGTGTGAAACTCAATATTAACAAATGGAGCTTTACAGATGTGATGTGTTTTGAAGAAACTTGTGCAGATTTTTATAATTATCCTTAAGAGCTTTTAGAGTTCAGCTCAGTGATTGTGTTAGACACTGGTTGAGGCATATGAGGGTGTGTGTGTGTGTGTGTGTGTGTGTGTGTGTGTGTGTGTGTGTGTGTGTGTGTGTATGTGTGGTGGTTGTTGAGCGCCACTGAATTCAGGAGAATTGAATCTTTTAATCTTGCAGAGTGGGAGAAGATGTCTTTAGGCAGAACTGATTGAATTCCTCTCTTTTTTTCTCTCAGAGTGAATCCTGACGTTACATTACAGTCAGCACAGTGGAGGAATGACAGCACTGACCCACTCCCCCTCTCCTTCATTTCACTTCATCAACCAGCCGTGATGGAACCGTCACATCCCCAGTGTTAAACCGCCTCAGAACGGGTTTCATTGACTAAGCAACACCTCACTTACAACGATTTAGAGTTGGACACAGACACTAACCATATCATAAAAAATAAAAAAGAAGGTGAATAAATGAATGTCACAAGGATATGGATAACTGAGAAGGAGTTTAGTAAAAGAATAAAGAATAATAAAAATGGAACTATGAAATATTTGGATCAATCACAGGCAGGAAGAGATCTCAGAACCAAACACGCAGTAGCTCTGTGTGGAAGCTCACACACACTGCAGCATACAAACAGACCATCTTGAATTTTTTACTCAAAAGGCATCTGTGTCTGTAGGAACATCTTTTTCATTTAGAGTATATTTCAAGATTCATACCCAAAATAATATTACAATTCAAACTCAGTCCATATTCTGCTGACATCACTGTGCATTAAAGATCAAAGCCACAACAATTTCAACAATCAAGACTGAGCTTGTGTAACCAGAAACCAGAAACACACACACACGCGCACACACACACACACACACACACACACACACACACACACACACACACACACATACAAACAAAAAACATTAAACTTGAAATGCCAGGATGAATGAAGTGGCAGAACCCTAAAGACTGACACTAACAGAGACAGATCTCTATAAACAGGGGACTAAACCAAGAATCAGAATCCAGAGACTGGGAATAACCAAGAATCAGAGCTCTTAAGACTGGGAATAACCGAGAGTCAGATCACTAAAGACTGGGAATAACTGAGAGGCAGAACTCAAAAGACTGGGAATAACTGAAAGTCAGAGCGCTAAAAACTGGGAATAGCCAAGAGACAGAGCAGTAAAGACTGGGAATAACCAAGAGACAGAACTCAAAAGACTGGGAATATCCGAGAGTCTAAAGACTGGGTTAACTGAGAGTCAGAGCTCTAAAGACTGGGAATAACAGAGAGTCAGAGCTCTAAAGACTGGGAATAACCAAGAGTCAGAGCTCTAAAGACTGGTAATAACAGAGAGTCAGAGCTCTAAAGACTGGGAATAACCGAGAGACAGAGCACTAAAGACTGGGAATAACAGAGAGTCAGAGCTCTAAAGACTGGGAATAAACGAGAGTCAGAGCTCTAAAGACTGGGAATAACCGAAAGTCTAAAGACTGGGAACACCCAAGAGTAAGAGCTCTAAAGACTGGGAATAACTGAGAGTCAGATCCCTAAAGACTGGGAATAACCAAAAGTCTAAAGACTGGGAATAACCAAGAGTCAGAGCGCTAAAGACTGTGAAAAACTGATAGTCTAAAGACAGGGAATAACCAAGCATCAGAGCTCTAAAAACTGGGAATAAATGATATTCTAATGACTGGGAATAAACAAGATACAGGGCGATAAAGACTGGGAATAACCGAGAGTCAGAGCCGTAAAGACAGGGAATAACCAAGAGTCAGAGCTCTAAAAACTGGGAATAACCGATATTCTAAAGACTGGGAATAACTGAGAGACAGAGTGCTAAAGACTGGGAATAACCGAGAGTCAGAGCCCTAAAGACTGGGAATAACCAAGAGTAAGAGCCCTAAATATTGGGAATAACCGAGAGTCAGAGCCCTAAAGACAGGGAATAACCAAGAGTCAGAGCTCTAAAGACTGGGAATAACTGAGAGTCAGAGGTCTAAATAATGGGAAAAACCGAGAGTCAGAGCACTAAAGACTAGGAATAACCGAGAGTCAGATCCCTAAAGACTGGGAATAACTGAGAGTCTAAAGCCTGGGAATAACCGAGAGACAGAGCAGTAAAAAATGGGAATAACCAAGAGTCAGAACTCAAAAGACTGGGAATAACCAAGAGTCAGAGCCCTAAAGCCTGGGAATAACCGAGAGTCAGAACTCAAAAGACTGGGAATAAACAAGAGTCAGAGCCCTGAAGAATGGGAATAAACGAGAGTCCGAGCTGAAAGGCTGGGAATAACTGAGAGCCTAAAGACTGGAAATATCTGAAAGACAGAGCACTAACGACTGGGAATAACTGAGAGACAGAGCTCTAAAGACTGGGAATAACCGAGAATTAGAGCCCTAAAGACTGGGAATAACCAAGAGTCAGAGCTCTAAAGACTGGGAATTACAGAGAGTCAGACCACTAAAGACAAGGAATAACCAAGAGTCAGATCCCTAAAGACTGGGAATAACCAAGAGTCTAAAGACATGGAATAACCAAGAGTCAGAGCTCTAAAGACTGGGAATAACTGATAGTCCAAAGCCTGGGAATAACCAAGAGACAGAGCACTAACGACTGGGAATAACCGAGAGTCAGAGCGCTAAAGACTGGGAATAACCGAGAGTCAGAGCTTTAAAGACTGGGAATAACTGAGAGTCAGAGCCCTAAAGATTGGGAATAACCAAGAGTCAGAGCCTTAAAGACTCGGAATAACTGAGAGTCAGAACTCTAAAGCCTGGGAATAACGAGAGACAGAGCACTAAAACTAGGAATAACCGAGAGTCAGATCCCTAAAGACTGGGAATAACTGAGAGTCTAAAGACAGGGAATAGCCAAGTGTCAGAGTTCTAAAGACTGGGAATAACCGATAGTCTAAAGACTGGGAATAACCGAGAGTCAGAGCGCTAAAGACTTGGAATAACCGAGAGTCAGAGCACTAAAGACTGGGAATAACCGAGAGTCAGAGCCCTAAAGACTGGGAATAACCGAGAGTCAGAGCCCTAAAGACTGGGAATAACCAAGAGTCAGAGCTCTAAAGACTGGGAATAACCAAGGGTCAGAGCCCTAAAACTGGGAATAACTGGGAGTCAGAGGTCTAAAGAATGGGAAAAACCGAGAGTCAGAGCACTAAAAACTAGGAATAACCGAGAGTCAGATCCCTAAAGACTGGGAATAACTGCGAGTCTAAAGACAGGGAATAACCAAGAGTCAGAGCTCTAAAGACTGTGAATAACTCATGGTCCAAAGCCTGGGAATAACCGAGAGACAGAGCACTAAAGACTGGGAATAACCGAGAGTCAGAACTCAAAAGACTGGGAATAACCAAGAGGCAGAACCCTAAAGCCTGGGAATAACCGAGAGTCAGAGCCCTGAAGAATGGGAATAAACAAGAGTCAGAGCTGAAAGGCTGGGAATAACTGAGAGTCTAAAGACTGGGAATAACCGAAAGACAGAGCACTAACGACTGGGAATAACCGAGAGTCAGTGCGCTAAAGACTGGGAATAACCGAGAGTCAGAGCCCTAAAGCCTGGGAATAACCGAGAGTCAGAGCCCTAAAAATTGGGAATAACCGAGAGTCAGAGCCTTAAAGACTGGGAATAACCGAGAGTCAGAGCCCTAAAGACTGGGAATAACCGAGTGTCAGATCCCTAAGGACTGGGAATAACTGAGAGTCAGAGCCCTAAAGACCAGGAATAACCGAGAGTCAGATCCCTAAGGACTGGGAATAACTGAGAGTCAGAGCTCTAAAGACTGGGAATTACAGAGAGTCAGATCCCTAAAGACTGGGAATAACCGAGAGTCAGATCCCAAAAGACTGGGAATAACCGAGAGTCAGAGCTCTAAAGACTGGGAATAACTGAAAGTCTAAAGACCGGGAATAACCGAGAGTCAGAGCCCTAAAGACCGGGAATAACCGAGAGTCAGAGCTCTAAAGACTGGGAATAACTGAGAGTCAGAGCCCTAAAACTGGGAATACCTGGGAGTCAGAGGTCTAAAGAATGGGAAAAACCGAGCGTCAGAGCACTAAATACTAGGAATAACCGAGAGTCAGATCCCTAAAGACTGGGAATTACCGAAAGTCTAAAGACAGGGAATAACCAAGAGACAGAGCGCTAAAGACTGGGAATAACTGAGAGTCAGAGCACTAAAAACTAGGAATAACCGAGAGTCAGATCCCTAAAAACTGGGAATAACTGAGAGTCTAAAGACAGGGAATAACCAAGAGTGAGAGCTCTAAAGACTGTGAATAATTCATAGTCCAAATCCTGGGAATAACCGAGAGACAGAGCACTAAAGACTGGGAATAACCGAGAGTCAGAACTCAAAAGACTGGGAATAACC
>JANZLB010000022.1:23590652-23607317 GCA_026167865.1 Notarius quadriscutis
GAAACCCACGCAGACACGGGGAGAACATGCAAACTCCACACAGAAAGGCCCTCATTGGCCGCTGGGCTCGAACCCAGGACCTTCTTGCTGTGAGGCAACAGTACTAACCACTACACGACCGTGCCACTCGAGGAACTACATATAAACAGTAAATGAGAAATTAGCCCTTACTCTAGTTTTGGTGTTTACGTTTGCTCCATGCTGCAACAGGAAGTTCACCATCTTCACGTTTCCATAGTGACAGGCGACGATAAGAGGACTGTAACCCAGCTTTGTGTGGGGGAGGGGGGATACACAAATACACATGTTATCAGGCAAAAACTTTTTTGAGTGTGTGTGTGTGTGTATGTGTTTGGGAGGGGGTTCTCACCTTTGTTTGGTGGTCTAAGTTTGCACTGTGTTTAACAAGAATTTCAGCTACACTCACTCTGTCCTCCTGAGCAGCAAGATGTAGTGGAGTGAGACTGTTCTGAAAGAGACAGACAGAAAAACAGATAATAATTACAGATATGTTGGAACTTCTACCTGCCAGAAATACTTTTGTCTTGTCAGAATTAAGTCGGAGTACATTACTCAACATCCAGTGTCATCCAGTGTAATACCACTGTGGCAGCAGAGGTATGGTCAAGCTTCAGCTGTGGATGGAGCGGTGGCAGCTGGAACCAGCAGGTAAGACGTGATGATTCTCACCAGTGTCTGATTATGGGCAGGTTATTTATGTGTGTTTTATTTGAACTTTCAGAAGAAGCCCATAATCAGAGAGAGAGAGAACTGAGCAGCACAGACCTATGTGTGTTTGTGTGCCTTATGCAGTAAAACCACTGAAAAGTGAAAGTGAGCAAAAATAAAGCACACCATTTTGAGTTGTTCCAAGCCTGCCTCCTGTTTCTTAATTTCCCCCACAAACCAGTACGTTACACTGCTGAAACCTGGGATTTGAGGAAGAATCACTGTCATGGAGTCAATGCCCCTTAGCAAAATCATCCAGACCCTCGCCGGCATCCATGAAAAACCAACATCAAACCCTCATCGTGCTGCACTTAGAGCAGGAGCAGCAGTTCCAGGCTATTCTCTGGGCTCAGGCAGAGAATCAACAGGTTCTCCAGAGCCTGGTCCAGCCAGTAGGCACGCCAGCCACAGCCCAAGCAGCCGCTGCAAAGATGGGTCTGCAGGACAATCCCAGAGCCTACATAAAGATCTTTGAGTGAGTTGTGGAAACATGTGGCCAACCTCTCAGTGGACAGTCCACTTGTTGCTGCTGCTGTTGAGGGAAGCCCAGCTCACGGGCTAACAGCTCCCAGTCGCCAACCTGCTGAAGTACCTGGACTATTTTTCAATAGGTGGGCTACACCCCTGAACAGCACCTTGGCCTCTTGCTTGCCTTTACCATACAGCACTGAGATGACTGCTGAAAGGTGGCTTCTGGTAGAGAAGCGTGACAGTGCCGATGTTATCGACCGAGTGGTGCTGGAACAGTTTGTTGCTTGGCTGCAAGAGGAGACAGTGGAGTGGGTCCAGTGCTGCCATCTTGTGTCGGTGGAAAAGGCGATTCGGTAAGTGGAAGACCATGTGACGATGTTTCAGGGGGCAGGCGAGCCCCCTGCTCCTTCTCACTTCCTCCCTCTCTCACACTCTGTCCCTTCCCCTTCGTATCCCCACCCTTCCCCTGTTCCTGACCCCCAAAACCAGTTCCCCAAATCCAGGGCCCTCCCCGTTTTGCCTTTCCTTCCACTCTAATGCCTCCACTAATCCCCCCCCTCTCTTTCTGAACAGGTAAAACTGTCGACCCCCACCAGGACCAGGACAAAGTCCAGGCAGGTCTACAGATGTGGTGGGAAAGCTGGGCAGTTCATGGAAGTTCATGATTGTCCTGCTCATGGAAATGGGAATACTAATCCAGATTCCTGGCATGCCTCAGGCCTTCCTCGATTGAGCACAAATGTATCTGCATATCAGTGAGTATACAAGGGAGTACACATCAGGCCTTGGGGAACTTAGGGTATAACCAGACTGTGGTTCATAAAAGCCTGATTCACTGCAAGGCATTGGATAATGCACAATTGGTGAAACTGAGGTCTGTGCAAGGGGATATTCATGAGAATCCACTGGTGCCTGTCATCATTAAATTCTGGGAGAAGAAGCAGTGAATAGAGAAGATGGTTAGTACTCACCTGACCCATCCACTAATTCTTGGGATAAGTTGACCAGAGTTTCATTAATGCATTAGTGAAGAAAATGCTTGCTGATGGGTCCTGCAATAGTGAGGAATGTGTGGAATCCAACTCAATGTTGGCTGGGGAGGCAGTCTTGGAGCCATATACGTCAGCTCCATGTCAGGGAGAAACAGAGGGTGGGGACGACTCTACCCCTCCCCCTTTTACAGGGATTTCTCTTGGAGATTTCCCTCTGGAGCAGTCACACAATGAGACGCTGAGACACGCTTTTGATCAAGTGAGAGTAATCTGTGGTCAAAAAACCCAGCTGAATGTTGCACTCTCACACCTATGCTGGCTCATCATAATTCCATGGCTGGGCATTTGGGGCAAGGCAAACACTGAACTATCTCATGACCCATTTCTACTGGTTGGGCTTTCGTGGTAATGTTCACAGGTGGTGTGCATCATGTCATGAATGTCAGCTGGTGAATCCACCGGCCACCCCAAAAGCACCATTGCACCATCTTCCATTCATCAAGGTCCCTTTTGAAAGAATTGGTATGGACCTCATCAGGCCATGAGACCAGACTCCATGAGGATATCACTTAGTGTTAGTTTTAGTAGACGACGCAACCCAATACCCAGAAGCGGTGATGCTGTACAACATTTCTGCATGCAGTGTTGCAGAGGCACGCTTCAGTGTTATCTCCCAAATCGGGATCCTAAAAGAGATCCTGAATGAGCAAGGCACAATGTTCGTGTGACACACACTTTGCAAACTGTATGAATAAATGGGGATTAACTTGATTCTTACCAGTGTTTACTATCTGCAGACAAACAGACTGGTCAAACAGTTTAATCAAATGCTTAAAAATATGAGTTGTAAGTTCATTCCTGGGGAATTGAGATAAATGGTTCAAACCCCTATTATTTGCAATGTGAGAGGTCCTACAAGCTTCCACACAGGCTTTTCCTCATGTGAATTACTATATGGGTGCAAGACTCATGGCATCTTGGACATCATTAGGCAAAATTGGGGGGAGATACCTTCTACTAGTAAGAATTAAATTTAGTACATTCTTTACTTATAAGAAAAACTCCACACACTGAGTCACCTGACTCAGGAGAATTTGCTACAGGTGCAAGAATGGCAATCCAGACTGTATATGTCATGCTTCTGGGCTCACTCTCCATCTGCCTCAACCCTCAGGACTCCATTTCCCATAATCCCCATCACACACCAGTTACTACCATGTGTACTCTGTCAACCAATCCGGAACCACTTCGTAGGAGTGGTTCACGTGAATTCTAATCATCATCACCTGTACCTTTTGTTTGTGTCTGTATTTATACCCCTTTGTTTGTCTTGTCCTTTGCACAGCATTGTCTTCACTTCTCATAAGCGTACTGAGCATTATTATATTGATTGTTTCTCTGTGTATGATGCTTTTTGCCGTCCGTTTTTTTCCCGTTTGCCTAGCCCTTGTGTTTTGATTGCCTATCTCTCTTGATTTCCAGTTTCTCAATTATTGCCTGTTTTTCTGACTACGATTTGCCTAGCCCTTGTGTTCTGACTGCCCGCATCTCTTGACTCCTGGTTTTTCGTCGATTGCCTGTTTTTTGACCACGATTTGTCTAGCCCCTGTTACTGTTTTGGATTTCTTGGTTTTGACCTGACCTGGCTTTTGTACATTGACTTTGGATTGTCCTTCTCTCATTAAAGCCTTGTTTTCATTGTACATCTGCAAGTGTCTGGTTTGTCACAGCTGCGTTACAGAATACTGTGCCATCATGCAGACGGCAGATTACATGGAGCTACAGGGTAGCGACTAGCAGCCAAGGTCAGATGATTGGACAACATCACCAGCGTTTTGACTCCGTGACTCAGTCCATCCATACCCTCACGCAACAGCAAGGTGAGCAGCAGAAACAGTTAGACCAAATTGTTGAAAGCATGAGGGAAATCACCACACAACTCCAACTACTCAGCTCCTCTGGTTCTTCTGTGATTTCTAACCAAGCTGCTTCCTCTATGGCTGCTACCAGTTCATTTGTTGTCAGTAAACCGGAAAAGTTTAGTGGCACGCCTAATCAGTGTAAAGGGTTTTTGCTACAATGTTCTATATTTTTTGCTAATTCCCCTCCGAGCTCAGACAAGGCTCGTATTTCTTTTGTGATATCTCGTCTTATGGGCAAGGCATTAGATTGGGCAGTTTGGCCCACAGTCCAATCCAACACTTATGATCACTTCGTTAGAGAATTTAAAGCAGTTTTCGATCATGCCAATGAGGGTCACTCTCAAGGGGAATTATTCACCTGACTACATCAGGGTAATCGCTCAGTTTCTGAATACGCTTTGGAATTTCACACTCTTGCAGCTGGGAGTGGTTGGAATGAGTCTGCATTATTAGAGACATTTCGCAACGGATTGAACTCTGACATCTTGGCTGAAATGGCTTGTAAGGACAACGGTCTTTCGCTAGAGAAGCTGATTTCATAGGCCATTCGCCTAGACCAACTGAAACACAGGAGAGGTCCATGTAAATCTCCTATGGCTCCATCTACTGCACTGACCCCTTGCTGCTTGTATCCACTTACGACCCGGACTCGTGAGGATCCAGAACCCATGGAACCTATGCAGTGTGACGCATTTTGTTTGTCTGCGGAAAAAAGGCACCGATGTCTCCAAAGTGGTTTGTGTCTCTATTGCGGAACTGCCGGTCATGTTCTACGTGACTGTCAAATCCGTCACCACAGAACTCCGGTGTCAACCCCAGGAAAGCGCGTGGAGTCTACTCCATGTGCTAATGTGGCGAGTACATCCACTAAAGGGTTGGTCTCTAAGTCCTTTCTCCTACCCGTGACAGTTAACTGCCCGCAATCTGTCTCTGTTTTCTCAGCGTTAATTGACTCTGGACCTGAAGGGGACTTTATTCACGCCAAGCTGGTGAAGCAACTCCAGATTCCTGTGGAGCCACTGAAACCACCACTGAGACTAACTGCTGTCGATGGGGATCCTGTTGGAGAGGGACTTGTTAACCGGGTCATGAAACCCATCAGTATGACTGTCAGTGCTTTACATTCCGTTTTTTTTGTTTGTTTGTTTGTTTTAAATTATTGAGTATGCTATCATTTAAGGTTTGCCCTGGCTTAGAAAACATAACCCAGTCATATCTTGGTCTGATAAAGAAATACTATCTTGGTCTAGTTACTGTCACGACACCTGTCTAGCACTCCCCACAGTTATGGTATCGTCAACTACTACAGAAAGCCCCAATGCTAATGTTCTAGTCTCCGTTCCCCCTGAATACAGTGACCTGTTAGAAGTGTTTAACAAGTAAAGTGCAACCAAACTTCCTCCTCACAGAGAAAATGACTGTTCCATTGAGTTGATTGATGATGCTATTCCACCTAAATTTAGAATTTATCCACTCACTCAAGCAGAGGAGAAGGCAATGGAGGAGTACATTCAGGAAGCTTTAGAACAGGGTTTCATCTGTCCTTTTACATCTCCCGCAACTGCAGGGTTCTTTTTTGTTAATAAGAAGGATGGGGGGCTTAGGCCCTGCATTAATTATCGTGGCCTTAATCAAATCATCAAACCCTATTCTTACCCTTTGCCTTTGGTCCCCATAGTGCTAGAACAACTTTGTGGAGCATCCATTTTCACAAAACTCGACTTAAGAAGCGCATATAATTTAGTCTGCATAAAGGAAGGTGACAAGTGGAAAACTGCATTCCTTACCACTTGGGGGCACTATGAGTACTTAGTAATGCCCTTCGGGTTGCGTAATGCTCCATCTCTATTCCAAGCATTCATAAATGATGTTCTAAGGGATATGCTTGATCATTATGTTATTGCCTACATTGATGATATTCTGATTTATTCCCCCAATCTTGAAACTCACATTCGACATGTTCATTCTGTCCTGACACATCTGCTTGATAATCAGTTATATGTCAAAGGAGAGAAGTGTGAGTTTCATCTCCCTTCCACTTCTTTCCTAGGTTACATCATCAGTCTGGAGGGTGTTGTTATGGATGACAGGAAGGTGGAGGCTGTAGCGAAGTGGCCCATCCCCATGTCCATAAAGGAACTCCAGCGATTTCTTGGGTTCGCTAACTTCTATGGCTGATTTATCCATAATTTCAGTAGCATAGCAGCCCCTCTTACCACCTTATTGAAGGGAAACGCCAAAAAACTAACATGGAACCCCTGGGCGCAGGAAGCGTTCGAAACCCTCAAGGTAACTTTCACCTCAGCCTCCATTCTGAAGCATCTCAATCCCATACAGCCTTTCATGGTAGAAGTGGACGTCTCTGAGGTAGGCACTGGAGCGGTGCTGTCCCAGTGCATAGGTGATCCCTGTAAATTACATCCGATAGCCTTCTACTCCCATAAATTAACCCCTGCCAAATACAATTATGGTATAGGAGATAGAGAATTGCTGGCCATGAAGCTAGCTTTTGAGGAATGACACCATTGGCTAGAGGGAGCTACACAGCCATTCCTAGTTTTAACAGATTACAAAAACCTCGAATATTTATGATCAGCTAAACGGCTCAACCCCTGTTAGGCCTAGTAGTCCTTATTTTTCTCACGATTTAATTTTTCCATTACTTATCATCCCGGTTCCTGTAATACTAAAGCAGGCGCCCTTTCACATATATATCCTAGTCCTGAGTCCTCTACTGAGGTTGTCAAGGTACTACCCCCGTTAGTTGTGTTCACCCCTATTACACTGGGGTAATGGGATGGGAGATAGATGTGGAAATAGATCAGGAGTTAACTATCACTCCTGCCCCTGAATCTTGCCCCGTGGGAAGGAAGTGTGTGCCTATTCAATGCAGGGACAAATTAATTACATGGGCCCACTCCTCTTTAACTTCTGGCCACCAGGGGGAGACACGTACTCACTAGTTATTGTCAGGCAGACATTGGTGGGAGTACATGCTGTCAGATATCCATAGGTTTGTCTCCTCGTGTACCACCTGTTCCAAATGCAAAACACCCAAAACTCTCCCTGCCGGTAAACTCATACCCTTGCCTGTCCCTTCTCATCCATGGTCACATGTAGCGGTAGACTTTGTTACTGATTTGACCCCCTCGCAGAACTACATGGTCATTCTGACCGTTGTTGATAGATTTTCATGAGGAGTTAAATTTATCCCCTTCGTTAGCCTACCTACAGCCTTTCAGATAGCTGAAGCCCTTTTCAACTATGTGTTCCATATATTTGGTGTTCCTGAGGATGTAGTATCAGCTCAAGGGTCTCAATTCACCTCTCATGTGTGGTCAGCATTCTTTGAGAGACTGGAAGTTAACGTAAGTCTCACCTCTGGTTACCATCCCCAGTCTAATGGTCAATGCAAAAGAGTCAACCAAGAACTAGGAAAGTTTTTGAAAATTTATTGTCAGGATAATCAAGCCAACTGGTCAAAATAGTTGCCCTGGGCAGAAATGGCACAAAATTCATTGATTAGCTCTGCTACGGGTTTAACACCATTCCAATGTACTGTACAATGGGTTATCAACCCCCCTTAATGGCATGGTCTGCCATGCCCTCTAACAACCCTGCCATTGACAGGTGGATGCAACAGAGTGAGCAGGTCTGGGAACAGACACACCAGTGCATCGAGAATTCTCTCCGCCAACACAAGAGGCAGGCGGATCGCCATAGAGGTGACACACATACCTACCTCCCTGGGGACTGAGTGTGGCTGTTGACCCAGGACTTCAGGTTCCCTGAGGGAAGTAGAAAATTATTGTCCAAATACATTAGTCCATTTAAGATTCTCCAGAAAATCAATGAGGTTACTTACAAATTAGATCTTCCTGTGCATTACCGTGTTTCCAACTCGTTTCATGTATCTCTCCTGAAACCTGTTGTCTCAGGTTCGTTGGACGAGGCCACACCTTGAAGTCACACCCCCACCTGCTGTGTACGTGGAAGGTGCCCCGGTGTATGTTATCCATTGGTTGCTGGACTCCAGAAGGAGAGGAGGGACTCTGCAGTACCTAGTGGACTGGGAGGGCTATGGGCCCGAGGAGCATAGCTGGGTTCCTGCACAAGATGTCCTGCATCCGGGGTTGGTGGAGGATTTCCATCAGCGTCACTGAGAGAAGCCCGCACCTTGGCCTAGGGGCCATCCCAGGCACCATGTGTCCAGCCATCCTGGCAGTCTGTGCAACGGTGGTTCCAGAGGTCGTCCATGGTGATGGCCCTCTGTCCAGCACTGTGGCAGTACTGATGGCTTGCTCAAGAGTGTTCCCGGCAGCATGGGTGGCGGTCGTCATGGTCATCCTCATCCCTTGGTCTCCTTGGACTCCTGTCATGCTTCCGGGCTCACCCTCTGTCTGCCTCAACCATCAGGACAACGTTTCCCATGATCCCCCTCACACACCAGTTACTACCACGTGCACTCCGTCAACCAATCCAGAACCACTTCGTAGGAGTGGTTCACCTGAGTTCTGATCACCATCACCTGTACCTCTTTGTTTGTCTGTATTTATATCCCTTTGTTTGTCTTATCCTTTGCACAGTATTGTCTTCACTTCTCATAAGCCTACTGAGCGTTATTATATCAATTGTTTCTCTATGTATGACCCTTTTTGCCTTCTGTTTTTTTCCCATTTTACCTTGTGTTTTGATTGCCCGTCTCTCTTGACTCTTGGTTTTCCGACTATTGCCTGTATTTTGACCACGATTTGTCTAGCCCCTGTTACTGTTTTGGATTTATCGGTTTTGACCTGGCTGGCATTTGTACATTGATTTTTGGATTGTCCTTCTCTCATTAAAGCCTTGTTTTAATTTTACATCTGTGAGTGTCTAGTTTGTCATAGCCGCGTTACATTATGGTATATCAGATATATTCCATTCATATATAAAATGAGAAATAGCTGAATGGAATATATCTGATATACCACTCAAATCCATCCAATATAATCTAAAGATGTCACTCCGAGCCGCAATGTATTTTGGATGAAAAATACAAGTTTTTCCACACAAGAAGATAAACTTCGAATCTTCAAGCCAGCATGTCATTTTCTTTATTATATAGACAGATTCACAAAAAAAGTACCCATCCATACATTATATGTAGCCACTTATCCTGTTCTACAAGGTCGCAGGCAAGCTGGAGCCTATCCCAGCTGACGATGGGCGAGAGGCAGGGTACAGCCTGGACAAGTCACCAGGTTATTGCAGGGCTGACACATAGAGACAAACAACCATTCACACTCATAGCTACGGTCAATTTAGAACCACCAACTAACCTAACCTGCTTGTGTTTGGACTATGGGGGAAACCAGAGCACCTGGAGGAAACCCATGCAGACATGGGGAGAACATGCAAACTCCACACAGAAAGGCCCTTGTCGGCCACTGGCTCAAATCCAGGACCTTCTTGCTGTGAGGCGACAGTGTTAGCCACTAAACCACCGTGCCACCTTGACACTTAATATATTTTCACAAAATACTTAAAGTACATATGGTGTTAGGTGATATATTTTAGTGCCACACCATTTTAGTAAATAGTAAAAAAAAAATAGTAAATATAAAATATAAAAATATAAAAATAGTAAAGTTTGACAAAGTATGATAAAGTGATGTAGAAATTAAATAGTCATGGTGGATGAACAATTGCCAAGTTCTCACTGCATCTCATGTATAAACTCCACTGCTAAGAGCAATTTAATATAATAATCACTTTTCACCTATTTAAAGAAAAATAATTATTTATTTGAAGTGAATGTCTAAAAATGTTTGATACCCACTATCGATCAGCCAGTCAGGGTTGCTGGATTTTTTTTTTTTTTTGATGACTGAATTGAAAAAGTAGGGAAAAGGAGCCTTGAAAACATTTTAGAGGGACAAATCATAAATAAATTACATCAGGAAAAAAGATTCCTGCTGTGTAATTTAAATGCAATTTCACATTCAGGCTTTGCAGAGAAAACTATTACTTTCCACCTGATTTATTCTGACAATTGGGAAGAAAAGCTCTCTGAAGAAACATGTCACACTTTCTTTTACAAAATATTAGGAATGTTTTTATCTCTGCTGTCATCTGTGTTTTCAAATAATTTTTCACGCTTTCGCAACCAGAAACAAAAATAATTTTCATTTACATGTAAAAACAGCAACTAAAACATGTATCAGCTATAGTATAACAGATACAGTATGACAACATGGAACTTGCTAACAAACTAGCATAATCCACTGAAAAAAAAAAGTCACACATTCTAATACTTCGTTGGACCACATTTAGCTTTGATTACATTGCACGTTTACCATGCCATTGTTTAGACAACCCTATACAACATCACAACATTTATTTTTAGCCAGAGTTGTGGGTTTTTTTTTTCATCAAGATATTCACTGAGAGTTTTCACTCTGGAAAGTTTTCTCCAGCAAATCCCAAAGACTTTCAATGGAGTTAAGGTCAGGACTCTGTGGTGGCCAATTCATGTGTGAAAATGATTCCTCATGCTCCCTGAACCTGTCTTTCACAATTCAAGTCCAATGAATCCTGGTGTTTTTGGTCCCATAGAAAACTTTCTTGAAGAAATGGACACAAACCTTAGTCTTTTTCCTAATGACAGCACCCCTCTCACTGTCCTCTGAGCCTTCAACCTCCATTCCGACAAGCTCTGGCCTCTTGCCTTCTCCCTCTTCTGCATTTGTTTTCCTTGACATTCAACAGCTGCCCTCTGGCACACAAGGGAGGAAATGCCCTGGATCTGATCTTCAGCCATCCTTCTCCAGCTACAGACATGAACACTACTCCACTCCACATCTTCAACAGTCACTTGTTATCCATCACCCTCCCTATCAATATTTCTGTCCCACTCACTGAAACCTCCACTCTATCTTCCCTTTCTCCATAGCTTCATGCACCCTATCATCCCTTCAAAACCCTGACTCCTTTTCGTCCCTACTATTGGAGTTAGCCACAGATGTTTTCCTCTTCCCACTTTCCTTATCCATGGACATCTTGTACCCTCTATCTTCTAAACACAGGAAGATTTATTGCCTTGTTCCTTGGCTATTGGATGTGTTGTGCAACAATCACAGAGAATTAAGAACAGCAGAGTGAAAGTGGATGAAATCACAACTTGACACAGATCTCATCTCTTATCATGCTTTCCTGTCCAAATTCTCATCTGAAGTGACTTCTGTTAACACTGCCTTTTAGAAGGAAAAGTTGGAAAATTCTGTACAAGATCCTTGTCATCAACATGGTTTCTTCACTTTGCTGGATTTTATATGATGGGAAGATTGAAAAAAATCTGCCCGACCTTCACTCCTACCCCAACTCCTACACTACCCACTTAGGATTCCCCTTCATTTCACTGGCATATTTTTCTAACCTAGCAACAGAAGAGATATTGCAAGTCATCTTGTCCTGTAATCCTACCAACTGTCCATTGGATCCAATCCCTTCCACAATGCTCCAGACCATCTCACAAGACCTTCTCCCCTTCATTACAACTATCATCAATGGCTCCATAACATCTGGTCATGTTCCAATGCCATTCAAGTGAGCAAGGGTTATTCCCATTCTGAGGAAACTCAATCTGGACATCAGCAACTACCAACTGCCATCAATTCTCTCTTCTCTTTCTAAAATCCTCAAACACACTATCTACAATAAACTGTCTCTCTATTTCTCACAGAACAACATCCCAACCCGTCTGGCTCCAAAGTGGCATATTCCACAGAGACTGTCCTTTTGGCCATCACTGAAAAACTATGGCTGCCAGATCAGCCAAACTGTCATCAGTCCTCAACCTGATGAGCAGCATTTGGCACAGCCAACCACAAGACTCTCTTGTCCATCTTCGTGAGTCTTGGAATTTATGGCACAGCATGGCAATGGTTTGCTTCCTACCTGAAAGGTTGGTCATATCAGATGACATGGATGGAATCCACATCTGCTCCATGCAGATTCCACTGGTGTCCTACAAGGCCCAGTACATGGTCCTCTTCCATTCTCCCTCTATATTCAATCACTTGGTGAGGTCATATCATCACATGGATTTTCATACCACTGCTATGCAGAGTCATCCTCTCCTTCCCTCCCCAAGACACTCATTGTTCTGCTCAGATCTCAGCAACTCTGGTGGACATCTCATCACGGATGGCAGGCCATCAGCTGAAATTTATTCCCAGCTAAACTGAACTGCTGTTCATCCCAAATGATTAATCCCCACATCAGGATCTTGTGAGCTCCCTGGACAACACACTGATCTCATCTTTGGTCACTGCATGTAATCTTGAGGTAACCATGGACAATCTCCTTTTCCTTTCACATTATTCATCTGACACCCTCATATTAATTTCTCCTTTACAACATCAAAAGCATTTATCCATTTCTCACCACACAGGTAAGTCAGGTGCTTGTTACATCCCATACCATTTGAAGACTGTTTTTAAAATGTATTGCAGGCCTGAAACACAGGAATGGATGTATATTATCAAATGAAATGAATTTGGCAAGACAAAACATGAAATATCTTAGGTTCATACTGTCTGCAATGAAATACAAGTCAAAGTATGTTTAGAAACTGCTTTTTTATGTGAATTTTCCATACAGTCCCAACTTTTTTTGATCTGGGGTTGTAATTTCCCTTCTATAGCTGTATAATACAGTACCAGTCAATAGTTTGGACTCACCTCCTCATTCATAGTATTTTCTGTATTTTGACTATTTTCTACATTGTGTCACACCCATGCTCATTGGCTGACTCTCGTGCGAGCTCTGGACAGCACGCACTGTGAACTGATTCACGTGTGTGCACCGTGAATGACCCACACCAGCACTGGATAAAGGTGCAATCAGCGTGTCTATATAAGGACTCTGAATGCACACTCAAGTTGCGAAGTACTGAGGTGTTTAGACACATTACCAAACTGTGCATTGTTTTGATTTCCTGATTTCCTAATTCATGTTCCTCGTCCTTTGACTCTGCCTTTGTCTGTGCCTACAATATTCTGTATGTGCCTCACCCGACCCACTGCTTGTTTACCATTTCCGATTTATGCCCACCAATTTGGACTGTTTGCCTGATTGTCATCTTTTTAATAAATATCTTTGTACATACATACATCTCCACTACCCATCCCTGACACATTGCTGAACAATACTGAAGATATCAGAATTATAAAATAGCATATGGAACATATATGGAATTATGTGGTAAACAAAAAAGTGTTAAAAATATGCTTCTTATTTTAGATTCTTCACAGTAGCCACTGTTTACCTTGAAGACACTTTGCATACTATTGGCATTATCGTAACCAGCTTCAAGATGTAGGTCACCTGGAATGCTTTTCAATTAACAGGGGTGCCTTGTCAAAAGTTAATTAGTGGAATTTCTTGCCTTCTTAATGTGTTTGAGACCATCAAACAGTAAATAGTAAATAAAAATACAGTAAATATCTCTGGTCAACAACTGTAGTAATTCATATTATGTCAAGAACCGTTCAACTAAATAAAGAGAAATGACAGTCCATCAATACTTTAAGACATGAAGTGCCTTTTAATTTATAAGAATAAAAATCATTGAATTAGAAGGTGTGTCCAATTTTTTTGACTGGTACTGTATATAGTCAAAAAGTGCAATTGTGTAAACAGGAATTTATGAGCTTATGGGCAAATTATGTATATGAGCATCATAGTAATTTCTGAATTCAACAACCCCAAATCAGAAAATGCTGGGACAGTAGGGAAAATCCAAATAACAAAAGAAAGCAGCGATTTCTAAATTTTTACTTGTATTTAGTAATTGCAGACAGTATGAACCCAAGATATTTCATGTTTTGTCTGGTCAACTTAATTTCATTTGTTAATATACATCAATTCCCATGTTTCAGGCCTGCAAGACCTTCCAAAACATGACAAATTAGGGCTACTAATGAAGTAAAGCTTGTGAAATGAAGTTGACAAGACAAAACATGAAAATGAAATGAAGTTGACGAGCTGGACAAGCTGGACTGCAATAATTATCGGGGTATAAGTGTACTGAGTCAGGCTGGGAAAGTATTTGCATTAGTCATCAAAAAAAGGTTATCAAAGAAGACAAAGGAGATCCTTTCTGAAGCTCAGGCAGGCTTCCAACCAGGAAGATCTACAATCGACCAACTGTTCACCCTGAGATAACTAGTAGAGAAACACCTAGAGAAGAACAAATGCCTGTACTTCTGTTACATTGACTTTAAACAGGCCTTTGATTTGGTCTCAGAGAAAGGCTTCTGGAAAGCAATGAAATTCTTTGGTTATTCTTCCAAGTGCATAAACCTACCACAGACACTTTATTATAAGTCTTCTAGTGCAGTTTGAGTAAACAGAGAATTGACAGATTTCTTTAAGACGACAGTAGATGTACGCCAAGGATGTGTGTTATTGTCTTTGCTATTCAACATATGCTAGAAGTAGTGATGCTGTATGCTCTTTATGATAATACAAATAGCATTGAAGTACAAGGTCAACTTATAAACAACTTATGGTTTGCTGATGATATCATATTGATTGCAGACAGTGAAGAAAACCTCCAGACTCTGGTGGATGCAGTCCATAAACAAAGCTTAAACTTTGGACTTCAAATCAATAAAATGAAAGCAGGTGTACAAGTCATGAGTAAGGAACCTCAGCAGTTAAACATCGGTATCAGTGGGGAAAAACTTACTTGAGTTGAGAAGTACATATATCTAGGAGGAACAATAACTAAATCTGGAGCATGCACTGATGAAATAAAGATCCACATTTGAAAAGCATTAGGAGCCTTCCAATCTCTCAGTAAAATTTGGTCCTCCAAGGATGTACAATGGATATAAAAAGTGTACACACCCCATTAAAATGATAGTTTTTTTCTGATGTAAAAAAAAATGAGACCACGATAAATAATTTCAAAAATTTTCCCACCTTTAATGTTACCTATAACCTGTAAAATTCAATTGAAAAACAAACAAATATGTTAGGGGGAAAACATAAAAAAAAAAGTACAATAAGCTGGTTGCATAAGTGTGCACACCCTTAAACTAATACTTTGTTGAAACACCTTTTGATTTAATTACAGCATTCAGTCTTTTGGGGTACACACCTACCATCAATTAAAATGTCTCTGATTCACCCCAAATAAAGTTCAGGCATTTACTCAGTTGCATCCTCCAGCAAAGGCCATGGTTCACAGAGAGCTTACAAAGCATCAAAGGGATCTCATTTTTGAAAGGCATCAGTCAGGAGAAGGGTACAAAAACATTTCCATGGCATTAGATATGCCATGGAGCACAGTGAAGACAGTCATCAAGAAGTGGAGAAAATATGGGACAACAGTGACATTGCTGAGAACTGGACATCCCTCCAAAATTGATGAAAAGACTAGACGAAAACTGGTCAGGGAGGCTGCCAAGAGGCCTACCGCAACACTGAAGGAGCTGCAGGAATTTCTGGCAAGTACTGTTTGTGTACTACATGTGACAATCTCCCGTATTCTTCATATATCTGGACTATGAGATAGGGTCAAAGAAAACCATCCAGGCCCGGCTAAATTTTGCAAAAAAAAAAAAAATCATCAACTCTCCCAAAAGCATGTGGGAAAATATGTTATGGTCTGATGATACCAAGGTTGAACTAGGGTTAGTTTTGAAGTTATCTATCATGGTCTCTTTTTTTTTTTTACGTCAGAAAAACTTACTTTAATGGGGTGTGTACACTTTATATCCACTGTATATGGTTAGCATGGTCATCTCACAGCAAGGAGTTTGCATGTTGTTCTTGTGGTTTTTTTCCCTCAAAGTGCTCAAGTTTCCAGCCACAATCCAAAGAGATTAGGTGAACTGGCTGATCTAAAGTGCCCATGTGAATAGTTTTTCACCTTGGTAGATTGGCAAACTTGGAATGTGTACCCCGTCTCTCTCCCAACGTCAGCTGGAATTGGCTTCAGCTTCCCCCTGCTGGTGATCCTGACAAATATGTGGTATAGATAATAGATGGATTAACATGAGACTATTTTCAGAAGGTTAATAACTAGGCCTTCTATCTATCCAGGCTTAGCATACACTACCTTGTACAACCCTAGTGGCTGGGTATTTTGCCTAACCTGTATGAACTCTGGGGGGGTAAACCAGACCACCTGGAGGAAACCCGTGCAGATACAGGGAGATCTCCATGCACAAAGGCCCCCATCATGGGGTTTGAACCCAGAACCTTCTTGCTGTGAGGCAACAGTGCCAACCACTACACCACCGTGCTACCTAATAGTCAACGCAGCCAGTGTAGATCAGGCCATGTACATTCATTTCCTATTAAAGGAGAACTGAAGGTAATTTTTTTAATCAAAATTATATTTCTCATTTTATTAAATATAGAAATGCATTTTGATAGCTATTTTGTCACTGCTATAGCAAGTTATGAGTGTTTGAAATATGTTATGTAATATATCAGTCCATATGTCAAAGCAATGGCCGTAAACGAGATTCGTTGAGACCTGTGCGAGACATCGTAGG
>JANZLB010000022.1:23722794-23734640 GCA_026167865.1 Notarius quadriscutis
AAGTATAATATTTTTGTCTCATTTGTTTAACTGGGTTCTCTTTATCTACTTTTAGGACTTGTGTGAAAATCTGATAATGTTTTAGGCCATATTTATGCAGAAATATAGAAAATTCTAAAGGGTTTGCAAACTTTCAAGCACCACTGTAAATATCAAAGTTAAATTCAAATGCACCATTTTAGAGTCATGAATAAAAAACAAATTCGTCCCAGTTTGAAATTCATAACATCAAATCAAAGTGTGATTCTGGATCATTAAATTCAGCATCTTGTAAGGCCACCTCTGGCGTCACACACAGCCTGAATTCTCTGAGGCACTGAGTCAATCAGTTGCCAGATTTCAGTTGGTGTGATGCATTCCGATTCCTCACGAAGTGCCTGTGCAACTGTAGGATTTTTAAGGGTTCTGGATCACGCCTTCTCACTCGATGATCCAGAATATCCCATAGGTGCTCTATTGGGTTTAAATCTGGGGAAAGTGCAGGCCAACCAAGACACTGAACATTGTTGTGCCTCAGGTATTCTTGATAGAATCTCTCGTTATCCTGTTGCAGCGTTCGGCGGTAGCGAGTCACCAGTGGAACTGCGACAGGGGTCAAAATAATAATAATCATAATAATGCATTTTATTTCATAGGCACCTTTCTGTCACTCAAGGTCACCTTACAAAGAGTGCAAAGTAGACAAAATAAATAATAAAGAGTATACAACATTAAAAACAAAGTAAAATAAAACAATGCAATTGAGTCAGTCAAATAGAAAAGGCAATCTTAAACAGGTGGGTTTTGAGTGTGGACTTGAATTGTGAGAATGAGTTTATGTTCCTTATGACGGGTGGTAAAGAATTCCAGAGCTGGGGAGCAGAGCGGCTGAAAGCTCTACTCCCCATGGTGATGAGACGGGTGGAGGGGACAGTCAAGTGAATAGAAGAGGATGATCTGAGGGAGCGAGAGGGAGTGGGAACATGGAGAAGGTTGGAAAGATATAATGGAGCAAGATTGTGAATGGCCTTGAATGTGAGCAGAAGGATTTTGTCATCGATGCGGAATTTGACCGGGAGCCAGTGAAGCTGTTGCAGGACAGGAGTGATGTGATGAATGGAGGGGGTTCTGGTGATGATACGGGCAGCTGAATTCTGGACTAATTGAAGCTTTTGAAGAGATTTGTGGGTGAGACCAAAAAGGAGGGAGTTGCAGTAGTCCAGGCAGGAGGTGACGAGGCTGCGAACAAGGATAGCAGTGGTATGGGAAGTAAGGGAGGGGCAGAGGTGGTTGATGTTACGCAGATGGAAATAGGCAGACCGGGTAATGTTATTGATGTGAGATTGAAATGAAAGAGTACTGTCGAGGATGACACCCAGACTCTTTACCTGTGGGGAAGGGAAAACGGAGCAATTGTCAATATCAAGAGAAAAACTGTCGGTTTTGGATAGTGTAGATTTTGTGCCAATGAGAAGAACCTCAGTTTTGTCACTATTTAGTTTAAGTAAATTTGAAGTGAACCAGGATTTTATTTCTGCCAAGCAGTTAGTAAGGGAGGAGGGTAGGAGGTTGGACGTGGGTTTACTAGCAAGGTAGAGCTGGGTGTCATCCGCATAACAGTGGAAGTTGATGTTATATTTACAAAAAGGTATTACCAAGGGGAAGAAGATAAATGATGAAGAGGAGGGGCCCCAGGATAGAGCCCTGGGGCACACCTGAAGTGACAGAGGAAGGCTGGGATGTGAAAGTTTTAAGCTGAATGAACTGAGTGTGGCAGGAAAGGTATGATATGAACGAGTTTAGAGGAGTCTCGGTGATACCAATGGAGGATAATCTATTGAGGAGGGTGGTGTGACAAATGGTGTCAAATGCTGCATTCAGGTCAAGAAGGATGAGGATGGAGAGTAAACCAGAATCAGCTGCCATGAGGAGGTCATTGATGATTTTGATAGGAGCAGTTTCTGTGCTATGGAAAGGGCGGAACCTAGATTGGAACCGTTCATACAAGTTGTTGTATGATAAATGAGTGTGGAGTTGAGTCGCTACTGTTTTCTCAAGAATTTTGGAAATGAAGGGTAGATTGGAAATCAGACATAAGTTATTGAAATTGGTGGGATCAGCGCCAGGTTTTTTCAAGATCAGAGTTATTGCAGTGGTTTTGAATGATGCAGGAACAGTTCCAGTGGAGAGAGAGGAGTGGATGATAGCAGAGATGAGAGGGACCAAAGAAAGGAGACAGGCTTTAAGCAGAACTGTGGGGAGAGGGTCCAGCTGACAGGTGGATAGCTTGGACTTGCGGATGAAATCTGAAATTTCTAAGGTGGTGGGAAGCTGGAAGGAGGAAAAAGAGTGAGTAGGAGGAGAAAATTCAGAAATGATACCGGGGGTGGGTTGTGAACTGAGATGCTGATGGAGCTTCTGGATTTTTTCATCAAAAAATGACATGAGGGAGTTACAGAAAGCAGTTGTGCACAGGTGAGATGGTAGAGAGTCTGGGGCTTGGGTGATATTCTTATGCTGAAAACAGTGACTTGGTGTTACTTTCATTAGAACAGATTATACCAGTGTAATAGTTGGATTTGGTTTGAGTAATACAGTCCTTGTAGTGTAACTTATGATTTTTGGAAATGTCTTTGTGAACAACTAGTCCAGTTTTCCGGTAGAGCCGCTCAAGTTGCCGTCCTTTGGCTTTCATAAGCCGAAGTTTGGGCGTAAACCGGGGGCAGAATGGGAGAAAGAAACAGACCTGGTTTTTAACAGCGCAAGAGAGTTGAGAATACAATGAAGTCCAGTATTGTAGTACAGGGCTCGAAATTCGCTGTGGTCCGGTCGCCCGAGGCGACTTAATTTGTCATTTGTAATTCCTGTCACTAATTGTAATTTGTCATTTGTAATTCCTGTCACTAGCCAACCCGGCTGGCTAGTTGAAAATAAAAAATATATATGAAGCGAAGATTCAGACTAGGGCTATGCGATATATGAATATACTCGATATATCTCTGAAAATTCTATGTGAGATACATAAAATTATTATATCGTAACTATTGAGTATTTTATGATCATCTGCTGACTTGCGTTTGTTTCGTGTTTGTTTAAAACATTTTCCAATGGTTTTCTCCCTGTCCCTCAGGCACTAACGCGAGAGGCTGCCTAAGGGTAAAAAAAACAATAACGTCACGCACTCGCCAACCAATCCTGGGTGACATCTAGGTGCTGAAAGGAACTTGCAGGAAGATTTTCTAGTTTTGGTTTACAGTGCTGACTCAGTTCATGAAATCACTGGTGTTGCACAGGCTACGTGTCTTCTTGGGTGTTCCAGCAAGACCCATGGTGGATGTATCTCCGGCGGGGCAGGAAAGTTATATCCAAGTGGAGGAGTAATACAGCCGGCGGAGGTGCAGACAGGTGAAAATGCAGCCGGAGGAGCTCAGCAGCGGAGTACTGGAGCAGACCCATCATGGGTTGGTGAATAAGTGACAGAAGAGGCCAGATAAACACGGATCAGATATGTATCCTCCCAGTTAACATTGTAGACGAGGACTCGAGCAACTTGGACAGGTGAGCAGAGGCAAGTAAGGCTCAATAACCGGAGCAGCACAAATAGGTGAATGCTAGTCCGTATACCCATGCAAGAGTGTTGACTAAATCGTCAATCTTGCTGAGATAGACGAGGATTAAGTTGGCGAGCAGCGGCAGCGAGTTGCGCCAGCGTTCACTCAACGAGCCGGAAGTGACGATTAGGTCAAATAGCCTTGGAAAATTTGAACAAACACGTAATAATACCTAAAAACTGATCACATCTCTCGGCAATCCTGTTTTGACCGAGGAGTAAGCCCGTGAAAGTAATATTCCTGATCCTTCAAGGACTGCTGTCAGGTCCTGGGAAATCCAACTGACTGGTAATGACCAGTCGTGACCCCAGATTGGGTGCAAATGAAGTTTCTATTTTCTGTTTGTTGCATATTTTTCAAATCAAAACTGTGAGATACTGGCATATTGAAGCATGTATGAATGACATATGGGGCTGTATTGGTACACTGGAAAAACTACATTCCCTTAGTTTCCTCATGATTCCCCCCCCCCTACACACACACACAAATGTACACAAAAACAAAATGCAAGAAAATTTGTCCTCAATGTCCTTGTTGAATTAAAGAGCTAGTAGATTTATATACCTTCTCAGCTACGTGGTATAAAGCAAGAGCATGAATAACTGTCTTTCCTTTAGTCCTCAATGCGTGTAAACAGTCATTCATTTCTTGGTTTGCGAAATTTGACTTGGGATGTTGAAATTTAGACTGAAAACTTACCTCGTTATCATCAAGCAACTTGGGTACCTTTGTCGAGCCCAAAAAGTTTGCAATGGATATTTGTCTGAAACTCTTCTTCATACTGATTTTCAGTGAGTGGACAGGGCAGCAAGCGAATTCATGTAGATCTAGAGCAGCATCAAGTTTTTGGGCGCCCAAAACTGCTTGTATGCCTCGTGAACACTATCTAGCCATCTGGACAGGACATGAGTTATCAGTCAGATACAAATGTAGTGACACTGTCATAGCCTTGCTTTCACAGGGTCCCCGCTTTGGCGCAAGTACCCAAGGAGACCAGACATGTCTAGACAGTTGCTACAGCAATGGGTTAATTAGTCCACAGAATATTTATAAATCAGCTTGTCTACTAAAAGTGATGGATTTTGCATTTCTGCGTAACCCAAATAAAGAAAATCCTGGAAAGCGAGGCAATCGGTGACATCAGAACCAGGCTAATTTACATCGGTTTTGGTGCAAATGGGTGATACCCACCTACAGTACAAAGGGATGCTGCTGGGGCACCGGGATGAAGGGACGCAACGGGATTTAATAAGGGAAAACAAAGGCGTGCAGCGGGCTGTTTATTCACACAACTCTCCTTTTCTTCCTTGTAAATAGTCAAAGGACTCTCATCATAACCCCCAACATAACTTTGGGGGGGGGGGTCGTCCCCCTTGCCCCCCCCTCTTCCGCCGCCACTGTTACACAATCATAACCTCTCTGTAGAGTCATATTTGAAGATACACAAAGTACAGACAGAGAGATTTTGTGATTTCAGTGTACACTATATGGCCAAAAGTATGTGGACACCTGATCATCACACCTATGTGAGCTTGTTGGACGGCCCATTCCAAGACCATGGGCATTAATATGGAGTTGCCATGTCTGTGTGGTGATAATAGCCTCCTTCCTTCTGGGAAGGCTTTCTACAAGATCTTGGAGTGTGTCTATTGGACTTTGTGCCTGTTCAGTCAAAAGAGCTTTAGTGAGGTCAGGCACTGATGTTGGATGAGAAGTCCTTGCTCACACTCAACATTCTAGTTCATTCCAAAGTGCATATGGAAGTAAAGTGTTTCTCTGTTTAACAGCAACAGCTGGACAAAACTTCCTGTAATAAAGCTATGGGTCAGTGTGTGTGTAAAGTGTGTGTGTGTGGTCAGAAGTATAATTTCAGCTTTGTCTGTGGTGACTGTCATCCAGCAGGTGGTGTCTCTAGTGGAGCTTCAGACATCCAGACACAGAGAAAATTTTTGGAGAAAATGGTGACCAATGAGCGTAAGCGTGTTTGTATGTTGGGTGTTTGCTTGTTTGTTTGTTTTATTTTATTTGTATGGTGCTTTTAACAATAGAACATTGTCACAAAAGAACTTTACTGAAAAATTAAGATTTTAAACATATGAGCTAATACATTTAGCTCTAATTTGTGTGTTTTGTTTATTAATTTTTTTAACAGAACCTTAAAATCCTCATTCAAATAACAGCAGTTTTAAACACTGTTTACCGTGTGTGTGTGTGTGTGTGTGTGTGTGTGTGTGTGTGTGATCCAGCACATAGTCAGTATATGGATGTGGAAGGGTTTGTGGAGATGACAAAAAAATACACAGAGAACATCACACAGACACCACAGAGTGAAGAGTTGAGTCAAGACACTGCCAGAGGAGGAACATGGGACTGGAATGATTTAACAACACTGGACAAGGCAGGCGCACACACACACACACACACACACACACACACACACACACACACACACACAGAGTCTGAAGTCTAGAATCATGTATGGCAGTATGTGATATAACAATCTGTATAACAATGTGATGTAATGATGTGTGTGTGTGTGCGTGTGTGTGTGTGTGCAAGACCCAACAGAAGGGGGGGTGTCCTGTATCTCAGAAGAAAAGTGTGTGGCCGGGCAGTCAGATGATGCTGGAAACGAAACACAACATTAAGAAAGCCATAGACATCAAATCCTATTTCCTGGTAGATTTCTTATGAACTATACCCACTTCCCTGGAAAACACATTATTTTTTTGATAAAACAGATTTCTTTTATTTATAAACCATGCCCATTTCCTTGGAAAACAGATCTTAGTTCCATAAAAAAATATCCTTCTGAAAATCCTATGATTTTTTTTATTAAGAAGATACTTTTAAAACACCCTTTCAAAACAACTCTAAATCCTATCTCTTTCCACATGTCTAAAATAAGGTGTGTGTATGTGTGTGTAGGGTCTACAATATCCTCTCCACCTAATCCTGGATGTAAAGGAGCACCTGGTGGACTGGGCATCTCGTGCAGGTGTTCAGTGGCTGAGCACCATCATACCGACTCAACACGTTAATGCACTCATCTTCTTCTTCATCATTTCTAACCTAAGTGTTGATCTGTTCTTCTTCATCATCCCTCTCCTTACATTCTACCTGGCTTTCATCTCCATGGCAATCTGCACTCTGCGAGTGTTTCGTAGCAGTAAATGCTGGCAGAAGTTTAGTGCTTTAGCAGCTCTCCTGAGGCGTTTTGAACCTGAGCTGGATGTTGAGTCTCACTTTGGTTGGAGTCAGCTGGAACAACACCTTTACTTCCTGGTTTCTGTGTGTTTTGTGATCTTCAGTTTCCCACTGGCTGATAAACGCTGGATCCCATGCTCAGAGCTCTGCACGGTGGCCATGTTCTTCACAGCTCTAAGTTACGCCTCTCTGACCCCAGCAGCGGCATCGTACACACGCAGAGCATTCATCATTGAGGTGGCCTCCTCCATCTGTGCCCTGACGACTCGCCTTCCTAAGGAATTTAAAATGCTGCGACTTTTAGGTCAGACATTTGCAACAGTGCCAGTCGGAGATATGGTGGAGCTTATGATTAGCCTGCCATGCTTGCTTTATCTCTACCTTTTCTACCTGTTCTTTAGGTGAGAAATTTCCTCTTCTTTCTGTTACTGCAGTGTATCAATATACAAATCAATCGATATCTAATAATGCACAGAATCCCTCATGTCTATATGCAGTTAATAGAAATAACCCACAAAGATATTAATACCCGACTATGTGTTCCTCTTCAGCATGGCCCGGATGCATGGATTCAGAGGGACTTACTGCTTCCTGGTTCCATACCTAGTGTGTTTTATGTGGTTGGAGTTTGCAGTGGTTCTTCTGCAGAATTCCACTCTGATTGGTCTGATTCGCACTTGTGTTGCATACTTCCTCCTTCTGTTCGCTCTGCCTATACTGGCACTGGGACTGGTGGTCATGTTAGTGATCCAGATAGTAAAGTGGTTTGTGGAACTGGAACTAACAAAGATGCTGGTGACATTGGCAGTGTGTGTGGTTCCCGTCATACTCCGTCTGTGGACTCGCTTCAGTCTATCAATTCTGAGCGTGCTGCGCTCCATCACACACCGTGGCCCTGTCAAACTCATCCTTTTGTGTTTGTGCTGTGTGTTTTTGGTGTGTGTGGGCTATGTGTACAGTGCAGAGGGGCTGAAGGTGTATAACTCCACACTGACATGGAAGCAGTACGGCACACTGTGCGGCCCCTCAGCATGGAAACAACATGGGATCACACAAACTCAGATCCTCTGCAGTCACCTGCAGGGACACAGAGTCACATGGAGTGGAAAGTTTCAGGGTGTCCGAGTGGCCGAGACAGAAAATGGAGCACAGTCACTCATCAACTTGCTGCCTATTTTCATGGGTGATTGGCTGCTCTGCTTATATGGTGATGAATATCCTTCCTGTGAGGGGCGGAATATTAGCAATTCATTGCAAGAACAAACAAGTGTAAATGTATCAGTTCTCTTCCAGCAGCGAGAGGAAGAAGAACTCTGCCGCATCAAACCTGTAGCAAAACACCGCTGCCACGTTAAACGTTTTGATAAGTACCGCTTTGAAGTAACAGTGCGCCGTCCAGTGGATGGAGCTGATACTGAAGACACTGATAGTGACATCATCCTCCTTGCCAGCCACGAATTTAAGCAGGTACTGTTGAACCTGGATGATGGCAGCATGGTGGAGTTCAGCACCAAGTTGGAGGGGAAACTGGGATCTAAACAACCAAGACTGGAGCTGAAAGCAATTCACTGTCTGAACTGCAAATCGTCGCTGCTCCCTGAGGGACGGCAAGTCAAACTCGAACGCAACTGGAGGAAGAGTGTGCAGGCAGCCATCAGATTTGCCTTCGACTTCTTCTTCTCCCCTTTGCTGTCAGCCAGGTTTAAGATGTGAGGTAGAAGAGTGTAGCAGTAAGTGAATATTAGGCAAGAAATTCATGGAATGTTCCAGTACTGATGGAGAAAAAGCAGGAGGAGGAGTATTGCTTATTGCACTTTGCAGTGCTGATGCTTGATGTGAAAACATAAAGCTCATATCAGCTCCAGAGTAAGGTGAGAAAATGTGTGTGCAAAGTTTTTAATCTTTTAGAGTTCTGTTTAGGTTCTGTATTAGGGCAGCTTTATATGAAGAACCCCTTGACAGTATTCACTAACATGTTGGTCTTCAAGTCATTGCTGATTATATTTATCAGTTCAGCCAGTTTTAGCAGCAAAATCAAAGACTATAAAAGACACAAAAGCTTGGATTAACTGAGAATTCTTCTCCTAAATTCTCTTGAAAGCAGAAACTGATGTTCGGTACCGAGGTTGTTTTGCTATGAAACCAAAAGTTACAGCTGAGGACGCTCATTTAAAGTAAATTCTTTCAAACAGCTTCTCATTTTAGAAATGTAAAAGTTTTTAAAAGGTTATTTAGTCTGAAAAATAAGCATCGTGTTGTGTGTATTGCTCTGTATGATTTCAGATAGTGTGTGTTTATTAAAATTCCAAAGAAACAAATATTTGGGTCGTGCATGTGTGTGCAGCTGTAAACCCTTATGAGTCATTTATTAAAACAGCACCACTGATCTAGAACAATCATAATCACTTCATTATTGTTTATATTTATTTACACTTCTATTTTAAATATTTATTTCTTTAATAGTTCATTAGAATACGGTTCTGTGATTATTTTATATACATATGAGAAACAGGATAAACATGCGTGTGTGTGTGTGTGTGTGTGAGAGAGAGAGAGAGAGAGAGAGAGAGAGAATAAAGATGTGTTTTATGCAGTTGGTTATTAAAAGCTATAAAGCTCAGCTAAGTGTTAATTACTTGATAGTGCAGTGCTTGTGTAGTTTTAGTATTTGTATGAGCTTAGTGTTGGTGTAATGGTGTAGTGTTTGCTGATGTTAATGTAGGTGTAGTGTCAGTAGTAGTGTTAATGTTAGTATAGTGTTAGTTTTGTTGGTGATAGTGATTGTATAATAGTGAGGTTAGTGTCGGTGTGATGTAGTGTCAATGCTGATGTAGTACTAGTGGTTTTCTAGTGTTACTTTGGGTGTTGTGTTGGTGTTATTGATGGTGTAGTGTTGGTGTAATGTTACCATTAGTAATGTTAGTGTTGGTGTTGTGTTAGTGTTAAGGTTAGTGTAGTGTTAGTATGAATTCAGTTGATGTGAGGGGTAATGTTAGTAGTAGTGTTGGTGTAGTATTAGTTCGTGTAACATTAGTGTAAGGTTTGTATAGTGTTGAGGTAGTGGAGTGAGGTTAGTCTAGTGTGAATATGAAGTTAGTGCGAGGTGTAGTGTTAATATAAGTGTTGGTGTAGTGTTAGTGTTGACGAAGTCTTAATGTTATCGGAATAATTTGTGTTGATGTAGTGTTGAGGTTAGTGAAGTGCTGATGGTGGTAGTGTGTTAAAGTTAGTGTAGTGTTAATGTAGGTGTGGTGTCAGTAGTGGTGGTGTAATGTTGGTATAAAGTTTATATTAAACAAGGTTAATTAAATGATTAGTGCTAATCGAGGTCTTGACAAATCACCTCTTACAGGAAGTAGATTTGTTTGTGTGTGTGTGTGTGTGTGTGTGTGAGAGAGAGAGAGATGAGCAGAACATTATAGGAAGACTTTTTAGACAACTGCTGTAACCATGACAACCAGGTAACATCTTTCGGGTGATGATGAACAGTGAGTCTGACCTGCAGCCCACAAGTCTGCATGCCCCACCCACTGTGAATGCCACCTCAGCGCATAAAGTTTATCCTCCTTCCCCTCCCCTCCTCTCTTTTTCTTTGTGCCTCTGTGATTGGCTGACAGACAGTCATGCAGCAGAAACACGTAGTTCCTCATCTGTCCAGCAAAAGCGGTGTATGTAGGTTTCACTGTGTGTAGTTGTCACCTCCAGCCCATGGCCTCTACGTGCACACACCAAGAGAACCATGTGTTTGTGTGTGTTTGTGTGCATCACTGCTTCTCTGGGGTTACTCTGTCCTGGAAGATGTAAAGGTTGTTGGAGGCAGCGATGGCGATGATATTCTCAGTGGGGTGCCATGCCATGTGCAGGATCTTTTTGCGGAAGTCCAGGCTGTCCACTCCTACGTCTCCACGGCGACGACGCCCCCCGGTGTACACACGCCGTGTCCGCAGCACTGCACGAGGTTTACTGCTTTCACGCCAAGCCTCAAGTGTCACGCCCCGCCCTGAGTCCCGGTCAAACATACGGAAAAAACTGTTATATGCTCCTGTCATGATCACACTGAGAGACAGAGAGACAGACAAACAGAAAGAGACAGACATTAAACAAAATTCAACTTCAGACCAAATTCAGTGACAGATTCTGGCCTATATTCATAGACTTCAGTCCAAATGTGAGAACAGTGTTTACTCTGGAAACGTTACCTGTCTGTGCTGTTCCACACACACTCGAACTTGTCAAAGATGCAGTCATTCTCATAGAGTGAGCAGAGTTTACTGCGCAGGTACTCATGAACCTGTACACACACATTCTCACACTAATAAGTTCACAGCTGTGTCTGGCATTATAATACCAGATAATATAATCAGTGAAATGCAATTCACTGAGGACACTGTATCTATCACCTGGTGTGTGTTTAGTGAAGATAGTGTCTCACCTGGTATGAATTTGGTGGGGACACTGTCCAAACTACTATGTGTTTAGTGAGGAGTCTATCAGCTGGAGTGTGTAGTGAGCACACTATCTCACCTGGTATGTCTCTACTGGTCCTTTCTCCATGTTTAGGTCCCACACCTTCACGGTGAGATAGTCTCGTGTTAGCAGATAACGTCCACTGTGGCTGAACTTCACATCAGAGACAGAGGAAATTATCTCAGAGAAGAACGAGCGGTTCCCTGGATCTTCAGGCTCTTCAAAAGCTGGACAGAGAAATATAAATTCAGTCAAACCCCAAAACTCAAATGATATCCTCTCATCCTGCAGATCTCTACTCCTGTACATATACAGTGGTGCTTGAAAGTTTGTGAACCCTTTAGAATTTTTTAGATATATTCCATAAATATGACCTAAGCATCATCAGATTTTCACACAAGTCCTAAAAGTAGATAAAGAGAACCTAGCTAAATAAATGAGACAAAAATATTATACTTGGTCATTTATTTATGGAGGAAAATGATCCAATGTTACATATCTGTGGGTGGCAAAAGTATGTGAACCTTTGCTTTCAGTATCTGGTGTGACCCCCTTGTGCAGCAATAACTGCAACTAAACATT
>JANZLB010000022.1:23797575-23808874 GCA_026167865.1 Notarius quadriscutis
ACGATACGCAACGGAATTTTTTTTTTCAAAATCGCGAGTCTGATTGTGTGGCGATAGGAATCCATTGTGTGGCGCTGTGCCACACAATGGTCTATGTATGGGAAACCCTGCAATATATATACAATATATATTCATTATGGCTCAAACTAAACCGCCAAACTTATGCTACCATAATCAGTGTCTACACACCAATGATGACACACACTGAGGAAACCAAAAGATGCCTTCTATGAGGAACTCGACAGTGCCATTTTGGCCATGTAGAAGGAGGACAAACTAATCCTCCTGGGTGATTTTAATGTGTGTCAGAATGGACCACAGCTTGTGGCCCAAGGTGCTTGGAAAACATGGCCTAGGTAAATGCAACTCAAATGGAGAGCTTCTTTTGTCCAAGTGCGCTGCTCATAACCTCTTCATCACAAACTCGGCCTTCCAACAAGCTGACAAACATAAGACAACCTGGATGCACCCGAGATCCAAGTACTGGCATCTGCTAGATTATGTTATCGTACGTCAACGGGACAGAAGCGATGTAAACGTTACTCACGTCACAAGAGGCAGTGGCTGGCTGTCAGACCATCTATTCGTCAGAAGCATTATGAAACTACAAGTTGCACCACCAGAGAAGAGGCAGTGCCAACCTCAGGCAAAAAGGCTCAATGTGAAAGCACTTGGGTGTGAAGAAAAGGCAAACGAACAAAGTGAAAAACTGCAGTCTCGCCCGTAGACAGTTGACACTCTTGATGAGAACACAGACATTGAAAAGCTGTAGCGGTACTTTCATGACAACATTCACCATCACCACTGAAGTGCTAGGCTTCGTGAAATGGAAAGATCAGGACTGGTTCGACGAAAATGACACGGAGACTGAACTCCTCAATGCTATGCACAAGGCACACCTCAAACATATCGCAAACAGTCACCTGTGCTTAGGAAGGCCTACCAGGAATGCAAAGGAGCTGCTCAGAAATGTCTGAGAGACATGAATAAGTGGTGGGAAATAAAAGCTGCTGAACTACAGGAAGCCACTGACAAGCAAAACATCAAAGCCCTTTTTAATGGTCTTAAAGCAGTGTATGGACCACGCATCAATGGACCCACACCAATTCTATCAGCCGACAATGCCACACTGCTAACAGACAAAGATGAAATACTCTCCAGATGGTCAGACTACTTCAATTCGCTACTGAACAAGCAATTCATTATTTGTGATGAAGCCCTGCACAATGCACCGTAACTACTGTACCTACGTTGGAATATCTTGACATGTCCAGCCACGCAGAAGTCTCAAAAGCAATCAAGCAACTCTCGATTGGCAAAGTTTCAGGTCCCAACAGCATACCACTGGAAGTCTACAAATGTGGAGGTGCTCACATAGTTACTGCATTTACCAAACTGTTTTGGGGCATTCTGGACAAGAGGTGAGGTCCCACAAGACCTGAAAAATGCATCAATCATGCATCTCTATAAGCGTAAGGGGAACAGGGCACAATGTGACAACCATCGCAGAATATCCCTACTCTCAATCGCCGGGAAGATCCTGGCCAGAGTTGTTCTGAACCGCCTCACCAGCGAAGTGATAGTCTAGATATATCCAGAATCACAGTGTGGTTTCTGCAGTGGTCGAAGCACAGCTGATGTGATCTTCGTATATAAGCAACTTCAGGAAACGTGCTTAGAACAGAACCAATCTCTCTACTCTGTATTTGTTGACCTGACCAAGGCGTTTGACAGCGCAAGTAGGGAAGGGCTCTGGAAGTTACTTCACAAGGTCGGATGCCCAGAGAGACTTACTGCCATTATTAGATCATTTCATGATGGCATGATGGGTTGGGAGGAGGGATTGTCTACCATGACAATGGTAACTTCTCCAAACCATTTAGTATGTCAAATAGCCATGCATAACAGCAAATGAATTATTTTGGATTTTGTGCATTTTAACACATTACATTTTGAAATACTCCAGATTCATATCAGATTTGATATACATGATGTCAAGAAGGGCAAGCATGCGGAATCTTGTTTACACAAACATTCCTATTATGTACCGGGTGAAGACCCCGCACCACCACGGCTACTCAGACCACATCTCTGTTCTGCTAATTCCAGCATACAGACCGCTTGTCAGAAGCTCCAAACCAGTTCTAAGGTAGGTGAAAACCTGGTTAGAAGGAGCCAGCTCCATTCACCAGGACTGTTTTGAGAGAACTGACTGGGACATGTTTAGGGAGGTTGGAAGCAATGGTGACTGCACCCACTTAGAGGAGTACACAGCAATGACCAGCTACATGAACAGGTGCATTGATGTTACGGTCTCTAAGATCACCACCACTTGCCCCAACCACAAGCTGTGGATTACTGCAGAGGTGCGTGCACTACTGAGCACCCAAGATGCTGCCTTCAGAGCAGGTGACAAGGTAGCCCCAAGAGTAGCTAGGGCCAAACTGCCTCGGGCCATCAGAGCAGCAAAGAATGCATGCGCCCAGAGAATCCACAGCTACTTCCAGGACAGCAGCGACACACGGCACATGTGGCAGGGTATCCAGGCAATCATTAGATTAAATAAAACTTTATTGATCCCTTTGGGAGGGTTCCCTCAGGGAAATTAAGATTCCAGCATCATCATTACAGAATGATGAATCATGAACTACAGGACAACACCACCTGCCTATGACAATGATGCCTCCCTTCCAGATGTGCTGAACAGCTTCTACACACTGTTTGAGGCACAGAACAGCATGGCAACAAGGAAGACAATCCCTCCTCCCAACGACCAGGTGCTGTGTCCAAGCACAGCCGATGTGAGGAAGACTCTATGCAGAGTCAATCCAGGGAAGGCTGCTGGACTAAACAACATCCCTGGTAATGTGCGGAGAGGATGTGTGGACCAGCTGGCAGATGTTCTCACCGACATCTTCAACATCTTCCTGAGCAACGCCATTGTTCCAAAATGCTTCAAGACCACTACCGTTTTCTCTGTGCCGAAGAAGTCTTCAGTGTCCTGCCTCAATGACTACTGTCCCGTTGCACTCACACCCATCATTATGAAGTGCTTCGAAAGGCTTGTCATGAGGCATATAAAGACTCTGCTGCTGCCTCCCTCACTGGACCCCCTGCAGTTCGTCTATCACTGTAACCGGTCAACAGATGATACCATAGCCACTACCCTTCATCTGGCCCTTAGCCACCTGGACAACAAAAGACACATGCGTTCAAATGCTGTTCACAGATTTCAGTTCTGCATTCAATACAATCATTGCTCAGCAGCTAATTGGAAAGCTGAGCCTGCTGGGCCTGAACACCTCCCTCTGCAACTGGATCCTACATTTCCTGACTGAGACACAGTAGTCAGTCTGGATTAAGAACAGAACTTCCAGCACAACCATACTGAGCACTGGGGTCCCCCAGGGCTGTGTGTTCAGTCCTCTGCTGTTCACTCTACTAACTCACGACTGTGCACCAATTCGCAGTTCAAATCACATCAGGTTTGCTGATGACACGATTGTGGTGGGTCTTATCAGTAAAAATGATGAGTCAGCATACAAAGAGGAGGTGCAACGGCTATCGGACTGATGCAGAGTCAACAACCTGTCTCTGAACGTGGACAAAAGAGATGGCTGTAGACTTCAGAAAAACATGGAGTGACCACTCTCCACTGTACATTGACGACTCACTTATGGAGAACACCAAGAGCACCAAATTCCTTGGTGTTCATCTGGCAGAGAACCTCACCTGGTCCCTCAACACCAGCTCCATAGCCAAGAAATCCCAGCAGTGTCTCTACTTCTTACGTAGGCTGAGGAACTCATCTCCCCTCACCCATCCCCACAATATTCTATAGAGGGACTACTGAGAGCATTCTGAGCAGCTGCATCATGGTCTGGTTTGGGAATTACACCATCTCAGATCACAAGACCCTGCAGCGGATAGTGAGGACAGCTGAGATCATTGGAGTCTCTCTTCCCCCTATCAAGGACATTTACACCACATACTGCATCTGGAAAGCTACCAGCATTGTGACCAACCCCACACGCCCCTCACACAATCTCTTCACCCTCCTGCCATCTGGAAAAAGGTACTGAAGCATTTGGGCCTTCACAGCCAGGCTTTGTAACAATTTCTTTCCACATGCCATCAGACTCCTTAACTCTGAGGGACTGGACTGATACACACAGACTGTTGAACACACCACTCCCACTGCAGATTTTGCACAGCGAACAATAATGCACTATTACTTTTTACAATGTTTACAATGCTCTGCACATACACAATATTTACATCTATTTATTTTTTAACATGTATTACGTCAAAACACACACTCAACTTACACATTAGCAGTAACAAGTACTGGTTGGCAATGTACTGTCTGTCTGTGCTAGTTGTTGTTTGTGCACTGTCCTTGCCGTCTGCACTATGCTGTTGATGTTTGCACTTTATGTTGTATGTAGTTATTGTCTGCAATGTTTGCACTTGCTGCACTCTTGCACTTTATGTTGTATGTTGTGTTTATGTTTGTAGATTTGTAGTCCTGTGATGTTTAATGTAGCATCATGGTCCTGGAGAAACATTGTTTCATTTAACTGTGTACTGTACCAACTGTATATGGTTGAAATGACAATAAAAAAGCCTTGACCTTGACTGAGAAGTGTCTCTTCAATTTGGAGATCATAGTTGATGATGTCGTGTTATGGAGAAGGTTGATTTCAAACCAGCTTGAATATGAATCCGCAACACTTGGTAGTGTTTCCCATGCCAGTTGAAAATATCTGTGGCCACTGTGGACCATGGGAGGTCTGGAACTGGGTGGAGTTGAAGAGGTTCTTTTTACTGTTGAGACTTGATGCAGTTGCACACTGTGCATGACAGCAAATTCTCAGTGATGTTTTTCAACATTACTTGCCAAAAAAATGATACTCCGAGCTTGGTTGTCTCAATAACTGGGTGGCCTTTGTGCACAATGTTCTCTGTGCAGAGGATAGGGAATAACTGCTTTGTGGCCCTTCATGATGATTCAGTCCTCCACTGTGAGTTCATGTCTGTAAGGGAAGAAGAGACTAACAGCAGGTTGGAGCTGGTTTGCTCTGGTGGGCCATCCTCATTGAATAACTGCACAGAGGGTTTGCAAGACCTCATCCTCTGCTATGTGCTTTCTGAGTTCTTCCAGATGGGCTGTAGAGATGTATCTCACTTGTATGACTTCTAAATCACTATTTTCAGCAGGGCTCTGGGAGGCTTGTGTGTTTGGGGCTCTTGAAAGAGTATGTGCCAGATCCCAAGTTGGGATGTACAAAAATTTACCCCTTTTGTACACCAAACTGATGTCACAGACCTGCAGTCAGAGCAACATTCTCTGGAGATGGGCAGCGACAGTGTGAAGGCATTTCTTCAGGATAGTTATCAGAATTTGGTGGTCAGTTTCCATGATTGTGGGCTTTCTGTGATTGTGGCCAATACTGGTGGGCTGCACAGGCATGACATGAGGCAGTCGAATGCCTCCTGATGCTGCTGGAACCAACGCCATAGAGTCTCCCTGTGGGTCAGTTTACTCAGTGGTGCTGCAATGTCACTGAGATTTGGGATGTACTTGCCAAGGTAATTAACCATACCAAGGAAACACTATAATGAAGTGACATCTGAGGTGACTGGCATATCAGTGATTGTTGTATTTTGAGAGGGGTTTGCTTTTAGGCCTTCGCTTATGAAGATGTGGTCCAGCTTACTTGGTCCAGGCGAAATCTGCACTTGTCTGGATTTAACCTAAGGTTGACCTCTCTTGCACATTTGAGCACTCCCTTCAAGTTAGCATCATGTCCCACTAATCCACAACCTCTGATGATGTCATCAATAATGACTGAGCATGGATAATCCATGAATAGATGTTCTATAGAGCACTGAAACACCTCACTGGTAGAGTTAATGCTGAAAGGCATTTGTAGAAATCTGTAGTGCCCAAATGGAATGCCGCATGTCAGCAACATTGAAGATTTTTTGTCAAGACATATCTGCCAGAAACAGTTTTTCACATCCAAAACAGAGAAGCCTGGTTCCCCCCTACATATGTGCTGCCACCTCCTCAATGCTGTGCACGGGGTGATGGGGTCTTTTCAATGGTGTGTTGAGGTCTTTTGGATTGATAAGCATTCTGATTTCTTGCTTGTCCTTCTCTTGTACTATCACCATGGAAGAGAACCAATCTGTGGGCTCAGTGACTAGTGTTATGACACCTATGCTTTGCATGCATGTGAGTACAGCTTTGACTCTTTTTTGTATCATGACAAGGATGCGATGGGCTGCCTGGGCCACAGGCTGGATGCTGGGATCCACTGTCATGGAGAATGTGACTGGGGGTTCTCATCACTGAACAGGTCTTTGTACTGTGTATAAATTTGTGTGCTGAAGTCTGTATTGCCCTCCATAAGGATTTGATGTATGTCAGGACTCATTTTGACATCTATCATGCTCAATCACACATGACATTCTAGCAGTAATTGCACCTATCTGTCCACTATCAAGAAAGGCAATGAGTAGTGCTGCTCCTTTAAACAGCATGCCAGTGTAATCATGCCACTGGTCTTAATTCTGGTTATCCCATAAGTGATAAGGTTTATGGCTTTCTTCTGCTTTACAAACTGCTAACCATTAGTCACTCATTTGAAAGTCTCCAGTGACATTACATTGCATTTTGTTCCTGTATCAACTTTCATTTCAGTGGGCTTACCATTTATTTGTATTGTGACAAATTCTTCATCCTTCATGTTAGCCTGAGAATTGACACAATCAACATGATTGTCAACTTCGACAGCATCTACATAAAATTTTTCATTTTTACATGCTGTGGGCTGATCCACTTCCACTTCATGCACAGTCTGTTTGAAATACTTTGGCTCCATGGTTTAGACTTGCAGCAACTTTTGTAGTGGTTTAGCTTTTTGCAATTGTGACATTGTTGTCCAAACACTGGACACTTTTCACCTTTAGCTACATGACTACTTCCACAATTACTGCAATTTGTGATGGTCAGAGAAAATGACTGGGGTCTTGACTGTTGCTGTCTGTTTGAAACTGGCTCTACTGCTTCAACACTGGTGGCTTGTGTGGCCAGTCTCCTGCTATTTTCCTCCGTCACCTCATGAATGCAAGATTGAAATCATTTTGGCATCTCTCAACAGAGATTTTCTAAAAGAGTCACAAGTGACGCTTGGAACAAATTGCTGCTTTATTAATCACGAATATAACAATGGGTGAACTTAACAACCAAGCAAGAGAGAGAGCGAGAGTGAGAGAGTCATCCAGTATGCTGATTGACTTAAAACTATTTCTGATAGCTAAGTGGCTATCATGAATATTGATCATGTTTAAATGCTGTACCAGTACACTTTAAATCAAGGCAATTTATTTGTATAGTGCTTTAAACAATAACTGTTGTCGCAAAGCAGCTTTCCAGAAAAATACAGATTTTAAACATATATATTCATAACTTAATCTGTTTTGCTACCAGTGGATCTGGTACATTGCACAAAGTAGATGGAATAATGAAGAAGGAGGACTATCTCAGAATTCTTCAGAATAACATCAAACCATCAGTTTACTTCAACTGAATTTCAATCTAATTGAACTCTACCAATTCTGCTAAGAAGAGTGGTCAAATATCTATTCAGAATTCTGCCAGAAGTTTGTTGATGGCTACCAAAAGTGTCTAGTCAAGGTGAAACATTCCAGGCATGCTGTACATATATTTTTGACCCTGAATGTATAATTTTGGCCCTTCTTCTGCACCAAATTATTGTTGTTGTTGTTGTTGTTTTTATTAAAGATGTATGTTGTACAATATTTAGATTTCCAAAGATTAGTTTTATGTGTCACTAAAGAAAGAAGCATATTATGTAAGAGACCACTTTTCAGACATAAAACATAGCTGTTGAAAGCTGAAGGCTGCTGGGTTCCATCTTTGCAAATTAGACCTTTGACTGGAATATCAAAGTACACATTCTAAATAGGATTTTTTTAATGACCTTACCCTGTTTCCTTTCTCTCCAGGTGTGCCTGGGGATCCAGGAAGTCCAGGCAGACCAAGATCACCTTTAGAGCCCTGCAAACAACTTTAATATTAATATTAGATAGTCTTCAAGCACTTCAGAGGGAGTAATCTGAGATGATGTTATGACAGAGTGATGAGTGCTAACACAATTGTTTGCAGCCTGTAATTAATGTGGCTGTATTAATAAAATTTCAAGTGGAACCTTTTGAATGGTTACATGCAAAAGTACCATAGTTACTCTTAGGCTTATCATTTAATTAACTCCTGACAAGAATATATTTGATGGTTGTGTCCCCTCTGTAGGACATGAGTGGAGGATTCATATAAAGGAAAGCCATTTTATGTATAATTTTAGCAAGTGCTTTATTAGTTGGAAGAGAAGTGCATAAATTATCTCTGTCTTAGCAGTGGATTGTGCAGACTTTCTTGGAAATCAAGTTATAAAAATGGTCACAAACTTATTCACTTTTTGTGACAACATTTTCATTCTCATTGCAAATGTGTTTAATTTGTATTAGCTGAGAACAGGGAATGGATCTTCCTTTGAAGTTCAAGTGAGCTGGCAGAAAATGATTCAGAAAATTCCATAAATGAACAAAGCATTTAGTGCAGGTTCAGTGAATCATTTTGAGAATAATTTTTGCTCAAAAATTCAACTGAAAAGGTCTGTATATGGCCCATCTGAGAGTAGAATTGGGAGTTAGATCTGAAAAAAGTTAAGATAATGTCAGTAGGTGAGTCCTTTTCCATTTGTGCATTCAGAAAGTGCTTTATCTGGCAATCATAATTCAGAACAACTGCATATTAGGGGTGTAACACAATGCCAGTTTAATATTTTTCCTCTTAAATTAAATATGAACCTTACCACTGTGCCTAGCATTGGGAAAAGGGCAATGGTTAAGATGCTGGACAACTGAAGGAAGGTCATGAGTTCAAATCTCTTGAGTGAGGGCCCTTGAGCAAGGCCCTTAACCCTCAATTGCCCAATTTTATAAATGACATAAATTAGATAAATCTAAGTCATTCTGGATAAGGGACTCTGGCAAATGCTGTAAAAGAGGAAAAAGAGAAATGCTTGTATTGTCATCATGGTCTGTGAATTGTATTTCTGACAGTTCCTCCACTTCATTAATTGATATGTACAGGACATTTTTAATTCTGCTTGGGCAGTTTTTATTTTTGTTTGTACAAATATAGTTGGTGTTTCCCCAAAATATAAATATAAACTAGTAGCTTAAAAATGCAGTCATGTGAAAAAATAAGTACATCCCATGGAAATCTCAACATATTTAAACAGCAAACTTTTCACCTTTTTGATACAGTACCTACAAATAAAGATGATACACTTGAACAAAACAACAAGGAAAATGAGCTTTTGCAATCATTTATTCAAGAAAAATATCAATAGATGTAATATTCTTCAATTGGAGAAAGTAAGTACACCCTTGGCTTCAGAAGCTAGTATTGCCCCTTTTAACAGAAATAGCTTCTTGTAGGCATTTTACATAATTGTCCACTAGTCTCTGATATCAGCTTGCTGAAATTTTTGACCACTCTTACATCCAAAATTCCTTCAGTTGCAAGACGTTTGTGGGTTTTCTTGCATGTACTGCCCTTTTCAAATCTCCCCAGAATATTTAATTGGGGTTCAAATCTGGGCTTTGATTAGGCCATTCCATAACCCTCAGTTTCTTCTTTTTGAGACATTCCTTGGTTGATTTGCGAGTACGCTTAGTATCATTATCTTGTTGAAAGGCCCACCTCCAGTTCAACTTCAACTTTTGAAAAGATGGCCTCACGTTATCTTCAAGCACTCTTTGACATGATTCAGAATTCATAGTTGAATCAATGAACCCAAGCTTCCCAGTCCCTGAGACAGCGAAGCAACCCCAAACCATAACATTTGCACCACCATGCTTCATTGTTGGTATGAAATTCTTCTCTTGAAAAGCCATCTTTGGTCTATATCACACATGTCCTCTTACTGTGGCCAAACAACTCTACTTTTGATTCGTCTGTCCAGAGCATGTTATTCCAAAAGGCCTGGGCTTTGCCTACATGTTCATTGGCAAACTGTAGCCTTACTTTAACATTCTTTTTGGACAGCAAAGGCCTTTTCCTGGCATACTTCCCATGCATGTCAAATTTGTTCAATCTCATTCTGATTGCAGATGTATGCACTTTCACACCAACAGCTGCAAGAGTTACCTGCAGATCCAGTGATTAAATTTTGGGTTTCATAGAGACTTCTTTTACCATCAAAAGGTCTGTTCTTGGGCTGAATTTACTTGGGCAGCCAATCCTGGACAAATTGGCAGTTGTTTGAAATCTAGACCACTTGTACATGATTTTCCTTACTATGGAATGATTTATTTCTAATAATTTAGAGATCTTTTTAATCTGGTCTCTTGCCAGATTGATAGACATCCACAACCTTTTTCTGAGGTTCTTAGAGAATTCTTTCGATCTTGGCATTATGACGCCACACGCTTCAATAGCAAAGAGAACACCGGACCCTAGAAATCAGATTTAAATAAGACAGGTTCCACCTGCGCCTCCACCTGCAAGAGTTTCTAATCAATGGCACCTCATCTGGGACACCTAATTATAAGTTTATGGACTTGAAAGTCTGATAAATGTAAGGATGTATTTACTTTTTTTTGACTGATTTTTTAAATTATGATTTAAATTATGAAAATGACTACAAAATATCAATTTTATGTGTAATTTGTTGGAGTATACTACTGTACATTTATTTGCATGCATTGTATCAAAGAGAGTGAAATGTTTGCTTGTTTAAATATGGTAAGAAAAGTCAACAACTTCCATGGGATGTACTTATTTTTTCATGTGCCTGTATCAACTAGTAGCTTAGTTTGATCCTATGACCCTGACCAGACAGTTACTAAGGACCACCTTTATCTGAAAGTAAAAAGGACTGGGATTTTTTTTTTGTCCTCTAATCTCAACCAGATGCTTTCTGCCAAGCTTAAAAACAAAAGCCTTCTATTGGTTATATCCTAAGTGTCGACTTGAATGTCTCATCTCATCTCATTATCTCTAGCCGCTTTATTCTGTTCTACAGGGTCCCAGGCAAGCTGGAGCCTATCCCAGCTGACGACGGGCAAAAGGCGGGGTAAACCCTGGACAAGTCGCCAGGTCATCACAGGGCTGATACATAGATACAGACAACCATTCACACCTACGGTCAATTTAGAGTCACCAGTTAACCTAACCTGCATGTCTTTGGACTGTGGGGGA